>QMIH01000485.1:0-42410 GCA_003987875.1 Clarias batrachus
GGCCTTGAGCACTTCTGCGGAGCTTGAGCAGAAGCGTCACAAGAGAACATTGTGAAAAACATTCTCAGCTTCTGTGTAAAGCGGACAGGCTTACAAAAAAAAAAAAAAGGAAGAATAATCTCACCTTATAAAGAATTTGGCCAGGAGCGTGCGGTTCTTTTTGACGCCGCTTTTCCGCCCGCAGTGAGGGAAATTAAAAATGATTCGGTCGTAGGCCCGGCGCCGGATCACGTCGTGCTCATTTAGGCACGTGCAGTCGACCTCGAAAAGCACCGTACAGCCTGAAAAACCACACACACACGTAAACACACAATAATCTGCATGCACTAATCTGTGTGAATGAGAGTATGCATTGAGGCTGTTTCGTAGCAACTAACTCCAGGAAACACACTTCACTGGACAAAAGGATGCAAATCCTCGGGCTTATCACCCTTTACAAGAGGATAAAAGAAAGGCAGAATAATAAAGCCAACGCACGCATGAGTTTATAAACACGTATTGTGTGAACAATTCAAATCACGTTGCAAAATTTCATACTGAAGTCCTTTCTTTTAATCCTTTGCAAAAGTTATTTTCAAGCAAGACGAACTACTTTTTTCAAAGAGGTCCAAGATCCAGAATCAACATACAGTGCCGTGAAAAAACTTTTGCCCTTCATGATTGTTTTTTTTTCTTACATATTTGTCACATTTAAATGATTGAGATCAAACACGTTTTCATATTACACAAATATAACCCCAGTAACTACAAAATGCTGTTTTTTAAAATTATTATTCCATTTATTAAGGGGGGAAAAGCGGTCCAATACTACGGTACCTGGCACTAGGTGAAAAAGTAATTGCCCCCCACCTAACTCAATTTAAATTTCACTTGCCACACCTAGGCCTGATCACTGCCAGACCTGTTGAATGAGGATGACACTTAAATTGAACCTGTCTGACAAAGTGAAGCACGCTAAAATTCCTAAAAATAAATAAATAAATAAATAAATAAATAAATAAATAAATAAACACATCATGCCGCAACCTAAAGAAATAGTAAAAGTAATTTACATGTATTAGCCTGGAAAGGGTGACAAAGACGATTCTAAGGCTTGGGGAATCCAATCATTATCCACAAATAGAGAATTTCTCCAAAAGCACAATGACGACTTGTTCAGGAGCTCATAAAACAACCCAGAACATCTAAAGAACTGCAGGCCTCATTTTCCTCAGATAAGGTCAGTGTTCAAGATTCCACAATAAGAAAGAGACCATCCATGGGAGAGTGGTGAATCCACTGCTGACCAAAAAGAACACAAAGGCTCGTCTCACATTTGCCAACCCCCCCCCAAAAAAAATCTTGATTATCCTCAAGACTTTTGGGCAAATATACTGTCGACTGATGAGAGAAAAGTTTACCTTTTAGGAATAGGGGTATCCTGTTAAATCTGGATTTAAACTAAAACAGTGTTTAATAAAACGAACATCATAACAGGTGTGATGATCTGGGGCTGCTTCGCATCTTCAGGACGTGAACGACTTATTGATGGATGGAACCATGAATTCTGCGCTGTACCAGTAAATCCTGAAGGAGAAAATCCAGCCATAAGTGCATGACCTCAAGCTCAAGTGCACTTGGGTTACGCAGCAGGAAGTTGACTGAAATAAAAAAAAATCCTGTAAAGCAGAGCGGGCCAAAATCCCCCCCACAGCGATGTGAAATAATCATTGCTAGTTATCGCAAACGCATGACTGCGGTTGTTGCCACCAAGGGTTGAACAACCAGTTATTATGTTTTGGGGGTATAATTACTTTTCCACATAGGTCTAGGCAGGTTTGGGCAGATTTTTTCTCCTTAATAAATGAAATCACAATATAAAAAGTACACTTTACATTTATTCAGGTTATCTTTATGTAATATCAAACTTTGTTTGATGATCTGAATCACTCAAGTGTGACAAATATGCAACAACAACAACAACAACAAAAAAATCAGGAAGAGCCAAATACTTTTTTCCACAGAACTGTATCTAATTTACAATATACCATTGTGCTTTTAAAATCCCTGCTGTGTTTAAGGATTGATTTTCCATCCCAGCAGCTCTGACTGTACTTCTGGCTGATTGTTGTATGCGAGATGTATTAGAGAATAATCATTTGTACATTAGACTCATAAATCAGATATAATAGCTGTAGAGGAATAAGTTTGAAGCAGGTTTCACAATTTAAACTGTATGAGCAGATAAAAAATGCTGTGATTAATAAAACATTGTAATTGTTTGCAAAGCTATGGGGTAAATGAGGAATAAATCATCTCACACACAAAAAAAACATCAATAAACAAGTCACTTCCTCTCATATGGATTCACGAGAATGTGAAGAGGCGTTAAAAATCACTGACGACACAAACGTCTATTCGGAAGTCAGGTTTACAAACTCTTTTTTTTTTTTTTTTAAACTTGTTTTAAGACCATTTAAACTGATTTAAAAAATAACGCATCTTAAATACTGTGCTTTTAATTTGTGAATTTATTTTTCAAAAGTTAATTTTTAAAGATGCTTTCTTCAGTGCAAACCACACATTTACATTCTAATGCTGAAAATGTTGTGCGCAGAATACAGCGTAACCATGGCAACTCGTCTTGGTCACATACTGTTCCAAGTACTATTTATTACCCAAGTTTACTCTTTGCTTTAAAACAACTGAGTACGAGATATTAGAGACAAAGGAAATATACAAGTCTATAATCCAATAAATAAATCTATTCAGTTTTGTATCGTTGTTCTTTTGCATGGCAAAGCATTGTTTCTTTTTTCTTCTTATTATTATTATTTAAATTATTATTTCCTCTTGCGTTCCTAGGCAATGCGCTCTAAACTGTTCACACACTGGCAGGCAGGTATTGTAGAAGTAAATAATTTGCTAAGATATTGAGAATTGTAACAAACTATGTCTCTCTTTTATATATACAGTAATATTAATTGGAATATTAATATTATATAAAACTGGAATATTTATAAAATCGCAACACAAATCATATCAGTCTGTAGGTATGGTGATAGTATTGTATCAGGTGTATACAGTAATATACATGGAATATTTACAAACAGGCAGAATTTTTTGTGTCTGCGTTTTTGTTTTTTGAATTACTTTAATTAAAGAAATACTTAACTTACTTATTTTAGAAAATCCATTTAAAGGGTAACCATTAAATGGTTCTGTAATGAAACCAAATGTACACTCCAATCATTCCTTCTTTGGCATTTATTTATTTAAGGAAAATTTCATGGCTGATGGAGAACAACAACAACAAAAAAAAGATAAATGAGAAAGTAGAAAAAAGAAGAAGTAGATGTACATCTGTAAGTTACAGGAGCTCAAATGCAGTGCAAAAGTTTATTTTATTTAATTCATTAATTTATTTTTAATTAAGATATCAAATGAGACCAAATAAGACACATGATACGCAGCATTTTCACCTAAAATTATGGAATAAAATCACTGTCAAAAATAAACATGCGTAAAAAACAATGATTTGTGTGTAATTCTGTGTTTTGTCCGAGTTGGATTCCAAAATCTACAGCCACAACTCTGAAATACACGACTCTGACCGCCTAGACACAAAACTCGTTTTTACAACTCCTCTGTTACACAGACGAATTGCGAAATTACGCCCGTGAATGTAGCGTGTTAGACCGCTGTCAAAAATACGTCATCAAGGCCACATGCACAGACATTAATATCCGAGGGAAGAGGAATCGATTCGGCCACCGTTTTAAATCACCTGCGCCAAAATTGCATATCAGCAGCCGAGCGCTCTCTCGTCGTCTCAGGTAAGTTTTCTTTTTTTCACAGATTCGTACATGTTTATGAGAAGTAAAATTACAGAGATGTTTTGACTATAGCAGGTAAGATTTTAGGAGATTAAAACAGTGGCAGGGCGCATGGGCCGTATCGATTCCTCCTCCTTCGGATAGTAACGCCTGTGCATGTGGCCTCGATGACGTATTTTTGACAGTGGTTTAACACACTTCATTCATGGTATACGAATTTCTCAATTCGTCCGTGTAGCAGAGGAGTTGTAAAAAAAACAAAAAGGTGTGTGTCTGTAAACGGTCAGAGTCGTATATTTCAGAGTTGTACTGTAACAAACACACAAAATATCGTATCTGTAAGCTGTCGTGGCCGTAGATTTTGGAATCCAACTCGGACAAAACAGAATTACACACAAATCTTTTTTTTTTACGCACGATTATTTTGGACAGTGATTTTATTCCATATTTGAGTCGGTAAAACGTCTTCATTTCTTTATAATCCTACATGTGTTACACCCTGAACTATTTGCACGATTTCATCCCGTGTGGTACGAGTGATGATTTGCCAAGTTTGTTCAGAAATAATAATTATAGGAGATGACAAAGATACATGCTGCTCAGTTAAGTGCTACATTTGTTACAATGTTACATTTAATTGCTCATTAAATGTTTACAATTGTAACAATATCGGGGGACACTGTAATATCTGATACTATATGATAGTTAGAGATTCGGCACCATATGGCCCCGTGAGGTGCCAGGTGTCTCCTTATCCCCACCGCACAGACACCGGGGTGGTCTCACCTCGGTCCCGGAGGCGCTGGATGTTGTAGGCTGCGTGATCCTGAGACACGGCTTGCTCCTCGGTTTGTAAGCAGGACGCGGTGAGGCTCTCAAAATCCCCCGATTCACACACAGCCACAGAGAAGGAGAAGTTCCCCTCTCCGACCAGAAGCACGTCCAGTCTCTCCGACATCTTCACCAGGACACCTTTCTCACTGGGGGCTTCCCGAGCATCCTGTCTCACGGTTTAACGTGTTTCTGAGAAAGCTCTGACCTGTTCACGAGAACAGGACGAAAGCGGGTTTAAAATAAGACTGTTAGTGGTTAAGCTTTTACGGCTCAATTGTGTGATAAGCCGATGGAGAGAGAGAGATGCAAATTCTCTGCACGCAGTCTCGTTACCTAGTTACCCCAACGCCCACGCAAATGTCCTTCTCTTTCAAGTTAATAAAATGAAACAGCAAATGAGACCAAACCCACAATACAACAAAACACACAACGTTACAGTAATATACATGGAATACTAACACACCGGCTGAAAACTTTTGTTTTCTTTTATTTCTCTTTCTTTTTTTACTTACTTTAATTAAAGCAAATAGTTAGCTTACTAATTTTAGCAAATCCGTTTAAAGAGTAACCATGAAATGAATCCGAGTGGAAACAAAGTGTACACTCTTATAGTTCTCTTTTTCTTAAAACTAAATAATAATAATAATAATAATAATAATAATAATAAACTTTTTAAAATAATGTAAAAAGCTGATTCTAAAAAAGAGATAAATAAGAAAGGAGATAAATAAATAAAAAGATGTTTTATTTAATACATAGAGAGATTTTTACTGTTAAAATTCTTTTTAAATAAGACGAAATATAAAGAATAAACACGTGAAGGGTAGATTTTCCTTTTCATTAAAACGGGCGTATATGTCGGAATATTTGCAGGATGTAATAATAATAATAATACGAAGAATAAATGAACGAATATTTGCTGTAGATGTTTATTTATTTGACAATTAAACAAATTTTAAAATGTGTATTAGCGCAGGCGTTTCAGGAGCAACAATTAAATGAGTCCGGGTGGAAACCACGAAGCTCGCTCATCTATGAAAAGCGCAACTTAACCTCATAAAACTGTATTTTGACACGGATTTAATGTATTCTTTTCCCTTGTATTTCATCTAAAGGCATACTTTTAAAATTACATTTACATTTAAACTCGTTAAATCGGCCCAGGGGTAGAACAAACTATTAAGACTCTGAACTCTGAATCGGCTGAGTCCCAAATGCTGCTTTATTTCCCTAATCCATTAACGCTGTGAAGTGCACCAGTAGGACTGTGTCCAGGCCTGCATCTGAGTTTTTTCAGACAATTTGGATTCTCAGATTGTACGAATTCCACTGTAGTTGCGATTAATTAGTTTAAATCCAAGAGTTACGGAGCAGTTCACTATGTAGTGAGTAGGGTTTGGTTTGGGACAGCACCCAGGTTTAAAAGGCAGTTACAATGAAACAAGTAATAATTATAATTCCTCAGATGTTGTTTAATTCTCCGTAACTTTTTTCTTTTATAATTGAATTGATTATAATATACTAATCTATCACATTATCATAAATCACCATTGTAAATATGTAGATGTAGAAGTGTATCGTTTTCACTTACAGGAAGAGAAAAGAGAATCCTGAAACGAAAGCAAAACCTTACAGAAGTATTGGCACACACATACTACCTACTGAGCAGAAGGACGGAGCACTGAAAACAGGTCGGTGTTTATTTTTTATTTTCTATTATTATTATTATTATTTATTTTTTTATTTTTATTTTTTTTTACAGATTTTCTGTATATTGTCCGCTATAATAATCACCCGTCTAAGCTCAAGTCTTATTTGTTCTCATGTACAGTCTTATCATAAAGGGGTCTGTAAGAGTGTATACCGCAGTTTATTGTACAGTATATTCAACCGGAAACGCTTTAAAAGTGTATTCGGGTTATAGTTTAACCCTAAAAACTATAACCGTTTTAATGTTTAAACATTAAAACTTATTCATTTATTTAAGAGTTTTTGTATGACCTGACACCCCCGCCTGAAATAAGAGTATTATGTTGAAGTTTCATGTACGAACATTTTCCGGAATGTTCCCGAAAGCTCTATACAGTCACGTGACTGCATTCCAACGTTTGAAACGAAACATGACTGAGAGCTGAAACGAATGAGCCACAAGCACACAGTAACAGATTCTGTAATGAAAACAGGTATCAAACTTTAGTAGATGGCTTAGCACTGTCCTCTCACACCTCCACGGTCCGGGTTTGATTCCCACCTGAGCGTCTGTGTGCATGGAGTTCGCATGTTCTCGCCATGTGCTTGATGGCTTTCTTCTGGGTGCTCTGGTTTCCTCCCACAGTTTAAAGACATTAAAGACAGATTAGGCTCATGAGCATATACTTACTCAGTGCCCTGCGATAGATTGGCACCCTGTCCAAGGTGAACCCCACCTCGTGGGAGAGAGGCTCCAGGCCCCCCGCGACCCTAAATACAGGGTAATGCGGTATAGACGATGAGCGAGTGAGTGAGTGAGTATAGCTCATCGTCCATACTGCTTTATCCTGTATTCAGGGTTGTGTGCCTGGAGCCTATCCCAGGAGACTTAGGGCACTAGGCGGGGTACACCCTGGACAGGGTGCCAAACCATCGCAGGGCACTGTGTAAGTATATCATAAATGTAATTCATCAATTTTGGACACTATTAAGGCCTTTGAGTGGTGCAGTGGTAAAGCGCTCGCCCTATAATCCGGAGATAGGAGTTTGATTCCCGGGTGATGCTGTAACCTCTCGCAGCCAGAGGCCTAGAGAGAGCTGATTGGCCGATCTCTCTCAGAGGGGAGGGATGAGAGGTACTTTGTGCTCCCACATTAATCACGGCTCTTCAGCCAATCAGGGGCGGCTGTGAGCTCACGCAAGCGGAAGGAGCGGATAGCGCTGTCCTCCGAGTGTGTTACGCCGCACCCAACGGTGTGTGAGCGAGCAGTTCGGAAAGATGCGTTCGACGATAGTCTTTGGCCCTCCCGACTGGGTGGTAGTAGTAGCCTTAATGTGGAGCCCCCTAGTCACATGGAGGAATTGGACACAATTAAATCAGGGAAAAATACCACTAAAGGTCCCATGTTTATTATAAAGTAAGTGGTTAAGTGGGTTAAGGTGTTTTTTTTTTGGAACCTTTTACTTTTACTTCCTGTTAGGGAAAAGGCATGCCATCAATGAGCATTTCATGCGGTACAAAATTTATAGCTTCCCATCTATTCTAAAGTTTCAACTTGTTAAAATGAAGCAATCCAGGACCATACTGCAACATTGTCAGCCTTTTCACAGGTGGAAATGCCGCAAGAAGCAAAGCAGGTTCCAGTGACAAAGTTAAGGGGTTTTATGCAGGAGCCATTTTTTTTCCCGCCTACATTCTGTCAGTCCAACTTCCTCCCAAAAGACAACCAAAGAAGTGTTCTACATACTGTATGAAGAGCAGTTTACTCACCACAAGCTTTTCACCATCTCCTAGCATACTGTGCAAACAATAAACAGACTTGTACTTGAACTCATTTAGAATGTACACTGTTATCATATTGCAATGACCTTTCATTTCTTTCGATGCAGAAGAAGGTGGAGAAATATGTCTGTCACTTTCTTTGGTTGGGAAGTGGACTACGATGAGGATCGCCACCTCAGAGCAGAACAAGAACCTAAATCTGGTAAGCGTTACACCATGTACCATGGCACCAAGGTCCAGGCAGCGCGGACCATCATCCAGAGTGGCTTCCGTCAGTCCCCAGATGGTATGTTGGGGCCTGGGGTTTACGTGAGCCGTAACCAGAAGAAAGCTGAGCGCTACCCGCTGAACACGACCTTCACCGACCGTGTGGTCCTGAAGCTGAGCGTCGATTGCGGAAAAGTCAAGAAAATTGACACGGACAACCACGCAATGCAGAAGTCCTGGCATGCCAATGGCTACGACACGGCCTGGGTGCCACCCAACTGTGGTATGAAGGCCGTTCCCAGTGGCCTGGAGGAAGACTGCGTGTGGGACCCAACACGCATCAAGGTGACCGATGTCGTGCTGGCGCCCAACAGCACCATTTTGAACGAACTCAAGCAGTCAATCGCTCAGACGTCTCCGCAAGCTGCCGCCGCCGACCCGCAAGTGTGCCAGCTGTGCAAGTGGAAAATAGTTCCAGCGCACAGCGTTCAGACCTGCTGGGGCTGTGGGCAAACCATCTGCACACTGATGACCAAACACAAGTGCAATCACTGGAGCTAGGAAGCTGTTTCTGAACCATGGGGTGATGATAGAGCAATATGGCTGGATATGGTTAATGGGAGATGATCAGACATAGTGATATTTACATTTATTCATCGTCAGTAAGCACTTTCTTCCTGGGTCTGAAGCCAATCCCAGGGACGCCGAAGGATGTACACCAAGTCATTGCTGGACATATAGTGATTATTTTTTTAATAAGTGGCTCTTCATGCCATTTACACCACTTTTTTTTGACACACAAGGTATTGATGTCAAACTTTACATCATTATGAGTCTATAATGTACTGTAACTTACTGTATAAATAAGAAAGGCTTACTTACAGTATAGCCAACATATTTGCATCATGCAAAAGCCATAGGCGTGAGTTGCAAAAGAGAATGCTTTGCAGGATAGTCTTATTGAACAATGACAACCATGTTGTCTGTATGTAACGTATGGACCGCTACCTTATTAGATCCAAAGTTGAAAATTCATTAAGAGTTAATTTGGTGTTTTCATCCTAGGCTAAATCAAGCCCTATCCATCTCACACCAACTGCAAAGTACAAGTAGAAAGTGTGATTACATTTAACCTGTCTGTTTTATTCTAGCACTTCTGCCTTTCAAGTAGTGATTTGAGATCAAATTCTATTACATATGAAAGAATTGTATATGGTGCTATGCTGAAACATGTGCCTTTTGGTAGGTTATATCACTATGGAGTTTATTTTTTTGTGGATGTGAATGCAAGTTTGTAAATGTATGCCTTAAAAATCTGTGCTTACTTGACGTCTACTCAAGCACATTTTACATTTTAAGGACCATCTGTGCACACTGCTCATCGATCTCAGTACACTTTCTGTAACGCAGTCAGAGACCATCAACTGGGAAAAAGTGGATTTTCTAAGAGACTTCACTGTGCATTTAGACAAAGTTGCAAGTCAAGAACTCAGGATCGTCAAACTGCACAAACTCTACCGCATGATTAGCCTTAAAGACACGTCGATATCTGTGCAATTTTATTTCATTTTTCAGTGTATCTCTGCTTTGATATAAAGTTTAAACCAATTGCGTATACATGGACAATGGGGGAAAATATACACATAAATATGAATAGTTTTTATACTTGAATGTGTTTTTCTTTCCATTCACTGCCTTGTTAAATTTTGCCATGTAACAGTGATCAGCCAATAATCTTGCAGCGACAATCTTTTATTCCTTTGTTCTTCTATCAATCAGGTTTTGGTCTTGATCGTTAAATCTAATGGATTTTATGAAACTCCCTTTATGAAATGATTAAAAATAAAATGTTCGGAAAAAAAAACAAACAGTGCCTGGTCATTTCTGACATACATGATGAATCAGCAATGTGTGAAAATCCATGACAAGCAGCACATGTATAATTATAATGCATTTATCTTGGTTTAATCTGGTGTTAATAATACAGCAAACATTAGATATTTAAAATTTACAAGGAGTCCATAAACTTGTCTGGTCCCGGATACGGGTTTTTCTTTTAATTTTTTTTCCAGTCACACTTGTACAGCTTCAGTGCATATCTGTGTGTGGGAGCATGGTCAAGCTGTTAAGATGTTAAGACGGTTGATTGATCTTCATCGTTTCACGTTCTTCAGCTGCCCTGCTGCTCTTTGTGCTGTATCATCCCCTTAGCGATGAGGTCCGGGATCTCAACGGCGAGCCACGGTCCGAGCTGAGGAGAGCAAACAATGTGACGTCACACGGATGAATAAATCAAAGCTGAGTCAGATAGGTTGAACAAAGACGAGACACTTACTCCCAGCGCCATCAGATGAGCCAGGCCGAATTTCGGTACGTTCCTCGCCCACAGCGGTTTGAAGTGATCCGTCAAGCAGATTTTACCTCCTCTTTAAAAAAATCAATTAAAAAGTTATTCCACAAACCGCTTTGGTTTCAGTTAGAAAACAGAAAAAGCAAGAAGAAAAAAAAAACATACCTGTACATCTTTGCAGTTTTGCCGTCTAGCTCAGGGATGGCCACTTCAGGTGCCGTAGCGGGATACGTGACTGGAATCTGAAATGTTTTTTTATTTTATTGATAGATATTATTTAATTTGAGAAGCCATCAACTCATCAAGGATTGATGAAGGTAATCAACAAACTTACATCGAACTCCATGTCGAATTCATACTTAAGAAGCTCGTGGATGTACCAGCATTTTCCAAACCACCTGCAGAGAAAGGTTTCCGTTACATACAGTACTGTGCAAAAGCCCCCTCATTTCTTCATATTTTGCTTCCAAAGATTCAGACTTCTAAAAGCTAAAAGCATGAACTAGTGAGAAACAGGTGCAGATGATCAGGCTGGTGATTAGTATACTGTACTATACTGCTGATGCTGAGTGGATGGAACAGATGAGAGGGAAAATGAGGTTGCTGCTTGTAATGAGGTCACATAAACAATCATTAATCTTTAAATTGTGTCTTTAGACATTTTACAATTTAATCTACATCATTTAACTGAATTAAATATGAAAAAATAAGGGGGGGGGCGGGCTTAAGACTTTTGCACAGTAATGTACACAATGGCTTTATAACACAAATCAGGTGGTAAAACGATGTGATGGGTTTTTCCCATCTGTAACTGCTTCCTTCACGTCTGTTTCCTGACTCCTCACGCTTCATTCTGTCAATCGGAGTTGTTGATGAAAAATGATTTAATTTTAATGTTATAGTTAATTAGTGGATTCCATCGATAAGAGATGTCACGAAGGTTTATATTTCTATCTAACTTTAATCATTCTGTTTCATGTCTTGTATTCAACTCTATTCTAGTCATCTGTTCATTTACATTCAGATTAAACTAGTCTAGTTATTCTATTTTATTCCGACTATTTCTTAATTATAATCTTTTATAAACATTGTAATTCACCACAACTCTGATCTAACTGCCTTCATACGGTCTTAACAATCCATGCTGAGGAAACACCATGATACTTGTGACACCATACGCGAGTTAGTCATGGTATCCGTTTAATTTGACCTAATTTTATTTCTCTTCTTATTCTTTTATTTTATCCTATTTTGCTGAGTACAGAGCCATGTGGCCTAAAATTGATCTCGGATCTAACCAATCATAGACAAGACTGAATTCTTATCACCAACCAAAAAGCAAACTGTGGGATTAACTGGAAAAAGATGAGAAGTACCTGTCTGGCCAAAAAAAATGTAATAAAAAAAAAACCCCACACACTAATATTTTGTTGGACCACCATTTGCTTTGTTATCGTTTCTGCAACCTTATGCGATGTGACAACATGTAATTCCATCCAGTCGCATTAGTTTCTCTCCAAGATCTTGTATTAATGATGGGAGAGTCAGACCACTGGATTAAACCTGCTCCAGCATGTCCCAATGGTTCTCGAAGACGTTATGGTCTGGACTCTGTGGTGGCCAAACCATATGCCTCTTGAATGACTCTTTCCTGAATGAATCCTGGCATCCTCATGTTTGAATATAGTCGTGACATCATGGAAGAAAAAAAAAATCCAATGATGGATAAGCCTGATCATTCAGGACATTCAGAACCTCTGTTTTTTTACTTGCTCATTTTACTTGCTCAATGTAAACAAACACTTGCACCAATAGATATTAATGGGAAAAGCTAGACTGAATATTTTTACCGGGAGTATTTGATATTTTCACTGCTGAAATAACAGCGCTGAAGTGGTATAAGTGAATTAATACGCGATGAAGTTGTTTTAAGAAAAAATCTGTTCTACTTTCTGTGATTCACCGAACAGGGAATGTATTTGGCTGACGACAAAAGAAGTACAATTTAGTGTAAACAAGGCATAAACATACTCAATCTTAGAAAATTGTATTTCTTTGTATTAATAAGTTAGACAAAGCGTTCTGCCATACAGACAGACATACGGAAGAACAGACAAACACAAGAAAGAAGAGCTCAAACTCTTACCTTGTACCCTCTTTATTGGATTCTAGACGAAACCAGTCGTTATCAGCTGCTTTGTTGTTTTCAACATACTGTGACACATGGACCATAGTGACAAGTTTAACTGTGTTTTAAATACTTTTACTGCCACTGTAATTTGAAGGCTACCATTAATCTTAGTCAGCTGTTTTTTTTAAACACTCTGTACTGTACATGTCAGTTAATAAGGCTGAGTCTGACAGAAAAATACAGGACATGCCTCATTACTATCTATACACTTACTATACTGTATATCTTTATCTAGAAATCAGATCATGAGCAGATTGGGTTTCAGCCTGTGCAGAAATGACACGTATCTCTGACAAGGTAGAATTATTAGCCAAACAGTACATAATAGTACATAAATATGATTAAGTCTTACTTTAATAAGAGACAAATATTCCTCTCGCAGTCTCTGAACCCACAGCTCTTTGTCTCTAGGGCCGGAATTGGTCTTTAAAAGCGGGATTTGAGAAACTATTTTCCTAGTAGCTTCATCCGCCATGTTGACATGGAAACTACCGGAAACCGGAAGTAGCATCACAGGACTAGCCTTCCGGGTAGTTTTGGAAAAACTAGACTAGCAGGATAAAATAAAAAAATAAAAAAAAACTTTAAACTGCTCTGTTAAAAACGTACATTTTCCCCATATTATAAACAATATTTTTTTCTAAATAAAATTATTTGTGTATGTGTTTTATTATTTATTGATATACAAAACCGGAATTATATTTGCAGTTAAATTTTCCAGTCGGGAATGTTTTATCCTCACACCCTTCTCCCGACGTCAATTCACCAGATTGGTCATCTGGGCTCCATCCTAAACAGCTCCGTGTCTCCTACGTTGCCTTTATTTTTAACACAGGCTTTTACTCCCTACCTAGTGCACTACTTATATAGAAACATATCTATTTGGGATTGAGCCTCTCTTCTAGCTTAGAGCTCTGCATCCTGAATCTCTCAGCATCCTCTCCAGTTCAACTCGTTTCCATTGTATTTTTTAAATATAGATGTTGTGTATATATATATATATATTCTTATGTTGTTAGATTATAAAATGTTATGACAAATGTTACATGGTGGTGTTTAAAGGTTCCATGCTAAAATACAGTAAGTGGTGCAAATGACCAGTGCATACTGTGTGTATTATCACTCTTACTCCTCTGCTTTCTTTTTTTGGTGATTATGTTTTTTTTTTTTTTTTAAAGTTAGTATTAACATTTGGTTGTGTATTCTTATATGTAATGAATATAAAGTACTGTGCAGCAATTATGTAAAGAATGCTTTCAAAAATGATATATATAGCCATAACATTATGATGACTTGCCATATTATTGTTATAACATTGTTGCATTGTGTGTTCTGACACCTTTCTATCACAACCAGCGTCGGAATGAACCTTTTCATCAATTTGATCTACACTAGTGCTTCTATTGTATCGGACTACACGGGCCAGCCTTCACTCCCCATGTGCATCAGTGAGCCTTGGTAACCCCTGACCCTGTCACCAGTTCACCAGTTTTCCTTCCTTGGATCACTTTTGTTATGTCCTGACCACTGCAGCCTGGAAACATCTTATAAGAGCTGCAGTTTTGGAGTTGCTCTGACCCAGTTTTCTAGCTGTTGCAATTCTTCCTCTAATCTCACAGTAACTACAGTTTCAATATCTCATGCCAAGTAAACGTTTGGTCCCTGATGTTAATGTGTTGGAAACAGAAAGAATGGACGAGCAAAAGGATCCTAGTGTCTTTGCCAAGAGCCAGATTGTGATGTCTAGAGAACTGGGTCAGAGCACCTCCAAAACTGCAGCTCTTGTGGGATGTTCCTGGTCTGCAGTGGTGAGAACTGACTAAAAGTGGTGCAAGGAATTAAAACCAGAGAACTGGCAAAAGTTCTTTGATCTAATATAAAAGCTAATGTAGCTCAAATTGCTGAAAAGGTTAATGCTGGACTCCATAGAAAGGTGTCAGAACACACAGGTCACTGCTGATTTGATGGCATGAGGGTTAAGCAGGTGGTCATAATGTTATGGCTGATCAGTGCATATATAATTTTGAATTAAATGCAAAGAAGAAGAAATATCCGAACAGTAGAACAATCTAATCAAATCAGTATTTGGTGTGACTATGCTTTGGCTTCAGGTCTTTCTTACACTTGCACACTTCAGAGATTTTATAGGATCGGAGTCGGGTGTATGATTAACCAGGATCATTAGCAGGTGCTCATGATCATGAATTTCATACGCAGGTTAAAATACAGTCATTAGAAACATAAACAGCTGTGTACAGTAGGAGGCTTATAAACAAAGCTTATGAACAGCCTCAGAAACTCTGCCACTAAGGTGAGGTTGTGAAAGACAATTCATGTCATAAATCAAATCATACACCAGGGCAAGACTGAGCACAGCAACAAGATATAATGTAGTGATCCGGGTTTCGAGATGTGCCGTTCATTTTAAAGAAGCACAAAGAAAAACCACTAGATGAAAGACGCATCATGGTTAAAGTAGCCGTAATGTTTCTTCTTTCCAGCATGTTTCAACATCTTGTAAACAATAATTCGATTATTAAATGAATCCATGCGTTTATTCCCGACAGGTGATTCGGCCAGGCCAGGCTGGAAGTGATCGTCTCCTCATGGGCAGCGTGTTGGCCTTATCATCTCGCCCTGAGCGTCAGAATTCCCCTTTCCCCCAGGACCGGCCGCTGTCGAGGTGGGACAAGAGGGATGGAAGACTTCCGAACCCGGGCAGCTTTGACGGCCTTCATCGCAGCTGCAAAGGTGGAACAAATCTCTTTGAAACTGCATCGCTGGATTAGTATATTATGCATGTTCTACAATCCCTCAGTAAAGTAAAATAACTGCCAATGTGTCTCACAGACAAGTGGCCGGTCAAAAGTTTTGGCACACCTTCTACAGTAATTTAGTGTTTTTCATTTCTTACATTCTAGAACAACTATTAAATAACGTGTGTGGAATGATGTCATTAAGTAACAACGACAACAACAACAACAGTCAGTTGTTATTTAACGACATGAGCGCCAACAGTTCAGGACAGTATTGTGTCAAGTGCATCTGCAAAACCCATCAAGCACCATGATGAAACTGGCTTTCATGAAGACCTTCCCAGGAAAGCGAGACTGAAGCTTACCTCAGAATTTGCAGAAGAGAAGTTCATTTAGAGTCACCAGCCTCAGAAATCACCAATTAACAAACATCACCACAGATTATCGCCTCTATAAAGGATTTACCGAGCATAAATAGCAGCTACATCTCAATATCAACTGTTCAATTCTGGACGCCTTCAGCATTGTTTTAAAGACATGTAAAAAGTCATTCAAATCAGGAAAGACCATACAGGGTGGGCCATTTATATAGATACACCTTAATAAAATGGGAATGGTTGGTGATATTAACGTCCTGTTTATGGCACATTAGTATATGTGAGGGGGCAAACTTTTCAAGATGGGTGGTGACCATGGTGGCCATTTGGAAGTCGGCCATCTTGGATCCAACTTTTGTTTTTTCAATAGGAAGAGGGTCATGTGACACATTAAACTTATTGGGAATTTCACAAGAAAAACAATGGTGTGCTTGGTTTTAACGTAACTTTATTCTTTCATGAGTTATTTACAAGTTTCTGACTACTTATAAAATGTGTTCAATGTGCTGCTCATTGTGATGGATTGCCAATGCAACCCTCTTCTCCCACTCTTCACACACTGATAGCAACACCGCAGGAGAAATGCCAGCACAGGCTTCCAGAAGGTTAGATCATCTGGTTAGCTCATCTTTTTCAAGAATTAGAAGGTGTGCCGAAACTTTTGACTGATAGTGTATTTAAAAAGAACCTGAAAATGAAGGGGGAAAAGTTTTTTTTTTTTTTTGGGTTGGGGCAGCTGTATGCAATGTGGGCATTTTTTTATAATCTTACTTATGTGTGTTTGTGTGTGTGTGTGTGTGTACTTAGACGTCTTTCCACAGCAGGTCGAAGGAGTGAAAATGGTCATAAACAAAACCCTAAGCAGCTTTTTCAAGGTTAAATTCCTTGCATGTTTTACAAATTACATCAAGTTTTTATAAAGTTAATGGCTTTTAATAAGCATCACTAACTTATATTGTTACTAACGACTGGTGTCATCATAAATGTCGTCTTGATCATTTGTTCCAAACGGTTGTTTTGTGATCCGTGATTGTCTTTTTTTATTAATAAAAAAAAAACAAAAAAACAATAATAATAAATCCAGGTCAGCCACACATTCCACATCAGCGCTGTGGCCCCGTCGACGTACCGCTTCCATGTCGAGCACCTACAGTCAGACACGGACAGCAAAGACACGGTAAGCTTTGGCTTATCATCCATTTATTGTTTATTGTTTATACGATCTATTCCTTATTGAGTCGAGGTGACCGAAGTGCCGTCGCTGCCCACAGGGCTCGCCCATGCTCATCGGAGAAATGGACTCCTCCGGCAGCTTGAACGCGCACTCATTATTCCACCTGAGCGAGCGGATAAGAGCCAAAGCAGTATTTCAGGTTGGCGCTGACACGCTACAAATGTGGTATTTCGGGTTTGATCCGTCGAAGCGTTTCGAAATTCCTTTAATAACACGCTGACATGTTTTTTTTTCCAGACCGTGCAGTCTCAGTTTGTCACGTGGCAGTTCGAGACCGAGTACAGAGGCGCCGACTTCACAGCCGCCGTCACTATGGCCAACCCGGACATCTTCAGAGAGTCCGGTCCGTTTCATCATACTGATATTTCAAGTGATACTCAGTGATTATGCCTCATGTGGGCACTATTTATTTATTTATTTACTTACTTATTTATGAAGTTTCACAACGGTAAATGAAATAAAACTAATTAGTTAAAGAACCTTTATCTATTTGATCAGGAACATGAAAGAAAAATTCCTCACATGTAGGAGAACAGCCAACGTACTGATATAACACCACACCGGTGTTAATTATTTTCCAAAATTTGTGCATATTCCTTAATTATCACTGACATGTCTAATAAATCCATTTAAATATCCGACACTAGCTATTTTCAGCACAACACAGCATACAGTCCTGGCTAGTACAAGTAAATGAGCCATAATTGCCATCATTTGACATGCATTTCTTCTTCAGCTTTAAAGGTCCCATATTTTACTGTTTTTTTTTTTTGTGCCTGTTAATGCTCCAGCTGAAATAATTGTCAGAAAATTGTTCTTTTTTTAAATACCTCAAACTCTCTCTACGTTTCACTCCTTCTTCAAATGCACTGTTTCAGTGTCTATGTTAATGAACCACTGCTGAGCCACGCCCACCCGAGGACAGCAGAGCTGGGGAAAGGGTATCTTCATACAGTATATGAGGTCACATTAGGAGGGGGAAAAACTAATTGCCTTGTTTAAGTGCCAGCCAATACAAAAGATGAAAAGATTATGAAGTACACACACTTAAGACTTATTTAAACGTCCAGAAATGATGAAAAATGTACATTCTCATAAATAAAACCTTTTTTTTTTTCTTATTGGACAGTTATCATGGTGGCGCACTTCCTCCAGAGTGTCTCTCCACAGCTGGTTCTTGGAGGAGAGTTGGTTTACCACCGAGGGCGAGCTGAAGAAGGTGGCATCCTCACCCTCGCTGGACAATACTCAGGTTAGCATATCTGGACAAAGAGTTGGAATCAAATGTTTGAAGCCGCTACCGAGTGGAAGTAAGCTGACAATCTGTGATTAACACAAGAACAAATGTTTTTGTGCCTACAGACACAATAAACAAATTGCTTGTTTATGTAACAGACTCAGCAGTAGCAACCTCATCTCCCCTCTCATCTGTTTCAACCACTCAACACTCAGCATCACCAGTATACTAATCACCGGCCTGATCAACCATCATCATCTGCACCCTGATTATATATGTATATATAATGCTTAAAAGGTCACCGTGTGGCATAAAAAACAAAAAAACATTCCTCTGAAACTGGACTGAAAATGAGAACCAAACAAGTCCTTCAGAAATCCTGGAGAGCTATTCCTCTAAAGTCTGGCTCTTTGGAAGTAAAATATGAAGGAATGTGAGGGGGGGGAGGGGTGTTAAGACTTTTGCACAGTACTGTATCTTAGCGGGCGGCACGGTGGCGTAGTGGTTAGCGATGTCGCCTTGCACCTCCAGGGTCCGGTTTTGGTTCCCATCCACCTCAGTGTACAGTATATGGATTTTGCTTGTTCCCTTGCATTTGGTGGGTTTCCTCCGGGTAATCCAGTTTCCTCCCACACTCCGAAGACATGAAGATTAGACTAATTGGCATTCCCAAATTCCATGTAGTACGTGAATGAGTGTGTGTGCCCTGCGATGGATTGGCACCCTGTCCAAGGAGTACCCTGCCATGTGCCCTAAGTCTCCTGGGATAGGCTCCAGGCCCCCCATGACCCTGAATACAGGTTTAAATGGTATAGACGATGAGTGAGTCAGTAGGATCCTAGCCGTAAGGATACAGTAATACCTGCATCTCCATTCCAAATTTCCATCCAATTGTTTTAATTTTTTTCCAAAGTAATGAAATAAACAAAAGAATTCTTTTTTTTCTTTCTTTAACTTCAGGTCCCAATTGGGTTGCCACGTTAAATGCCGGTAAAGGAGGTGCCCATGCCAGCTATTATCACAGAGCAAACAAACAGGTACAATGGTCTTTAATGTAAATTCTATAACTTCTTTGTTAAGGATATAACAGAAGAACCTGGATATATGGAGTCTTCCATTATACCACGTAGTACTGGATCATGAGAATTTATGATCTGCAGAAATACCATCAAGCCAGTGATGCATGTCATATAAAATGAGTTTAATATACTGTACACACCTGACTGTCACACCCATAAGTGGTTCTTCCACAAGGTTTAAAACGTGCTATTAACCAGGTGTCACAGGTGTCAAATCATTCTCCAGAAATAGAATGATTTGACACCTGTGGTCTTGAACGTCTTTGTATGCTGTAGAATTGCAGGGTTTTCCTTCTAAGAGGCTCAAACCTGGCGGCACGGTGGTGTAGTGGTTAGCACTGTCGCCTTGCACCGCCAGGGTCCGGGTTCGATCCCCGGCCAGGCTCGATTCCCGTCTCTGTGTGCATGGAGTTTGCATGTTCTCCCCGTGCTTGGTGGGTTTCCTCCGGGTACTCCGGTTTCCTCCCACAGTCCAAAGACATGTAGGTTAGGCTAATTGGCGTTCCCAAATTGTCCGTAGTGTGTGAATGAGCAGTATAGATGATGAGTGAGTGAGGCTCAAACCTGTTCCTCCACAATGTCCCAAAGTGATTTCCATGTTTTGACAATAATGGAGCAGAAGTGAGTTGAGTTATGTGGGCTGAACAGAACCATGGCTGAACACTTTCAGAATGAACTGGAACACCAACTGGTCCCCTGGACAAATATTCCATTAACTTAATAATGGCTGAAGAATGATCGCAAATTCTCAAAAGCATGCTCCAAAATCTAGCGGAAAGCCATCGAAGAAGACTGGACGAAATTGGAACCAAAAAGCGGTGGTGGTGTTGGGGGTTAAATCTGGAACAAGAACATATGACTGAGACGGTCAAGTGTCTACAACTGTTTGGTTCACAGAATAAATCCATGTCTTAAATGCAGTGGGTCGCAAGTAGTAGTTGGTCCATGGAGTACGACTTTAGCATTCCACTACACCGCAGTTTGTTGTAATTGTCTTCCCAGATTCAGGTTGGAGTGGAGTTTGAGGCCAGCACCAGAACCCAGGAGACCAAGTTCTCTTTTGGCTACCAGATGGATTTACCAGCAGCCAACATGATCTTCAGAGGTAAGAACCTTTCATTTAGCATTTCTTTACCAGCAATTGCCAGTTCAAGTCCCCATGATGGTACAAATGTCCCTGGCCGGGCAGAGGGGGGGCGGGGGGGCTGCGGGAGACCAATCGAGCAAAATTGGCCATGCTCTCAGGAAGCAGGGGAGGCAATAATATTCCTCGATCATTCACAGTGACATTAGCCGATCACAACCATGCTGGCACAAGCAGAATTGGAAGTACAGTATAGTGCTTTCTTCTAAATGTGTTACTAACCATCTAGGTAAAAAAAGATGTGGTCTGCTGGCCTGTCCGAAATGTTCCTGTTGAGGATTCTGTGAAAATCTGCCGTCAGGTATGCTGGACAGCCGGTGTATCATCGGAGGTGTTCTGGAGAAGCGCCTGTGTCCGCTTCCGGCTACGCTAATCATGGGGGCCTTCGTCAACCACCGAGGAGACAAGCTGCAAGTCGGCCTCGGGGTGAACGTCGGCTAGATCTCAGGTCGAAACGGGAAGGTTCCGGAAAACTTCCTCAGGTCTGTCTGAACGAACTTCCTCGCAGCCAGACGAGCCCGGACATTAGGCTGCACCCGATGTGTAGAGCGTTATATCGATGATAAGCAGGGACGGGAATAACGGTACTGATTCCAAATGGAGCAACACTTCAACGTTGGTGCTGTCCTTCCTCAAGCTATGACATGTCTGTCTAACACCTCAGAAGACCTCGTCTGATCCTAGGCACGGCAGGATAATGACTGAATAAGACACTGATTCATTCTGGAGGTTTTAGAGAAACATGAAGAAGACATATGCAGTTTTAAACATGCAATGTTATAATAATAATTATTATTATTATGATTACTATTATTAACAATTATTTTCATTCATTATTATGTATGCAGCTGGGTGCGTGCCAGATTTTCAATTGTAACGTCATTGTTTAAATAAGAGTGAAATACTAGTGGTTGCAAATTCAGCGTTGGTTATTTCACTAGAACCGCAAAACCGTTGTGTTTATCCTTACACATGCTGTTACTGTATGACAAATTCTTGGAGCCTTATCAAAACCAGCTCTACAAGCAAAGCAAATTGAACCGCTGTACTGTATATACAGGTAGCATAAGCTGAACATTGCAATATAGTGTATGGTACAACCAGTTTTTGGCACGTGCCCAGATTGTACATTTGCACATGTTGTTGTTTCTGTGTCTCCTTTCTCTGTTATTATGCATCATTTCAAATATCCGAAAATGCATAGAATTAATGCAATTAAGCGATGAAAAGCATAAAATATGTTTAGGCTGGTAAGCTGTAATAACTTTGAGAAATAGTTATATATTTATACAGTCCATTCCAGAAATATTGGCATCCTTATACAAAAAAAAAAAAAAAAAGGATCAAACAAGGCAACAATGTACAACCAACATTCCCTTTACTACAAATAAAATAATGAGTATACAGTCAAATCCTGACACCACTAAAGCACATCTATTCATGCAAATTATGTCATCCATTCAAAACTAAATTTATGTTCTTCCTGCTTCCTTTGACTTAATGCGAAGTTGCATGCATGAATTAATCTCTTTGTCTTCCATCAACAGTGGAACACAAACAAAATCGGTAGGAAAATTCGGACACACGAGCATCCCAAGAAGGACCGTGAAGAAGACAAAAGACCAAAGTTTCAGAGCTGCTCATTTTACTAGATACTCTGGGTTATGAAATTTAAAAATCATTGTTCAGTGCTGTTTGGAAGGATTGCATGAAAAGAAGTAACCCACAGGTGGGACCGAAGTCACACCTTTTGAACACGGATACCATCTATGGAGAATCGCACATCCTCTAGACAGTATTATGCTATAAAGTGTGTCGCCTTGCACCGCCAGGGTCCGGGTTCGATCCCCGGCCAGGCTCGATTCCCGTCTCTGTGTGCATGGAGTTTGCATGTTCTCCCCGTGCTTGGTGGGTTTCCTCCGGGTACTCCGGTTTCCTCCCACAGTCCAAAGACATGTGGTGTTCCCAAATTGTCCGTAGTGTGTGAATGAGTGAGTGTATGTGTGTGTGTCTGTGCCCTGCGATGGATTGGCACCCTGTCCAGGGTGTACCCTGCCATGTGCCCTAAGTCTCCTGGGATAGGCTCCAGGCCCTCGTGACTCTGAATACAGGATTAAGCGGTCTAGATGATGAGTGAGTGAGTGTTCGGCTCAGTCTCAGGTCTATCAGTTGCCTCTGCCTGGAGGTTAAAACCGTGTACAGGAGCACAAAATCATTTGCAACAACTTTGAAGAGGGACGTTTGAATCTTAGAAACCTAAGAATCTTAAACCGCTCTGCAAATCCATCAGCTTTAGAGTTGATATCTTTTTTTCGAAGAAAGACTTCAGGGATTTGGTTGTGGGCTGGGTGTGAGAAAGTGGCAAAAGTGATATTTTAATATTAAAGAACTTTTTTTTTAAAACTAAAAAAATCGTGAGAAATAAATGCGTTAAAATAAAACTACGCAGCATCTGTACACAGTACGGTCAACTTACGAACACAAGATTGTACATTGCATTTATTTTTAAGGAAGGTGCCAATAATTTTGGAGTCGACCCTATGAAGTTTGTTTTGTTTGATCTATCTTCGAATTGTATTAGTTTTAAGATGAAAAAAAACCAGGATGTATTATGTTATACTACGATGATCATGACCATATTTACTGATTTATTGATTTACGTTATCAGTACATCATATCTTTGGCTGCTAGCCAGTTTAGTGTAACCAGCCCGCCCTTTGTATCATGCTCATTATTCTGGAGTTTCTATTTATACATGAATAAACTGATAAAAGGTTTCTTTCTCTATAGGCGTAACGTTTTGAACTCTTCTCAAACTATAGAAATGAGATAGATCTTATCCTCGCCAGCACAGGACGGACCTCTTTTGTGCCTCTTCAAAGAGGAATTATACGTTATGCGTCGGCCGTGCGCAAATCCTGACTGGCGGGATAGTTGCACCTGCCTGACAGGAAGGTCTTGTTTTGACGTTTAAGCAGGATGCCACCAGGTGATCGTGACTCGGATTGTTTGTTGCTGCTGTTTACGACTAGATCCTGCCTAACAAGAAGCGTATTAGGCTGACGATTAAAAACAAAAAAAAAAAGTTTCAGGGAGATGCTTTCTCCCTGTCAGTGCGTTCGCAGGTGACGGATTATACGGATGTGAGTTAAAGGTGATTTCTCTTGAGTGCACGCGCCGTGCCAAATCAGGATCTTCTTCTTTTCGCTTGTTCTTCACAATGCAAATTCAATCCTGAAGATCATTTTCAATGGTAAGTGGAAGTTTGCTTGCACCGAAACCACTAGTGTACAGTATGTTTGTGTGTTTGAGAGTGAGCGGTTGAACCAGAATTGCAGATCGTGTCCTCGCCTGCGGAACAGACCAGCCTCGACATGCTGCTCGAAACATGTGCACGGATATTCTTTCAAACATTTACACTGACATGTATAGTTGGACGGCAAGCAGGATTTAAGAAGTGGCTTAATTGCGTTTGGTGCATGGTATCTCTGTGTGTGTGTGTGTATGTGTGTGTGTGTGTTGCAGAGAAGAAATTGTCCTCAGAGGCTCGATGGAAGCTCGACATGACGGTGCGTGCGGCAGCCTCTCTTTTGGCCCTGCTCCTGAATTATCTAGCATCATCTGAAGGTAATTTGGGAATAGGGGTTAGGAATAACTTGACGGAATTCCGGAGTTAGCTGAACGACTTGGACTCCTGGAGTACGGAAATGATCAGGCAAATTTGGGAATTCATTTTCAAATTAGCTTTGATGCGGCTGGGATAAGAGAAGCTGTGAGGTTGCACTGTGTTACACGATAGACCTCATCCAGTACGAGGTAAATCCTCTATACTGAAATACAGACTGAAATCAAAGACGCGTAACTTGGGAACTGTAAACTGTAATTAGAGCGCTTCATTGCTCTTATGGTCAATTAACTCCAAATCCCTTTGCCAGAAATCTAAACCAGTGCACTATTAACAAACCCGCCACGCTTGACGGATTCGACCACGTTTACAAGTTTATCGTTCACTTCCTCATTTAGCTCTAAGTAAATAATAGGTATAACCTGAAAAAAAAAATCAAATTCAGCAATGTAATATTTACAGTCAAAACAGGTCCTGTGTCCAAAACATGTTAGTCTATTTTGGCACAAGGAAGCTGCATATAAAAAGCTATAACGGCACGATAAAAATCGGCGACTACCTTCCTTTTTTTTTTTAAAACGAATGTCACATTTGCACGACGTTTCTGATTACTGCTGACAAAATAGTAAAAAGGTCCCATATCAAAAAAAAAACCTGTTTACCTGAAACTTGCTTTTTGAAGTCGAAGGGCACTTTCACGGTTTTTTAAATGTAAATTGATATCAAAAGTGCTCGAAATTTATAAACGAGGAATCAAATCTGTAAGAACGGAATAAACCGCTTTGGGAAAATAATCCGCTTTTAGGTATGAACAGAACATTTTTTTTGCCATAGCTGCACGCCATACAGTACATCATTTATCTGCCTATCAGTGAATGTTACCCGTGTTATCACCTTTCCCCAAACCCTAAACAAGGACATCGTGCTAATCATGCTGCATCGATTTGCCTACATTTTACATACCAGAGCTATTTTTATATTGAATCACTTTATACGTTGCAAAAACATCTTTTTCTCTTCGATCTCGACTCTGGCGGAGAGACTCCTCTGTTCCTGTGCAATACCCTAAACAAATCTGTTCTTTTGGAAAAAAGATGTCTAAAGGGTAGGACGCAAGCCGAGGTTTTAAAGGTGTTTTGGTTAAAATATTTGCATGCGGCATGTGAAAAATGTGTGTGTGTAGTACAGATTCGCTGGTTCAAGCCGGTTACCAGTTTGCTGGGGTAACTTCAAAATGGAGCTATTCAAATTGGTAGTGCCACATGCTAATGATTTGGGAACGTTGGACAGGAAGTAAGTTGGACGAGACTATAAAGATCTCTTTTAGGTTAGGAAGTTAGTGTTGTTGTTTTTTTTGGTGTGGGGGGAGGGGAAGCCAATTTAAAACCAAATGATCACAGTGGGATTCTCTGGAAGCCCTTTTCTTTGCAACCATTTCCAGTTTAATACCGCTGCCAGTACTGTTTCTGTTTCTTGTAATTTGGTGGTAAAGACGTTGTAACCTTCTTGATGTCGAGGTGACGTTCAAGGTTGTGAAAGCGTCGGGATTGTGCGGTCTTTGTGTCTGAACGAACGACCGAAACACAACCTGAAAACCAATGAAATTTTTAACCATTCCTCTATGCGGATGACATACGTGCCGTTTAACATCCATTACGTTTCTAACCGGGCTTCGAATTCGGACTGGAGATCGTTACAGACACAACACTTTCCACCACACTTTTAGTGTTGCGATTGTGATGCTCAGGACGTCAGCATTGGTTATAAGGTTGCGTTTGCAATATTGTGTTAGAGATATGCGTCACAACTTTATTCCATCAACGTAAAACCTTCGAAAACAACCCAATATCAGTGTTGTCCCAACATCCATAGACAGATAGACAGATAGATTCCTTATTGATACTGAAGGAGAATTTCAAACATCCAGTAGCAAGGATATTCAAAATTGTATATGTATGCAGATGACATACACTTTTACAGAAATTATTGAGAGAGAAACTAATTTAAATAAATAAAAACGATATAAATGTACGTAAAGAAAGAGATGAAGATGTGCAACCAAAGGCAACCAAAAATTTTCCCAAAATTCCTTGCTACGCCCAAATTTCTCAAGCAATTTGAAAGCAGCAGATACTGTACACTAACCAATCGACTGAGCTCTTTCCTCTGAGTGTGTCACGCTGCCCCTTCCAAGATTCTTATCTGTCATGTCATACAGGTTGATTTAGACCTGAGACTTGAACGTTCTCAGGAGTGCCTTTTAAAGACCTTTCCTTCAATGAAAATATGCAGCAAAACAAGACCTAAGACGATGTAGAAAGAAAAGAAGTGAAAAGCGTAACAGAGCGATGGTTTCTCCTGGTTTCAGGGCTGTGCACGATCATTCACGATGTAAACGACTCTTCAGCTTAATGACTCGAGCGACAGAAGTTGACAGAGAAAAACCAGCTCATACCGTGCCGCTTTTTTTATGCGACAGGTGATCTGTCTCCTCCGCTCAACCTGAGTGTGGAGTTACTGGACTTCAAGGCCTTGGCTCGCTGGCTTCCCGGCCCAGACCACCCAAAAGGAACCAGATACTCCCTTGAGTTTGTAGAAGTTGGCCATTAGTAAGTACTGTACAAGTCCTTTTTAACACCACACTGTCGTTGATTCTTTCAGGTCTAGATTGATCCTTAGATTGTAGATCACAACATCATTGATGAGTCATAACCATGACTAACTGGATTCAAAAATATTTTGATCATCCTCATAATTAATTTAATAACTTGGCTATGTCATCTGTCAACTTTATGCTTTGATGGTTTCAATTCAATTTCCATAGAATTTGTCTGGTTAACCATGAACCCGAATGATGCATTCTACGAAACTACCGTAAACAACATACAGAAACATGTTAAAATGCATGAGAGAGAGAGCAATGGAAATCTCGTCTATAGTTTGTAAAGTGGAAATTTGCATTTTTTTCCGCCATTCTTTTAACCCCTGGCTGCTCTGCCGTATTTGCGCTAGGCGTTTGATCTCTTTGAGGTCTTGTTCTTTTTAAGGAATGTGAGAAGGTTGTGGTTAGTGCAAAATAAAAACTTTTTTTGTAGCTCAAGGTCACCATGGAATCAAACCAAAGAGTGCACGAACATCACCTCGAAGCAGTGCTCCCTGCTCCTCAACCGGATGATTCTCAAAAACTATTTCATGAGAGTCAAGGCGGAATGGAGGGAAGAGCAGTCGACATGGACGTCCCTGCAGCGTAGCTTCCAACCATATGAAAACAGTGAGTCTGAACGCACACATATATAACACAGACATGACGATTAAAGTGTCGTACTGAACTGCTGGTTTTAGTCGGATCCCATAAGGACACCTTTATCATCATAGCATGAAGCATGGTGGGGGTAGCAGCATCAGGTTTTTATGTGATTCTTTGGTACTTTGCAGCTCTTCTGAGTGCACCGAACTTGAACGTGTCTGCTGAAAATCATTCCATCTGGATTTCCCTCAGCCATCCACTCCAGTCCCTGACGGAAGTGCGGATGAGATTCTCTGTTGACCTTTTCCATATGCTGTCTAGGAACACAGCAAAGGTAAAAAAAAACAAAACAAAAAAACAACACTATTCCCTAAACCTTTTTTTACATGGCAGCATTACAAGGGACATTTTGCTTCCTTTCCTAATTGGAGTACAACTTTCTCAACCTGGGCTTTACTTCAGACTTTCATCCACCACTGCACTGCAGCGAGAAAAGGGTACTGATTGACTCGCCATTTCATAGGTAGTCGAAAACTATCCGCACTCCGCTTATTCGTTCAAGGCTACTGTCTCCGCAGTCACTGGTGTGCAGGTGTTGCATGACTTCATTTGTAACTGCGGTGCCAGCAAAAGTGAATGCCCCACTTGTGATTTGCATAAAAGTAGAGCAGCGTGCAGTGATTCTTTTTTTTTTCCTACGCTCTGAGGTTGCACCTGGTGCTGAAACAACACACAGGAGAGCATAAACAGAAACGTTTGGATCTCTGCAAACAGAATTTGGATATTCTGTTACACTAAGGGCGGCACGGTGGTGTAGTGGTTAGCACTGTCGCCTTGCACCTCCAGGGTCCAGGCTCGATTCCCGTCTCTGTGTGCATGGAGTTTGCATGTTCTCCCCGTGCTTGGTTGGTTTCCTCCGGGTACTCCGGTTTCCTCCCACAGTCCAAAGACATGAAGGTTAGGCTAATTGGCGTTCCCAAATTGCCCGTAGTGTGTGAATCATGTGTGTGTGTGTCTGTGCCCTGCGATGGATTGGCACACTGTCCAGGGTGTACCCTGCCATGTGACCCTAAGTTTCCTGGGATAGGCTCCAGGCTCCCTGTGACCCTGAATACAGGATTAAGCGGTATAGGAATAGATGATGAGTGAGTGATACTCTAAGGAAGGTGAAAGTTTCTTAAAGAGAATCATTACCGGTGATGAGACACAGATTTATCGCTACGAGTCTGACTAGGAAAAAGTTAAAAAGTCGACCATCAGCTGAAAAATTCATCAATGCTTACCGTTTTCTGGGATTCTCATCTTAAGGGCCAGAAGTATTGGAACATCATCAGGAAAAAGGTTTGACAATCAGCAGTCTTTGTTACAGTGAGACGCTTAATGAAAAGCTGAAGCCTAAACTTCGGATTGAACACAGAGGACTGATATCCAAGGGCGTCGTGATTTTGTCCCGATCTCGCTTCGTCAGATTTTCACCTGTTTGATGAAGATTCACTTCTGGCTTGCAAAAAGCAAAGGGGATTATGTTGAAAAATGCTGCGTTGGTCTTTTCTAAAAGTTAATCATAAAAATCATCTCAATCAATCAAAACGCAGAAGCTGTGCGGGCTTTGTCAGAAATAGATGGAAGCCTAACCTAACCTCACCGTTGGAGTTATCTGATATCTGTTATATTTCCAGCAGCCTAAATGCATCACAGAAGGAAGAAGCACTTCATGCATGTCCAAACAAATCTATTCTGATAACATGCTTTTTGCATGTGATCACATCCGCGTCCACGTAAACAGATAAATCGGAATCTCTAACTAGAATGGTTCAAATCGGACTGAAAAAATATCAGCAATCCAAACATGGATATTGTTGATTGTCCTTGAGTCTGACTGGTGCTTTAGTACGCTCGTTCTAATAACAGTATGTCATCATTTCTACCTTAACTAGTTTATGATCCAGATGTTATTTTATAAAAGACACTAGCTTTGCTCCTTTTCTCTTGCATTTTTTACACCACACTTGCATTACAAGGGTTTCAAGATGAGTGTTTTTAACCAGAGTACATAATAAAGTGTGTATTTCCATAAAGTGTGTATTTGACACCGAGCGTCACTCTCTCACCTTATTTTTTGGGGGCTGTGGAACGAATAATTTGAGTTTTCATTATTTCTTATGGGAAATGATGATTTGGTTTATGAGTGTTTTGGAATACGAGCCCACTTCCGTAACGAATTATGCTCGTAATCCAAGGTTTCACTGTATATCATATATATATATTAGTTGCTACTGTAGGCAGTGAGATTTCTTTCATGTGTTATTATTGTTGTTGTTTTTCTATCCTAGAAGCATATTGCACACGATATAACTACAAAGTCTTCCCGATTTCTGCATCTGCCATCTGGGAACTATTGCGTCGATGCTTCTGCCTTCTTTACAGCAAACTCCAGATTCAACAACAACACCACTATGTGTGTTTTACTGCCTCACGACCATATAGGTATGAACTGTTGCTGTGTAGTTTCTCTCCGAATTGCAAAATGAAATCGATTGAGCATTGGGGTATTCACGTTGGTAAGGACCTGAATTAGAGAACAGAATTTAAAGCATCAGCACCGGATGTTGAGTCATGACTGGCAAAATCCTAAATTTGAATATCAGTAAAAAAAAAAGTGCAAAATTGTTCAGCTGTACGGATTTGGTAAATATGGATGGAACAGTACACGAACAGTTTAAATAGTAAACATATAGTATTTTATTATACTATATGTTATATTAAAATCTATTATATCAGATTTGAGTGTTGTATGCATTCTCGATTTGATCAGGAGGTCTTAGCACCAGCTTTAAATCACAGGTTAATTGTAATGCCATTGTGCATTTTAACGAGTGGTGTTCAGGTTGGTTGAACGAAAACGCAAAAGCAGTTGACATTTACATGAGACTTCAAACACAATACGGTGATAAGACTCTAAGTCGCAATAAAACCTTTGAAAGGTGCAAAGTTTTAAAGATGGCTGTACACCAGTGAATTGGCCTTGGCTTGGACCCCACGGTGGTTATTCTAGGTGGTCCGATCATGGTTTCGGGGTACTGGAAAAACTTTCTACCTTGATGGTATCCAAGCACTAGTGAAACACTGGGATAAGTGCATTAGTGATTCCATATATAGAGGAATAAACGGACTGTGTTCTGTTCTCCTGCACAATCAAAAGTCTCGGGTTGACCTGAACGCCCTTTATATATAATCTGCTTACTCAGAGACTTTGTATGACAAAAGCTCCATAAAAACGACTTATTTTTAACATGATTTTCGGGAAGCAGGCATTTTTTAAACAAGTCTCAAGTGTAAGAGTTAAAGTCGTACAAGTCCCTGAGTAAGTCTTCTACCTTTGGAATGTCTTTATAATGAGCGAGAGAGTGAGAGTGAAAAGAGAAGTAACACGCATTATGGTTTTTTAATGGCTAAAGATTGTTTGGGTTGGGAAATGGTACTATAAAGTGAATAACCGGAGCGAACCTGTTTTTGCAGACGTTATGCACCATTAGTTATAATTACAAATTATTAGGAAAGTCATGTAATGCTGTGTGACAAGCAAATTGTGGTATTCATGGAACTTTTCCGGCAGTGTGCTGTTGTTGAACAGGACTACATCAAGTGTTTTTTTTTTTTCCTAATGCAGTATCTGTCAAAGGAATTTCACCTTTACGCTCTTTCAAATGTATCCTCATGCCATGTTCCAAATAGATAAAGGTATAAATAGGTAGATTGAAACACCTATCACTGCTTTTCACATGAACTTCTCTGATTCCAGAAGGAAAACTATGGGTAGTAGGGATGAGTGTTCTTCTGCTGTTTTCCATTCCTGCTGTGATTGGATTGATTGTTATATACTGCTACATCAGACCAGACAACAGCAACATTCCCAGAGTCTTGGTAAGTTAAGTACATTCCTCATAGAAGTTTATATATATACAGTGGAACCTCGGATTGCGAGTAACGTGGTTTACGAGTGTTCCGCAAACCGAGCAAAGATTTTTAATAMWTTTTTATTYGGAGACCGAGCAAGTATTAGTTTACGAGCGCCGAGTATCATGCTTCACACATGCGACTCTTATTTTGACACCGAGCGTCACTCTCTCACCTTATTCTTTGGGGGCTGTGGAACGAATAATTTGGGTTTTCATTATTTTTTATGGGAAATGATGATTTGGTTTATGAGTGTTTTGGAATACGAGCCCACTTCCGTAACGAATTATGCTCGTAATCCAAGGTTCCACTGTATATCATATATATATTTATATATAATAATGACATCTTCAGAATCAGAAGAGTTTTAATGCCAAGTACGCTTGCACGTACAAGGAATTTGTTTGTCTTTTAGAGTAAAGGTTAATGCATAAATAAAAGATCCCTGACCCTGTGGTCCTTCTTGTGTCCCTCACAGCGCTTCATAGAAAGAAATGAACAGGTCCTAACACCGATCTCTGAGGAACCCCATAATCTTTCACTTCCACATATGTTCCCAGATGACTGCAAGGCCAAGTATCAGGAAAAGGGTGCTAGATACTATGCAGGAGTTGCGAGTATGACGGTCAACCGCGAGTCTCTTAAAAAGATAGAGGATGGTCTTCTTTTGCAAGTCGTGGATGTGGAAGATCAGAACACACTTCCAGTCTATGATTTGTATAGCACTGCTGCGAAGATGGAGGAGACAGACGAACTTTCGTCACTGTCAAAATGTCATGCTTGTGGTGCGACACCAATGACTTCGTTCCCAGGCTTAAGTCCAACATGTAGTAAAAATGCGGAAGTTGGAAATATTTTAGACTCTGACCCTGATGTGTTCGATGAAGAAAACTTCTCTAATCATTGTTTCAAGGAAAGCAACTCATCTGACGGAATGATGGATGATTTTGAAAGCAACTACGAGCCCAGACCGGACCCACGCTGCATGTTGGAGGCCCAAGCAAGGTCGAAACGTTGAACAATGAGGAGTCATTAAAACTTTTACATGGTGCTTTTTTTTAAATCCTATCTAACAACCCAGCAAAAGTATGTAGCCTTGGTTGGAATCCTGGGGTTGTTGAATAGAACGTTTAAACGATGACTACAACAATAACAATGCTGAAAGTGGAACAGTTTGTACTTGACAATTAAACTGCCACTTTTGTTTTTTTTTTTAAATAGATGATTGACAGCTTTTAATTAAATGATATACAGAGCTATTCTAGCTCTGGGCGTGTTGCTAATACCTATGCATATTTCGTTGATAAGGAAGTGATTCAACACTAACGTATAATGCGGAAGTTTCTTTTAAATTTAGCTACACAGCTTCTCAACTGGTCACGACTTTACATTTTTGTATGGTGTATTTTGGATGTTTTTCTTTATATGTGAGCGATAATTAGCATAATGCAAGCTTATGAACCGGAGCAAGTACTACCCTTTTTTCAACCTGCTAAACATAAAAGTTAGCAAAAGCTAAACGTGAGAGGAAGTTAGAGAACGAATTCCAAACACGTATACAGTGAAGACAGGCCTGATGTTATTATGAAGGAATGTGGACACTTTAAAAAGCTAAATGTTTGCAAAATGCTTTTTTTTGTTTGATATCATAACCCAGGGTGCTACGAAGTGTCAATCAGCTGCTACCTCTTTATGTCTGATCTGTAGACCATTATGAACGACTCAGACATTACAACATCTTTTAAGATGTTTATCAACATTTTCATCATAAACTTTAATGTGTCATATATATATATATATATATAAAATAAATATGGCGTGAGACAAAATATCACACCCTTTATTCACTATGTTTCGTCTGCTTCATATTATTTACAGTCCTGGATGAAATCCATGAAAAATGTCATTTGTCTTGTCAGTATTTTCAAGTCCTTAGCCTTGTTTTTTGTTGTTGTTTTTGCGGTCATCGTCGGTCAACTTTTTTTTTATTCGCCACCAAAGAAAGAAGCAAAGAAGTTCTTCTTCCCATCCTCCCTTGGTAAACGGAAGGACTTGCTAAGGCGACTGTTTCTTTGTAGAGGCGATGCCGTCTTCTCCTTCTCCTGCTCCTTCTCCTTTTCTTTCTCCCTTTCTTGTACCTGTTGCTGTACCTGCTGGCATATCACCAGACGCATGTCCTCCTGGTGGAGAGAGCAAACCGGAAGATAAAAAAAACAATAATAAATAAACTAGAATATCAGCATTTCACAAAGAAGTGATGGTATCTCCTTATCTTTGGGCGCGACACTCTACCAGCATGGAGGTATGGAAGAAAAAAGAAAACTGAAAAAAGGTGCAGGGTCCATGGTATGCCTTTGAAACTGGGGGGAAGCATGTAATCATGAACCAAATGGTATGAGGCTGTTGTTCATGTCTGGCTGGCTTTATTTTGCTTTTGTATGGTTTTCCATAGTGTTAATGGTTCCAGCTATACATTCGCACACTGCGGGGCAATTTGACAACACCAGTTAGCCTAATCTGCATGTCTTTGGACTGTGGGAGGAATCCGGAGTACCCGGAGGAAACCCACCAAGCACGGGGAGAACATGCAAACTCCATGCACACAGACCCCGAAGTGGGAATCGAACCCGGACCCTGGAGGTGCAAGGGAACAGTGCTAACCACTACAACAGCGTGCTACCAGTGTTAATTTTTAAAAGATAAAATTGTGGTTCAGATCATTGTAAACACTCCAATCATTCATTTATTCATCTTGTATACTCCTCTATCCTGTACAGGGGCCTAGAGCCTATTCCAGGAGACATAGGACATGAGGTGCAGTACACCCTGAATAGGGTGTCAATCCATAGCAGGGTGCACACACATGTACTACAGGCAATTTGGGAGTTAGGCAGTTTGCATAATCTGAGTTTTTGGACTGTTGGAAAAAACCGGAGTACCCCGAGGAAACCCACCAAGCCCGGGAGGAACATGCAAACTCAGATCACGAACTGAGAATCGATACCTTGACCCTCCAGGTGCCACCTTGCGGACTACTACTACTTACTACTACTAAATAATAATAAAGGAGCAACATGAGAAACATTCATTGGAGTAAATAACTGAAGAACTGGTCTAAAATAGAGAAACACCTAAAAAGAAATGAAGGAGGTGCCACCTTGTGGTGTTATTTGGTATCACATTTTGTTTATAGTTGAATTTAAATAAATAAATAAACAAACAAACAAATAGCTTTCATGCAGACCTACTGTATGCCTCCTTATAAACGTTGTGTAAACATTTGGTCAATTTTCCTTTAAGTAGTTTACGAGGATAGAAGAAAAGTCCGTCACTGCCAGACATGGGCGCGGCAGTGATGCTTATGCTTCAAAGGCATGCAACACAAAAATTTTTTTACAATTCTACAATGTCACATTTTGTTTAGGAAACCGGTACTGCAGCATAGCTTAACTTTTTATAAGAGCTAAAGAATTGCACTTCTACATGCCCAGCTACTGCAGCATTACAACTCATTTAAGAAGATACTAAGATAATCATCAACATCAATTAAACAACTTAGTACGTTATAACATCATACTGCACACATATTTCCACAAAGCTCCATCTGCTGTCTAAATGTGGTATTGGGAGACAGAAGGAAAAAGCCGCACTCACCTGCCATGATTCGACTTCCTGCGAGAGCGCCACCTTGTGTCTGATCGTGTTCAGGAGCTGCTGGTTGAGTGTGTCGCGTTCCTGCCGGGCCGAAGCCAGCTCTTCCTCTAAAGCACTGCGGTGACGAAATGGTAGCGGTATAAAAACCACAGTCTGGTAACACCTAAAACTAAACTACACCTACATCAGTGCAATCAGCGTCATCAAAGGTGGCCTAGCAATGTTGTGGAATGTTGTGCAATGTGTGAGAATGTTAGAGCACCTGAATGGGAATTCTAGAAATTCCTAAAATGTTAGAAAATAGAAACAGTAGTGATAACAACAACAAAAAAAAGGTGTCCCATTCTTTTTGTCATGTTGTTTTTCTACGATAACTAAATCAGCAGTTTTCAAAATGATAAAAGATGGAAACATTTCCACGACAGTCTTTTACCTGTACGGTGGTTTGTTGGGATCGCTGAACAGCTTCAGTTCATTTCTTACTGCCGTTAATTCATCCTGGCTGGATTCGAGCTATGAAAAAAAAAACATTTAGACATGAAGTGATGCATTTTAAACATATTCACAAAGCTTCTTAGAATTCTCTCAGCGTTCCTATCTTGGGAGTCCTAAACTAAAAGTGACTTAGGAAACTTCTCAGAGCAAATCTGAGTCAGGAAAGGACAAAACCCGTTATCTTAGTGAGGAGGAGTGGTTTACCCCATTGATAAGGATGATGCAGCAATTCAAGGACTGTGACCTCTGACCTCTGTAAAGGTCTTGAAATGCGCTCTTTGTGAAATTAGAATATAAATAGATAATAGAACAGACAGTGAAATCATAATGTTGGCAGATAAGGCTACTTTATGCAAAGTTTCTGTTATAGGCTAAATATCTTAAAGATAATTAAAGATTATTAGTTACTATATTCACGTTCTTACATTTATTTATCATACTGATTTACTACTCGTGATCTATTTCAGATTGATGGAGGCAAAATGGCGCAGCTTTTTACATGATAATTTACATGATTGCAGGACAGTCTGGTTAATTTGCACTGTTGGATGATGTGTAGCCAACAATCCAAGAGAGATGAAGAATGTAAATGAACAAGAAACCCAAACTGGACAGAAAAGCAGCATTTATGTTTAGTGTTTGGAGAATATTTCTTCTTCTTCTCAGGTCTAGACTCAGCAACGTTACAGTATGTGGCAATAAAATGAAGTCAGCTGATGACCTAAATGACCAAGCTTTTCTTCTTCTCTGATGGCACGGGTATATTCTAGGATACAAAATGGTGAGTGAAGCACAAAAAGAGTGGTTGTGGGAGCATGAGGAATCATTTTCACACATGGACTGGCCACCAGATTGTATGCTGCAATCAAAGCTAAAATGTGATTGAATAACATTTTAAGACTGGAGTTGTACAAGATATAATTTTTGTTTGTGTCACAGTTTATCGCCCTATCAGCTTCACAGGCTATTTCAGGGCAGATACACCAGATTAAACATTCAACTAATTTATACAAACCAATGGAATATTAATTTAGAGATATAATGTAAGGGATTGAAAAGGATTAAAATAATAATAATAATAATAATAATAAAAAATGGATATATAAATAAATATTGCATGAATGATATAAATATATGGTCTTGGCCAGAAGAACAAGATTTTATACAAGGTTCTCATAATTGTTTTTAAAATGATGGTCTAAACAGTTTTAGGAACAGAAAGTGTAGATTTTAAACAAATTGATTTGCATAATTTCTACACACGGGATGGAAATGACACCCAGGGTAAAGTGTAACTAGTGGGTCAAAATCTTAATAGAAAGTGGAAACATCCAGCCAAAAGTAAAATACTCCAAAACAAACATACCAGTACATATCAGTTCGTTATGGAGTAATCAGGCCCTGATTTACGTTTCTCGAGATCTATTTGAATTGAATGAAACAATTGAGGCGACACAAAACTTGACTATGGAGAAATCTGATAATCTTACACTTTACATCCATGTTGGAATGGTGCATTAAAACATCCTGGAGTCAATGTTGGGTTTATACGGTAATTAGCTCAGATTTCCTTAAGTTTTTTTTTTTTTTTTTTAAACGATATTTCAACCAAATCATGTTCCACAACATATCAAGTCATGGCACTAATGGCAGTTTATTTTAAGCACATGGCGGTTACAGGTTAGTTGTTGCTCATTGAATTGCAATAATAATAATAATAATAATAATAATAATAATAATAATAAAAAGATAAAGAAAAAAAGTGGACAAACCTCTTTCTTTAGCCTTTCAATTTCTTCCTCCTTCTCCTGCAGGACGGAAGAATGGGCCAGGATGCTTTCTTTGGCCTGTTCACCCAAACAGATTTATTCAATAAGTAAATGGTTCCAATACTTGAAACACTGAAATGAAAAGGAAACATTTGACATTTTGCAAGTGCCCCCAAGGCAGATATAATATTTAGGTATATACAGCTCAGCCCAGTTAAGGGACGCGTCAGTCACCATCACTGAGGGTTTGGAACCCATTATAGACCAGAGGTGCTGTTTAGGCTGTTCGCATCAAGGGGTTGCCAGATCACACCATTCAGCTCACATACAACAGGTTTCACGCCTGGTGTCCTTCATGACGCAACATCCCATGGCAAAGGAATGGGATATTCTTCAATGAGTCACCTGAGAATGCTTTGCACTTGATGAGGACATGACCGATGTGTTCCCAGTAGTGAAAAGAAGGTTGTGTTGTGTTGGAAATGAGTCTCATATTTCCAACGAGTATTATTTCCACTAATACGGAGGATCATGAAAGGGGACCATTTTTAATAAAGGTGGCAGAACGATTCCTTCCCATAACGTCCCAGTCTTACCTCAACTATCGTCTACTTGTGCTGAACATTATTGTTCAATTCTTAAGATCAGCCAAGAACTGTTCATGCATTAAACGACCGAATGGTCTCCTTCAGCACGAGTCTGCAGCAGCCTTTGTTCCAGGAATCTGTGTTGAGAATCTGCGTGAACGATATGGACACTGTCTACAGCGAGGCGGTGTACACTTGGCGCACATTAGACATACAGTGGTAAATCAACACGCTGAGAGTGTGTATGTTCGTTTCTTTGGAAAGAATAAACTCACAGATAACAAGGCGATATTGTTCATCTATTCAGTATGCTGTATATTTTGGCGCATACCGTATTGTACGCATCAGTAACTGTAATTTACAAAAACAAACAACGAGACAACCCACATCCATTTGTATATGCTAGTTTGCGTTACACTTATGTGCTCTATAAACAACACGTATTGCTGAGACTCCTGAGTAAAGGATACATCACCCCAAAACAAACTAAATTATTTGTTTTAAATATTGACATACAAAATCTTCATCATAAAAGCTTCGTTAATAACGCCTGCAGCTGTTAGCCGTCCTTAGATCACTGTGCCCTGACTGAAGAAGAGTATGAAAGGTGTCCCTACAGTGTTTTGTAATATTCAAGGAAAGCACATTTATGGTTCTTTCTCTGTATGCACATTTTTGTTTTTTTCCACTTTTAAAACCGCAGCGCTACCTGAGACTGTTGGAGTTCATTCTGGAGGGACAGAGGGAAGCACGTCATCTCCTCTAGACTGGCCTCTTCTCCTAATGCCTGGACCTTCTGCTGGAGGCTCCGGTTCATGGTGCGCAACTGGAACCCCTCACTCTGGTGCTGCTCCAGCTGTGGAAAAAGCCACAGACGGTGGTCCAATTTCACCAACCATTCTAAACCTCCATTTTACTTGGATTTCCCCCCAAAAATCTATATGTAATGGTCTGCTATTTCATAATGGACAGCAAAAAACAAAAAACAAACGTGAAATCTTTTGTGTGAAACTGGACAAATCCGCCACGGAGATGTTTGACATGATGATGTCATGAACCAGAGTTATGTTTTAAAAACTGTATGATGTGTTTACTTGTGTTATCTTTGACTAATATTTCAATTTGTTCGATGATCTGAAACATTAAAGTGCAACAAACATGCAAAAAAAAAAAAAAAAGAAGAAGAAATCAGTAAGGGGGAACACTTTTTGGCAGGAACGCTGGGCGTGCGCGTGTACACAAATGTAGATGAACACTTTCTTGTAAACAGGGTTCATTTCAAAACTTTTTGATACCACCTCGTATACTCCTTAAATGGCGTACTGCTCAATTTGTTTTCCTGATATAAACGACCAACTGCCTCATAAAGGTTGGAGTAGCACTAACAGAGTAGTAGCTATCTGTAGAGAGGTTAACGATGCTACGTGATCTTATCATGACGTTTATAACCAATACCAGCTGATCTTGCTCTTCTCTCCTCACCTCACTCTCCTTTTCCTCCAGGCTGCTCTGTAGTTCGAGGAGTCTTGCACGCAGTCCATCCCTCTCCATCCTAATCCGCTCGGTGTCCTGATCCGCTGATTTCAGCCGCTTTTCCATGTTGGAGCATCGCTCTTTCAGGAGCCGATTCTGTTCGAGAAGAAGACAATCGCTGTGTGACATCTTATGCTGCAAGGAACTAGTTTGTTATTTAATTCTTTTTGCACTTAAAGTGGTGGATATTTAAAAAGCTATATTTCTTTGTGAAGCGTGCACTAGCATTTGGTTTATTTATCTGTTTGTTTGTTTGTTTATTCATTTATTTTAATGGGTTTTACACAGCAAGGCTAAATGCATGAAGTGAAACAAAGAGTAAATCAAAACACACACCAAAAACAAGTTGTGTGGTCCAAATTTTATTTCATTAATTTATTTTTTTACTTTTTAAACATTTTGCTGCTATATTTCTGAAACTGTACGTATTTTGCTGTTGTGTTTTTTTACACAATGGCCTCATGATGCATTCAGCATTCATATTAATGTAAATATCTCCCGGTTCTTGTCTCTCCAACGGATGAGATTTGCACATTTCCGGATTCTTTTTTTGTTTGTTTGTTTGTTTATGCTGTTGTGTTTTTGTGGACATTTTTGAATTTGCCTTTGTGTTGCTGAACTTACTGTTGTGTATTTGTTTTGCTGTCGCATTTTCTTTTTTATATTCATGGTTCTCGTTTTGAGTTTTTATGTACATGTTTTTAAATTCGCTGTTTGGTGTCATGTTTTTTTAATTTGATGTGATTTTTAGATTTGTGTTAATGTTTTTTTTTTCATTTTGAATTTGAGTGTTTGCTTTTGTGTTTCTGAACACAAAAGCATTCATGGTCCTTGCTTTTAGTTTTGTGGACATGTTTTTGAATTTTCTGTGTTTGTTTTTTTGACTTTTGCGATTATTGGTTTTGCTGTTGTTTTTTTTAGTTTTGTGCTCATGTTTTTTGAAGTAACTGTTTATTTAGTTTTGTGCCCATGTTTTTCTATTTACTGTTGTTTTTTTTTGTTTTTTTTTTCATTATGTTGTCATGTTTTTGAACTTGATGTGATTTTATGTTTGTGGTCATGCTTTTTTTTTATTTATGTCCCCCCCCCCCGACACCTTTTAGAAGATACTGGAGCTGCTGTTTTGCTTTCATTTTGTGGTCATTTAAATTGTAATTCATCACACCTGCTTCTTGCTTTTGCTGTTGTGGTTTTAGTTTCGTCAGTGAGAATTCACACATTCAGTGTAATGATTTGATTCATTTTGTTTGTTGAGACTCCATGTCAAGGTCATATCTTCTACGCCTGTGTAACGCACCTCTGCTTGCAGGCTGTCCAAGCGAGCGGAGCTTATTGACCTGCTGAAACTCGTGTCCTCCATTTCCTCTTTTAGGGAGCGCAGCTCGAGACGCAGAGTGTGCTCCAACGTCACTGCCTGGGAGTGAGAGATGGACAGATAACAAGAATGTGACTCTCAGAACTCTAGAAAGAGGATTGAAAAACTGGCTTTTGTGCATTCTAGTTTCTGTTAACATCATTCAATGTCAATCAGTGACTGAAGAGGAAGGTGTATTGTGTGGACATGCAAATGCATCCACCAACTCGGTTTTATTTTTAGACCATCACTGTCTGCAATCCCTTTTGAGATTTCTGATTGCTCACCTCAGCCAACTGCTCAACAAGCTTCTGATTGTGATTGGACAGTTGGGTGAGCTGCTCACTTTCTTCACGCCGTCGGTCTCGACCCTGTGTAAGCATTACGAGGGAAAAGTGTTAAACAATATTTTACACACAGTATTACCAAAACAAATATGGTTAATGTTAGTTAACCAAAAAGAAAACAACAACAAAAAAATTTGACATGCCCCGAAAACACATTAAAAAAAGCCCATTGCTTACCTGGTTATGACGCTGGTCGAACTGTTGTCGTAGTGAAGTGATATCAGCCTGCAGCTCTGCCTCCCGCTGCCCTGCCTCTAGCTCCTGCACCTCCAGGCGCCTCTGTAGAGTGTGCTTCTCCTGTTGCAATGCCTGAAAATACAAATATTAACATGCTTATCTTTCCTGGAGATTATGCCATTAGCACATAACTTTGCATCATGGTCCTGGAGACAGAATATTTCATTCCATGATTCAGCAGCATATTGGTTAGCACTGTCGTCTTGCACCTTCAGGAGTTTGATTCCCACCTCGGGTCTGTGTTTCATGTTCTCCCCATGCTTAATTAGCTTCCTATGGGTACTCCTGTTTCCAGGTGGCATTCCCAAATTGCCTGTAGTGTCTACCACACCTCGTCTCTCCTGGGATAGGGTCCAGGCCACCCACGACAATAAGTATAGACATTATATGAGTAGCATGGACAATAAGCGAGTGAAAGTTGGTATGGAAAACTAAGGCAATTTGACCTCTGTGTAGCTTTATATTTGTACTCGGGTTAATTAACAGCTCGGACGTTCATATACACTCCAGTCAACTCAAAATTTACGTTTTAAACAGAAAACGTGCTTCAGTTACATTTCATGCAGTATAATTTCCAGTGGTGCCAATAATTGAGGCACACGCGTTTTTGTTGACATATGAGAAATTTGTTTGGTTTCATTGGATTTTTCACATTTTGTCAGCGTGAGTGTATGCGGATACAAATGTCTTGCCAAATTTCAAATAAAATCTTAAAATAAAAATTTGTAAGGGAGGGCATTCGTATGTTGAGATTCCAATGTATTTGTAATAAAATTACATAAATTATGAGGTTCAGGCTCTTCCTAATTGCTTGATGCTAAATAATGTCACATTATAAAAATGACTAGCTGAAGGTTCTACATTTAAGGTTAGCTAGGCCTTGGCTAATACATAAAAAAAAAAAAAAAA
>QMIH01000485.1:51248-79487 GCA_003987875.1 Clarias batrachus
TATATATATATACATATATATATATATCGGATAACAAAATAGCGTGTTCAGGAATGGAAACCAGCACACCTTTTTATTACATGACTCGTGCTTCCGGTCACGGTGAAGTCTGGACTGATTTCACTGAAGAAGCCAAGTTTGCTCAGTACGGCTGGCGCTGCACTAAGAACGAGGACGCCTATTCAGTCGCTACACTGGTTGGAAACTGGTCCGAAAAACGCTTCGACACCGGTAGAGCAAAGGCATTACGGCGCCCTCTGCCGTCCCAGTTTTGTATGTGCGCTTAAATTAACACTAAGACAGATGTGGCTAAAGGTTTTGAGAATGATACAAATATCAATTTTCACAAAGTCTGCTGCTTTACTGTTTGTTTGTTTTGTTTTCTTAGCACTTTTTTGTGTACAGAAATTTATTTACAACATTTCATAAGTGTCAATGCGTTTTTATCGACAATTACATTAAGTTTATGCAACCCTTCTTTTTTTAAAGGTCTCTGTAATGCTCCCACGGCATGCTGTCAATCAACTTCTGGGCCACATCCATGTTCTTAAGCAACATAAACATGCTTGAAGGGATTAAGGTCTGGTTAGTTAGTTATCAGTTTTGCCTTATGCAAAGGAGCTCAATCATGGTAGAAAAGGCATTGTTCTGTTTTTGGATGGTTGGGAGAAGTTGCTCTTTATTTAAGTTGCTGTTCTTTATTCATGGCTGTGTTCTTAGGCAAAATTATCTATGAGGCAACCCCTCAGATGAATGGTCTCAGAATGCTTTACTGTTGGCGTGACACAGGACTGATGGTAGCGCTCACCTTGAGAATTTCAAGAAGAGCAGCAAAGTGCCCACTTCTTTCCAGAAAAAAAAAAAAAAATAGAGACAGCCTGATAATCTGCAAAAGGTACAGGGATTGGACGGCTGAGGACTGGGGTAAAAGTCATTTTCTCTGATGAATCCCCTCTCCAATTGTTTGGGCGAAAAAGCTTCTCTGGAGAACAAAAGATGAGCACTACCATCAGTCCTGGGTCATGCCAACAATAGACTTGTTGTACTATGACTACAGTTGCCTGAACAACGAAATTAGACAGGTCACAAAAGTGCAAGGAAGGGGAGGAAAACACGATTCACGTGTGGGGTCGCTTTTCAGTCAAAGGAGGGGGGCTCACTTACAGTTTTGCCTAAGCCTTTGACACTTACTCTATGAAAGCCTTGTAATTAAACTTCAGTATACCAGAGTATCATTTGGCAAAAAGACCTAAAAACACTGAAGCAGCAAACTTTGTGAAAATTAATATTGGTGTCATTCTCAAAATTGGTCATTTTTCACTTCAATGCCACAAAGTTGGAAACATATAGTTTTATCAAATGTCTCTGTGTGATCTAGTATTACAGTTTAACTCTTCTAGAACCAGTCCTGCTCCGATCATGACAGATCCAAGGTTGGAGTGGAAGAGCCACAGAGTGTTCACATCTTGTGTTTAAACTTTTGGAATGCCGATTTTCTCCCCAGGCCTCCTTATCTGACCTCACTAATGGCTGAACGATCACAAATACATACAGTATAGTGGTGCTTCCAAAATTCAAAATTAAATTTTTTAAAACAAAAAAAGAGAAAATATACAGTATGGTGAAGATATATCCGTTGTTTCTATAGCAGTTACTTACAGGGTCGGGTTGCCAGCTTGTAACCTGATTGTATCTGAACACCTTGCTTAAGGGTCCAACAGTGGCTTGAACTGGGGCCGTCCTGATCAGCAGTCCTGCACCTTAACCACTGGGCTCCCCCTGGCCCAAACCTGTACCATAGTACGGATTTAATGAAATTTTTAAATAATTGTCATATTAATATTATGGCACCCCCAGTAATAGATAGATAAATCCCTTTTTCGAGCTTCAAGCCGAGATAGTGTCCACATGGCATGAAACTTATTTAGCGTTTCTGTTCTTAAGTGATGTTCGTTTCAGCAGAAAGCACATGCACATCATGATTAGTCTTATGATTATGTACAGGATTTGCCCTACAAGTCTCTGTGCATATAGTTGGTTTTTACTATACAGTAGAAACAATAATGATATAAAAACCTGATTTGAATTACAGCTGGGATTGTAATTAAGATTGCTTTCATGTCCGATTAATCATCATATCCTGACTGCTAGAGATTTCAACAGCACCATGCAATAATGTTGCTTAATTATTTAATTATCGTAAATGCTACAGCTAGTGAGTCTTGAATGGAATGGAATGAGGTGTATAAGTACAAATTATAATACATTAATGCATGGCACAGTATGTACCAAGGCGTTGTTGTAGACTGTCCTTCTGATTGGGGTTGTGTATAAATAGCAGGGGTTTTCCAACATCTGAGCCAAACTGAAAAAATGAATGAATGAGTCCTGAGAGGTATTGATTTATTCCTCAGGTCCACTCATCATGGCCTAAACACTATGAGACATTTAACCTGACCTGTTTTACTAAAACTTGAAAAAAAAATTATACACATATTATTTTATTTTGTTTTTCAAACGAATCACATAAAATCTCTTCCTGCAGTTTTCTCACTATTATGACACCACATACTCCTCCTCCTACAGCAAGGAAGATAAAACAGCAGTTTACAGTGGTAAGCATTAAAATGTTTTATAAGTCTAATATAATCTAAACTATTTTTCAATTAATCAATCAATGGTTTTACTGAAAAATAAATATTACTAGTTCGTTTAGCTTGTTTCCTGATGTTACAGCTTTTAAGAAAGAGCCAAGAAGCTTCCCGGGTCACCAGCCTGAATTGGACCCACCTCACACCAAGTGTGTGCCGAACTCCTGCTACAGATTGGACTTTGGTAGGCATCAGTCATCCGGAAAGCCCTGATCAGTTATCCTGGAAATTATTATCAAAACCATTTGTAGCCTCTTGATGAAGTCACGTCTTCCTGCCAAGCAATGCGTACAGTACATGTCTGTATTGTGTTAAGAGCAAATAAAGATGTTAAAAGTGCAACAGTTGATTATTTTAATTTCTTACTAGAAAAAAAACTGGGACATACAGATGTGTCTGAAAGCCTGTTTGGAAAATTGCGGTCTGGTCTGTTTACACGAGCCTCCTATCAGTTTTTTTTATGGACACCACCCAAACAGCTTCATTCCACCTCCACCCCAAGCTGGCAGAGAGTGTAAGCAAAAACGTCACACACCAAGTCATGCACACATACTGCATGTACAGTATATTCAGTTTATATAAAGTGTTTGCTAGCTAACTGTATTAGAAATTTAAGGTTCAACAACCAACCGTGCTCGTTACAGTGAGACGCTTATCTATTAAACTTTGGATTAAACGTAGAGGACTGTGTTATGATCTTGCATGATGATGCACGTCCACATACTTTTTTCCACACTTTTGACTTTTTAATTACTTTATAATCATGAATTCAGGGTCACAGGGGGCCTGGAGCATATCCCAGGAGACTTAGGGTGCAAGGCGGGATACACCCTGGACAGGGTGCCAATTCATCGCAGGGCACACACACACACTAAGGCCAATTTGGGAACGCCAATTAACCTAACCTACATGTCTTTGGACTGTGGAAGGAAACCTTGTATTATCATTATTTCCCATATGATTACACAATGTGATGTGTTAATGAAGCATCACATGTTACCTAACCACAGACTGCATCACTTACCTTTTACTATTGGCACCCGTTAGTTTTTACACTTCTACAGTATGTACAGATAGAAAGAGACCCAGTCATGCTTCATCTTTAAATGACCACAGGATTTATTAATAGCTCGCAGGCATCAGTATACACACATCATCACAAAGTTATGGCTACATACAGTACTGTATTGCTTAGTGGTGTGGTGTGAAGAGTCAGGAATGTTAAAGCAAGAGACTAAACAACAAAACAATAGTATTTAGGCCTTTTTGCACCAATCTTGAGTCCAGTTTAGTAATTTGCTCTTATTACGTTTCATCTTAAAATAACATGGGAAAGCAGAAGAATAGCCATGTTGACTCAACCACGACTTGCTGCCCCACGACTTGTTCCTCTTTAGATATTTAGTACGCCATGTTGAACACGGAGAACATGTGAGAAATTAGCTGTATGAAATCCTGGTTTTAAACAACGTTGTGACAAAAACAAGTGACTCAAGAACGGCCTTTGTTTTCCGCAGCTTTGTCAGTGATGCTATTATGAGGTGATGCTCTGGCAAAAGCAAAAGACTTTAACTCATAAGCACCATCCCTCAAACATGTACACGGGACAAACACACCACTCGAGTACTCGTTATAAGTTACACGTTTCAACGTATGACGAAAATTGAACAGTCACTTTCCTTCAGAATCTTATCAACTCTCTTCGATTTCGTTGTCGTGCTTTCAAGACCACCATCAGTACAAGGCTTCCTCCAAGGTTCTGTTCCTCATAGAGGAATTTTCAGTAAAGAACCTGTTTGGAGCAGAATGATTTCATTTTCTTCACACCAGCATTCGCTCTTCCCTCACAACCTGCATCTGATCTGTTTGTAATGTCTGAGACAAAAGACATGAGAACATGAGACATAAGATCACTGAATAAACTTCTTTCTCTAATACCACAGAGCTCATCTCCCATTCTATTCGTTCGAAACACAAAACCGTGGACTTCGTATGAGAAACAAGATTATAGGTTTAGAAATTCCGTCATGCTATTATTTCTCTTTTTCATCACGACGATTGCTCAGGCTTCCTACACGCAAACCCTCACCAACTCTATGCAGCCATTGTTTGGACAATAGGCCTTTTGTTTGGTGGATGCCGTCTATGACTAGTGGCCGTGCAGTGTAAACAAAACTCCAGTGGTTTAAATCAATTCAACATCAGGATGAATAAAGATCAACTTTTTAGCCAGGTCAATCTTGGCTCTTTCTCAACAGTGCCTTATTAGACCTAACAGTGGGGTGTAAGTGCAAGGGAGCGCAGTGGATCAGCAGGACGAAACACCACACCGGTAACAGTGTTGAAGACGTTGGAGCTTTACTTCTTCTTTGAGCTAGACACCACAGACGTGTCTTCGCACGTGATGGTAATAGAGCGCTCGGGGGCATCAGAGGGCTTGCGAGGTGCCGTGATGGTCAGGACGCCATCAGAGGACAGAGATGACGTGATGCTGGTCGGGTCGACGCCAGACGGGACACGGTATTTCCGGTGGAACTCTCGTGAGACGAACCCGTGGTCATCCTGCAAGACAATGAGGCACATTTGGAACACACTACATTAGGACTAGTCGTATCTAGGCTGGAGATTGTATTTTTTTTGGCTTATAGCTTCACCTGGCGTTCCTCATGTTTGGCGTGAACTTCGATGTAGTCTCCGCTGACCTTTACCCGCAGTTCCTCGGGCGTGAAATGCTTCACGTCCAAATTGATGGTAAAACGGTCCTTTTCCATTTTCATCTAATAACAAGAACATAGAAGGTACACATGTGAAATTCCATAATCATACTATGATGACACATGCCACAGTGAAATCGTTTGATTTTAAAGTATGATTGGTCTCAATGGTGGCTTCCTTTTTTCACTTTAAACATGCAAACGGGTATAATTACACACAGTATGCAAGAAGTTGAGTTCAGGGTAATTTTAGAAAGCAGTGTATGTAGCTAAGGTGAGAATGTTTGACCAATACCACTGTTTATAATATCCGGAAAACTGAATGTACTGCAATACTGGAAACCCTTCCATTATTGTAATATGTGGTGAAATATAAGCATTGCTTCAATGACAGGGAGACTCATATAAAGAACATTTCCATATTAGTCCCTGTAGTCAGTTAGAGAGAGAGCGTATACGAGATTGATTAAAACTCACCTCAGAAAGTCCACTCTCCACCCAGCTGGGCCAGCGGAAGAAGGAAGGGCGTGGAACGTATACCGAAGGGTAGGTTGGCAAAACATCGCTCTCTGAGACGTGCTCCCCAAAATGTTGATCAAAGATCCGGCTGGGAAACAAGGACTGCCAGAAAGAGCGGCGGAACCAAGGATGCTGGATGGCGATGTCCATTTTGTATCTAAATAGCACGTCAGAACAACCCGGTGCCTGTCCTGAGTTTCCTCTTATATACACCACTGACCACAGCAACAGAGACGTGGCCTGGATCTTTCTGGAACAATGATCTAAACTGTTTGCTTTTCAACCCCCCTTCCCTCATTCCGCCTCTCCCACACTCCTCTGTCAGTTGTCTTGCCCCCCTCTCTGACTTACAAACACCTCTCCTGGTATTTATCTAAACCAGCGGTCCGATTTCATTCAAGAAGACACCGGAGGGATTATGCCACAGGCTTTAAATGAGACGAACTTTACCATGTAGGATTGAGAGTACCCAATTGACTTCTGGTTTCTTGGCACAAATACTGTAAACCCAGCAATCTTGCTCTGTGCCAGGGAAGATTAGGCTGTCGGTGCCCTGACATGAGGTCTGAGCTCCCTTTGGGACCTTTTGTTTTTGGCCAAGCACTGGTTGCAAGGTATGTTTGTTTGGTCAATGGTGCTGGGATCATTCTGCATGGTCACCCTCCACAGAGTGTGAACTCGGTTCCAAAGAAGCATTTACTGATGCCTGACAGCTGCAGAGGGCTTCATCAGTCTGGCACAAGTACCCAGGACAGAGCCATTGCCCAATCCATTAGGCAAAAGGATGGAACAAATGTTCTAAGCCAATAGTAATTATATCTGAAAAAATATTAATATTTTAAATACTACTTAGCTCATATAGATTTGTTGTTGATTTAAATATCCAGGTATCACAACAGCCGCCATGGTCGCATTTGACCAAATCTGGCATTTCTATGACCCATATTTTGAGCCAGCTTCTTTAACTTGAGAACTACTGCCGGTTACCATAACCTTCAATGTCATTAATGTCATTGGCCCAATCTAGAGGTGTGTGACTCCACCTGAGACCTGAATAAAACAGTTGTGCATTGTTAAATACAGGAGCCGGTGCGCAGATATGAACCCCATGCAGTGGCCTTAAGATAAAATCATGCTAAGCTATTTGTCAAGGGTACATACTAAAAATCTCCTACAAAATTCTTCTTTGATGATGCATAATCTGCTAGGAGACCACGAGGAACCATGTCTGTTTGGGTTTCCAGTATCGTTCAGCATCTGCGCCCTGTAGGTCTTGCTGTACAAGCCACAACCTATTTCTAGCCCCGGTTTATCACCCTTGCCGAGTCACAAGCTTACAGTCTCTTTGCCCTGCACCCTATCTGCACCCTCTTTGCCATCTTGCCTCATTGTCAGGCTTCCTGAATAGCCAGAAAGATCTACTTCTTCTTTCTTTCACAAAGGATACCTGCATTTGGTTTCAGCATGGCTGACCGCACAGTTCCACACGCATACCCTATGAGTGTCAATTATGAGATGTGCACTCCTGCTCGGATATATGACCAAAACTTTGCAGAAGGTAAGTGATCCATCATGGGATAACCAGCGCTTATATAAACATACAGTAACAGAACGAGGATTTGGGAGTACATTTGGGGAGGTTTTTATGATGCTTACTGTATATGCAATACATTTTTTTGAAAAGTGACTCTAGAATGTTGTAACTTGTTTTTTCAAAATGTTTTTAGAAGGTTGCTTTTAAAAGACAAAATCGATCATAAAATGAGACACGGGTGTCTAATAGGTTCCCACTGGTATGCTTCTTACCACAAAAGACAATATGCCATAATACAAATGTCCTGCCAATTTAAGACAAACTGCATGCCAGTCTTAAAACACAAATTGGTGCCAAAGGACCTGCAGAACATGCGCCAAATTAAATAACAAATGCTTAAGCTACGATCCACCATGACAGTCTGTTATACTTGAATGAAATATAACCCCTAGACTGTGGCCTATATTTAGTTCTACATGTGACCATACAGAAATAACCTTCTATCTAGTGCAGGTTGAAATATCAAGGCCTGAGCAAATATTTAGCTCAATGCAAAGTCAAACTTGAAACGACGCCAATCGAGCCTGATTCCTGATCTGTGGCAGACAGCAATGATTGTAAATAGATTTGACCCGGGTGCTTCCGGTGACATAAGAGAGGCAGGAGTCTCTGTTTAGATCGTGGTGTCAGGCAACAGGCTCCAGCAATAAACAGCTAATCTGCGTCTTATGGCATGGTGTTTGCTAAGCAGTGTGTACTTCAGATCACTGTTTTCAACATCAGCTTGTGGGTGAAGTATTTCTTCATGTCGCAAACCTTTCTTGTTTGCCACATGCAGAAATGCCAGGATACATTTTTTCACCCAAAACCTCCTCCATGTACCCGGGAAGTATGTGTGGAATGTGTTACCTAATAAACCTAGTCAAAGCAAACGCTATGAACCAGAAACTGTTTGAATCCTGTCTGACGAAGCAGATTAAACATGATAAACTCACATTAAATCTGCGGAATAAAAAATATGTCGCTTAACACATCGACTTTCGACTCAGATCCCAGAAAATCTAGTGGACTAAATTGGTGCCATTTTCAAAATGCAGATAAATGTTAAGTAGCTTATACATAAATCTAGCCAAATTACTCACTCACTCACTCACTCACTCACTCACTCATCATCTATACTGCCTAATCCTGTATTCAGGGTCACAGGGGCCTGGAGCCTATCCCAGGAGACTTAGGGCACAAGGCAGGGTACACCCTGGACAGGGTGCCAATCCATCGCAGGGCACAGACACACACACATACACTCACTCCCACATTCATTCACACACTACAGGCAATTTGGGGATTGCCAATTAACCTACGTGTCTTTGGACTGTGGGCGGAAACCTTAGAACCCGGGGAGAACATGCAAACTCCATGCACACAGAGACGGGAATCAAACCTGGATGGGAATTGAATCCAGACCCTGGAGGTGCAAGGCGATCTAGCCAAATTAGAGAAATGTGATATGTAAAGTCTAAAGCCACTAATTGATTCAGACTATTAGGAACATGGGTGGCATGGTGGCTTAGTGGTTAGCACTGTCGCCGTGCTCCACCAGGGTCTGGGTTCAATTCCCACCTCAGGTCTCCCTGTACTTGGTGAGTTACCTGTGCGTACTCTGGTTTCCTCCCACAGTCCAAAAGACATGCAGATTAATCTAATTGAAATTCCCAAACTTGCCCGTTGTGTGTGAATGTTGACCAAAGGTCCTACCACTGTTGTAAGAATGGGAATAAATACAATGGTCACCATTGGCCGTCATGGTGCCTAGTTGGACTACAGAGGTCATTAGATGGATGGATTATAAACACGACAGTTTAATTTCATGGTCGTGCTTCACTATCTTTCTAGTTATCCTAGCTAAACGGGTGCGGTGATCCAAATTACATAATATCTACTAAACATAAATCAGTGCTTAGAGATAAACTGACTGTTCGAGCTAAGATTAAGCATGATCTTTGTCCATAATGCACAATCATGCAGTTTACCATACAGTAGTTTCCCTCTTCTCTTCTGTACAGCATTAAGTCCTCAGGACCTGATGGCTCCGGTGCTGTACCACGGATACTACATCCGTCCCCGCATCAACAAACAGCTGGAGAGGGGCTTCTCGCAGGTGGACAGCGACGACGACTGGTATCGAGTCCTGCTAGACGTTTGTCAGTTCACACCGGACGAGCTGAATGTGCGAACTGTGGATAATCTCCTGGAGGTGACTGGGAGACATACGCAGAGGATGGACCAACACGGCTTTGTTGCCAGAGAGTTCACACGCACCTACATCCTGCCTATCGGTGTCGACCCTCTGCTTCTGCAAGTGTCTATATCTCATGATGGGATTATGTGCATCCAAGCACCGCGGGAGGTCCAGAATCTAGAAGCTAAAGTCAATCAGCTCAAAATCAGAGTGGACAAGAAGGGAGGAAAAAGCTGCTGAAGTGGACTGATAACACCCTTACCGAGATAGTTATTTTCTTAAAAAGCTAAGCATTTCGCAAGGTCCATGCAGAATGAACAGGCATGGTTTATACTTGAGTTTTTGAGGTTTCACATCAGTTGAGGAAAAGAGTCCCGAGAAAAAGGTGATTCACAATGACTTCTTAGAGTCGGGTTCCTAATATTAGGAACAAAATAGAATTTCATATTTTTTGATAAGGGTAGAAGTGAGGAATTAACCAAAGTGTCAAGAACAAAGCACACAAACAAACAGGTTCAGTCATGTCCAAGAAAAGGGATCTAAATTTGACAATGAGGTATTGTACTGCACATGTTCTACAGTCTTTATTACATCGAATCTGTACCTCAATCCATTGGATTTGAAATTAAATAATCGCTTTGGGTTTAATTCAACTACATTTTGATATAAATTTATATTCACAGATAATTTAGCCAAATTCCTGAATGTTCCTACAAATTTTTTTATTTATTAAAATTGCCTGATAAATCCTTCTTGAATGTGCCACTTTTACACTTGCAATACAACAATTCGTGAATAGGACTGTCTTTCCTTTTACATCTAACTAATGCATTTTCTCTATAGAAAAACTGTAGTCCAGATTTTCCTGTTTGGCCTGTATGCAAAAAAAGCTGCTTTGTAATCTGGTCAGAAAACACCTCATCCTTTCAAGAAACAACAAGAACTGAAAAGTCTATAAATGCCGTGGGAACTTTGGGTTGAAATGGGTCCGGGAAAGAAACGGGAACTTTTGGGCTATACGAACACCACAAACAGTATTGGTTTCTAATACTACATGGTGGCACAAATGTCTGGATATGCAAAAAAAAATCTATTTCATATTTAAATGTATAAATTACAGCAAATGCTCATGTGACGTTGTAGCACTTATGTATACACTAAACAATACAATTTCATACAACATCATTAAATGGTTTGGAACTGATGTTTCATGCACATGCAGATGTTCTAATAGACTACGGAATTCAGATTGATCTCAAAGAAAGACGTCGAGTGCTGTTAAGTCTGGTTTCATCCATTTATCTGTTGTTAGTTTTGAACCTTTCCTGGGTCTGAAATGTTGTTGGTCTTTCCGCTGCTCCTTCAAGAGATCACCACAGCCAAGCATCCGATCCGCACAACGACTTGGCACAGGTTTTATACCGGAAGCCAATCACAATCCTGACACAACCCTCCAATTTTATTCGGGCTTGGGACCAGCACTGCACCTAAAGGCTTTACTACTGGGACGTGAACCTGGGCTTAATAAATAAATAAAATAAAATAAATAAATAAAATTGAATAAAAAAAAATCCCTATAGATCAGACTTTTTTTTTTTTTGCCACGCTGTATAATTTCATCATCATCATCATCATGACCTCCTGAAATTCTAAAATTGACTTTCACTCTTTGTCTATACCACTTTATACTGCATAGAGGGTCGTGGGGTGCGCTGGAGCCTATCCCAGGATACTTAGCTGGGGACAAGGCGAGGTACACACCCTGGATGGGGTGCCAATCCCTTTTAGGGCACACATATAGTACACACACTCATTCACACACTACAGTATGTGCAGTTCAGGAATACCACTTACCATGCCTAATCTGCATGTCTTTGGACTGTGGGAGGAAACCGGATCACCTTGAGAAAACCCACCACATGCAACCGCCATGCACACAGACCCTGAGATGGGAATCGAACCTAGAACCTGGAGGTGCGAGGTGACAGTGCTAACCACTAAGCCACCTTCTAAAACTGAATTTACCATAATTAATGAAAAGAATTATTATTATTTTTTTAAATGGCATCACATCCAGGATATACTCTTGCCTCACACCCAGTGTTTCCAGTATAGAATCTACAGCACCACAACCCTGAACACGACGAAGTGTATCAGTGTACTGTGTATAGTAATCAAATTCAGCAGACAAATTCAAATTTTATTTGTCACATACACAATCCTACACAGTACGATATGCAGTGAAATGCTTAGGCAACTGCCCTGACCTTAGAACAAGAAAGAAAACAACAAAAAACAAACAAACAAACAAAAAATAAATAAATAAATAAAAATAAAAAGTTACTTAACTAAGAAGGAATAAGAAGAATATCTATAAAGGAAATAAATAATTGAACAAAAGTAAATTTGAGAAATATATATATATATATATGATTAGATTTCTTTTCCTTGTGGATGGTCTAATAGTTTAAACGCTGAACTTCAAAAGAGAAGGTCAAAGGGACAGACATTCATAGCGCACCTGCCGAGCTTCACTTCCCTCCGAACAAGGAAATGAAGAAGCTCATAAAACAGAGCAGCTCGTTGTTAGACTCGTCAAACATGCGCAGCCATGGGAAACCGAGTCACCAACAGCTTGGACAAGTGAGTAACAGAACTCGATTCTTATTGGAAAATATATACATATACATATATAGGGTATTCTTTAGATCACAATCTTCTTCTTCTGTATTTTTAAAGCTGTTTATAGGTTATAGATGAAACCTAATGTAAACATGAACGTTTGTTAAAGCATGGCTACAGCCTACATTCATCTGACTCCAGTGTAGACTGTCTACAGACATTGTTTTTTTTTTTTTTTTTTAAAGAACAAACATTATACAGTATAATACTGTATAGTATATACCTTTTAAATAAAATGGAGTGATTTTATGAGCTTTGGATGGGCTGTGGACAAGGAAGTGAAAAATGAAGGATATTTAGTTGACTGGAGCGAACAGGTTATAGAACACTGCACATGTATAAGCTTAGAAATAGCAGGTAGAAATATATATCTAATTATATAACGCGTGTTTTTTTTTGGATGCGGATATTTTCCGACGTTCTGTAGTAAACTGAAAAGAAAACAGCTTTCACACACACACACACACACACACACACACGTTCAAAGTCCGTCCGAAACCACAACAATAATATACAAAAATAGGGGATACGAGAGAGATATAAAATACTGTCTGTGCTCTCTCTTTTTTTTTAATCGACATGACGCATTCATTTAAAGTGTTTTTCAATATTATTGTTAATGTTATTAATGGTCGCGTGAGTTATTACGTTTATAGAAGAATGATACGCGATTAAATAGGAAATCAGGGATTTATTTAAGAAAGAAACAGGAAATATATACATATATATTTTTGGTTAACACTATTAATTAATGAACTTCTTATGTTAAAGCAAAGAAAAAAAAAAAAAAGAAAAAAGAAGGATCAAAGCCCCGTTGTTGCACACGCACCGCTCCGAAACTCTTTGAAGAAGGCTCCACCCACTTCGAACGCTTACGTCATTCATCCCTGAAAAGTCGTTTCCTGTTCTACTGCTTAATCTTTTTTTTTATTTTTTATGTCTGCTTAATATTTAACAGATATCTATGACGCATTATAGGCATTACATTCACATAATATCATAGCCGAAATGAAAAAATTTAAAATGGATATAGTTATATAATTATAAAAACAGAGAGGAAAAACTTTTTTTTAATGCATCCATAGTTCTGAAAGTCCTTGTAATGTTTTAAAATAAAATAAATTCTCAAATCAAACTTGAATTGGGAGACACTGGACATTCTTTCTGACCGCTTCCATATTTCCATATATGTTTATAATAATCTTTGCTATCAGGGTTGTTGTGGAAGCTTAAAAAACGCATTAATAACATTCAATGGATGATGGGGGAAAAAAAAAGATCCTCAGGACAATTTTTATTGAAACAATCGGAACAATAATTGGTGGCACAGTGGCATAGTGGTTAGTATTGTGGCCTTGCACCTCCAGAGTCGAAGGTTTACCTCGGGTCTGTGTGCATGGAGTTTGCATGTTCTCGCTGTGCTTGGTGGGTTTCCTCCAGGTATTCCGCTTTCCTCCCACAGTCCAAAGACATGATTAGGTTAATTGACATTCCTGAAAACATTGCCTCTAGTGTGTATTAGCTCACTCTGAGTTGGGTACTCAGCCTGTCCAGGGTGTACCATGCCTCATGCACAAAGTCTCCTGGGGTAGGCTCCAGGCCCCCAAGACACTATAGGATAAGCGGTATAGAAGATGGATGAATGAATCAAAGTATAATTGTAAAATTTTGTGAAAAAGTTTTCTGACTAGCTTATCAAGCTGATTTTTTTACTGAATGTGAAATGTGGATCTTAATCGTGGTTTATTTTTCTATCTTAGGTGGGGTATAAATCCAAGGAAGCTGAGTCTAAAGAAGTCAAGAAGAAAATGTAAGAAAACAGTTGATCAGTATTATCTTTATTATAAAAACATTCAGATACAACATGTCCTGCCATTAATCATTAGTTGATTCACTTATCTAAGCTTGGTGGATTGCTGAACAAATATGTCCTCGAGCTACTGCTTTTGTTGCAACCAGCGATACATTTGAAAATCATTACACACATGGATTTTACATTTTAAACCGGTTTGCTGCTCACAGCTATGTATACATATAAACAACACAACACGCTTTTAGCCCTCAATCACCATCACATCAATGTCTAGTTAGAGTACATGATGTTTCAGTAAGAGCACAGAGCTTAGTTTAATAGTCTACTGTTTGTTTCCTCCATTTCTGATCCCAACACTCATGACAGTTATGTGCTGATGACCAGGATCAGATGGATCATGGAGTTTTATTGTAATAAAAACATGGTTAGGAATATGTCATCATTGGGTTGAATCCTTATGTATTAACTTCACTCTCTAAAGCAGACGTGTCGAGATATTATCTGTGTGTGTGCAGTTTTCATTCCAACCAAGCGGAAACCACACCTAATAATCTGTTGAAAGCCAAGAACAACTAATTAAACAGGTAAACAGGTGTGTGGGCTCTGCTTGGTTGGAAAACCTGCATGCTTAAACACACAGCCCTTTCTAGAAAAGAGTGCTCGAGTATGACACTCCTTCTTGCTGTAGTTTGCTTGGATTTATTATTATTATTTTTTGTAAGATATTAACAACAGCCTGAACTCTGGTTAATACAAAAGTTAATAGAAAACTAGAAGACATTCCATTGGAATGTCTTATAGTTCGCTTTTCTAACCGTGCTTAAGTGCAGTGATGTCTCCGTGGTTAAAGGTGGACGTCTTGTCCTGCACATTTTAGTGTTCTCTCAGCTCCCAGTAAATGTGATAACTGAACTGGATGTGATAGAGCAGGGAAACGCTAAAAACACTGTGCAGGCCAGGAATGTTCTATAGGACCAGGATTGGAAACCACTGAGCTGTTCAAATCCAGTCCTGGTGGGGCAACACAGTTTGTAATTCACTAACACTTAAATAAACCTATTAAACCTTATGAAAAAGAAAAAGTGCTATACAAAAATGTACATTGTATAAAAGAACAAAATGAAATAACAATAGTCAATAGAAACTAAAATCATCACTCTCTGGAGGGTCGTATTCCTAATTTATCCCAAAAATCTAAATGAAAAATTGGCGCGCAAATGATTTTCTACTATGATCCAGAAGTGTGTACCACCCTGTGTGCCTATATGCATGCTCCTGATGGGTAGGTGGAAGGTCTCCTTGGGTGTCTCCTCCCAGACCTGGATCATGGCAGCTACTGGACAGTGCTTGGTGAAGTCAGCTGCACAGATACATAATTTCATATACGTGTGCAATTGGATTTAGATTAGGGGAACATAAGGTTCAGTCAGTGGCAGCAATGACTTCATCCAGGAATCATCTTTAATTCATCTTCAATCATCCAGGGACGCCCTAGACATCTCAGGCCACATGAGGCAGGCATTGTCTGGCATCAGGAGAAACCCAGGGCTCACTGTACCATTGTAAGGTCTGACAATCGCTCTGAGGATTTCGTCCTGGTTCATCGCAGCTATTATGGTACTGTTGGCCATAATATAAAGGTCTGGGCGGCCCTCCAAGGATAAGCCTGCCCACACCATCACTAACCCACTTGCGTGATAATGCTATAGGCAGTGTAACATTCAACATGACGTCTCCAGGCACTCTCATGCCTATCACTTGTGTGCCAATGGCGGACATGTCAATTCTGGTGTTCTCTTGTGAATACCAGTTGAGCTGCACCCTGCTTGGCTGTAAGCCCAGGTCCTACTGGAGGATGTCTTTTATGAGACAGTTTGGTCTCATAAAACCAGTTCTGACAGTTTGGTCAGAAACATGCACACCAGCAACCTGCTAGAAGTAATTTTGAACAACCCTTACAGTGCTCCTCCTGTTCCTGCTTGCACAAAGAAGCAAATAATGGTTTTGTAGCCGGGCTGTTGCCCTTCAACCACCCTGTTTAGCTCTGCCGGTGTAAAAGCCGGTCTATTCGTATCTCCTCCATGCACTGTGCTGGGAGATCGTTCGAACGCTTTTAAATCAATGACAAGGACACAAAAAGCAGAACACAAAACTTGAAAAGAATCTGTTAGGAAAAATAAGTCGAACGCATTTGTCTGTGGCCACTACATGCAAACCATTCCCTATTTTTAACCTGTCTAGCTTTTGCATTTTTATTGCACTTATTGTCACTTTCAATCGCGCCAAAGGTGGTGAAACCGATTCACAATCACTTGTGCTTCATAAATGGACAGATTGATATCAGATTAACTGACTTGGTGTTATGCTGTGATGATTGGTTGTGCTCTTATTATTATTATTATTAATTTAGCAGATTAGATTGTACTGTCCTGTATGTGTGATAAAAGCTTGCTTTACCTGATGCATATTCTGTGTTAAAAATCTCGAAGTAACCAAAATATTTTGGTCCTTTTTTGTTTCCACATTAGCTCAACCGCCAGCCCCACCTCATCAGGTACTGTACTAATTTGTTAAAATTACAACACAAACTACATTCTACCTGCTTTAATTAAACAGATTACAAAAAGTAATAATATATGAGTATAATGAAATTATTACTCACATTGAGTATCACTGCAAAGTAACTGTGCTGACCAGAAAGCAGTTTTCACCCATAAAACACATGATTGTACATAATTATATGGATGCAGGAAGCTTCTCCTAGATAAGATAAGCCCTTTTTAGAAGAGCTTATACTGTTGTTTTTAATTAAGAGCAATATGCGACTATTTTCCCACTGACTTTTAAGTTTTTACTGTCTGTCATCTCTTTCGGATTAGCACATAGATCCCCACATATATGACAACGTGGCACCCGAGCCCCATTACGCCATAGTGAACAAGAAGCATAAGACGCCGGATTCTGATGGATTGCACTACGCAGAAATTCAGGTGCTGCAGTCTGAATTCGCAAGCAACCAGAGGACCGCACCTCCCACAACCTCTAGCACGGAATATGCAACCATAGACTTTTTGAGAGGCACTAATCCGAAGGAGTCTGCCAAACCTGCTGATATACTTATTCCACCTGGAGAGCTACAGAGGCTGATGGTTAAGTCTCAAAAAAAGAGGCGTGTTTCCTCAAATCGGGGTGTCCTGGTTTAATTAAGTATATAATTTGTGTATAGTTCTTTTTATAAATCAGAATGTTCTTTTTTCTTTAAAGAAAGATCAAATGTATGTCGTATTTGTTACACAAATATGAATGCTGATTTATCTTTTTGAGACCTGGCGGTGCATACTGGATATTCTCAAATCTTGGACAAAAATGTGATAGGACATGCTCTTTGTGTTTTTGGTCAAGTGATTTCACAGTAACAGTAGTGATTATCTACTGATCTTATCTCTTACACTAGGCTTCCTTGGCATATCTTTGCCTATTCTGGAAACAACAATTAGAAACAATTAGTTTCAGGCTGCTATTCTGGGTTCTTATCTGCTTTATATTTGGATTTAATCTTGGAAATGGGACAACGCCCATGAGTGACTAGGAGGGGCAAGTTTGCCAAAAGATAAACATCAGTAGGGTTACATTTTGGCATCTTATTCATATTATATGCTGCTTAAAGCACATAATATGACACAAAATACACAGCAAAATTAAGCAAAATACACAGAAGGGTATAAAGAACAAGGATAAGGCTGATTTCTTTCCAGCCCGGACTGTCCATCTGGTTTGATATTATTGAGTTGTCACATGTAAAATACAGTCATGAGCATGACAGTAATTTCTTTTTTTTTTTACTCTGTTGTCATTTTTGCCCTAGATGCATTTGTAAAAAATAAAATTAGATATTGTACAATAGATATTGCATATATTGTACAACCAGAGTACAAATTACAAAAAAAAAATCTCCTTTGAACTTCTTAAAATTCTCAGAAACCACAACACATACAGTAGATTGTTTTTATACAGTATACTGTATCACCAGTATCTAACTAATGAGTCTGTGAAGTTGTTGTGTGGTAATTGAAGTGAAATCACTGTGAATGTTTAATGACATCTTTATGAATCCAACGTCAGAAGGACTGTTAAAAAAATATTTACAAGCTATATACATTTCAGTTTATCATTTTTATAAAAGAGCATAAATAAATGCATGAAGGTTAAATTTCTGCCTCAGGGTCTGTGTGCATGGAGATTTGGAGTTTGCATGTTCTCCCCGTGCTTGGTGGGTTTCCTCTGGGTAGTCTGGTTTCTTCCAACAGACCAAAGACGTGCAGGTTTGGCTAATTGGCATTCCCAAATTGCCTGTAGTGTGTGCATGCGCATGTGAGTGTTGACCGGAGGTCCTGTCCCGGTTGTAAAAATGGAAATAAATACAATGGTCGCCATTGGACTCCACGGTCCCTAGTTGGACTACAGAAGATCCTAGATGGATATATGTCATCTATTTTGTGTGTGTGTGTGTGTGTGTGTGTATACAGTTTCATGTTTGTAATTCTGCATGCAAGGAAAGGAAATTGTGATTACTGTAAATGTTTATAATAAAAAAAGAAAATAAGTGTTTTCCCATGCTTTTACACACACACATAAACACAAACACACAGTATAAGTCTGTAATCATACACAATTGAATATAAAATTTATGAGGTTTTAAAATATTCTTTACATTTGATTGCAGCGCCCTCTTCCGGTAAATGGCGATAGTGCCTTTTTAAAAGAAAAAGAAAGGATTTTTTTTTGTACAAACAAACAAAACACATCATAGAATTAGATTTAAACTTAATAATAATAATAATAATAATAATAATAATAATAAAAACAAAAGTTAAATGTCTTCAATTTCATATTTATATTGCTTTTGATGGCACATTGGCTGCCCAGGTTTCTTTAACTTGAGTTGATTAAAAAATATTTTTTTATAATTTTTTATTTAAAAATAACCTTCTTTTAATTACAATGATTAAATATTAAAAAATAAACGTTTTTAAAAAAATATTCTGAGGTAAAGTTGATGGAAGTTGCTTCATACCAGTTTTTCACTCAGTACTTTATTGGAGAGAAATGATTAGCTAACACGATAATTAGCTTAAACACGGTTTACACGTCTCACGTCGAATTAAAACGCTAAATCATGCCGACGAATGGTGTTTCTTCACGTCTGATTACAGACCCAGATGAGCGCCGTCGGGGTGGAATACAGGTTACAGTACACACACACACAAACAAACAAACAAACAGGCTAGTCGTTATAGCTAGTTAATGAGTTTTCAGATTTCTGTCAGTAGTCGGTATAGTAATGTGTACAACTGTATTAGCTGCTATTTAAAGCAGTTTTAACCTGTTACAGTGGAAGCAAACTCATTTTAAAGAAATGTTTAGAATTAAAACTAAACAAATAAAAACAATCCTATGTGTAGAATTTAATTCATTAATACCTTTTATTTTTTATTTGATGTTGTGTTTGTGGACCCAGAAAGTAAAGCTCATATTGATGATCTATAAACCAAATAAAAATGCAGTCTGAAATAAAGTGTTTAAGTTTCAATATTAGCTCTAATCTCTCTCTCTTTTTTTTTGTTGACATATGTGGTTTCAAACTTGGAAGTAAAATTCGCTATGGATGGTTTGAGGACCGTCTTGGGGATGAATTCTTGCTGCACAATGTTGAAAAGGACAATAATCATGCACTTGGTCAAACTGTGGACCAGCCTCGCCTCTTTCGGCCGTGGAGATGAGCTCTTCTTCTGTGACGACTGTTGCTTCGTTCCAGGGTAGTACCCATACGTCACTGGTAATGATCGTCGACATGAAGGACAGGTCACCCACAGCATGCTGATGGTGTTCCTGGCAGACTTTGTCGTGATGAGGGATCAGCCTCCTGGGGACGAACTTCGCTGGATCACTGTGCATGTTTAAATCACACTTGAGGATTGCCTGGACAATGGTTGTGAATTGTTCTCCGACGATCATCATGCACAAGTTGCCACATGGTTTCGACATTTCCCAGGGGGCTTGTCATCTTCCAGTGACGTTCTTTCACAGTGGAAATGCGTGTGCCACACAAAATACCTAAAAACACCTCTTGAACTTCGCTGAATCATGTCAAATGTCTCTGCGGCAGATTTTCCCATTTTCAGACAGAATTTCGCGTTGTTTTTTTCTACTAATTTGCCGTCCATTATGTGATAACGCGCATGGTCAGAGTAGCACCAGTTGCACATGTACTCTACACAAAACACTGTCTTTCAGCACATTGACTTATGAAGGTCTGTGCTCCTTATGACTGTGTGCAGCCTTGTGCTGCCATCTGTTTGCGTCTCGAAACCTTTTTTTATTACCCCGTGACCAAACTTAGATAAAGATGGTGAATTTGGTAACATTTTGTGTGTTGTTGCACTGTAGACACCCTTCCAGCGTCTTGCTCAGCACATGCAAGATGTCTTAGGAGATGGAGGACTTCTCAAGGAAGTGATGCACGAAGGAGACGGCCCACTCGTACCTAGAGACGCTTCAGTCTACAGTAAGTATTCGATACAACGTAGTTTAGCGTTCGGCTAGAATTCCTATGAGAAAAGAGTTGTTCAGATTTTTCCCCCTATTGGGATGGTAGTGGTGAGATGTTTGGTTTGAACTTCAACGTCTTGTCAAATGTCAAGGCTGAGGTACTGTAAGTGTTTACCTCAACGTTGACATCGCAACATGGTGAGCAAACAAATTTCCATGTGGACGAGCACACCATAATCGTTATTGCTAGTCAATTCTTTTAGGTCAGTTTCCCAGTCCGCCATATTGCGTGAGACTAAACCAGTGCAACAGTAAGAATAATCAAATACAAACATTGCCATGCTGGCCTTTAACACCAACACCCATATCGCTCAACATGACCTCTACAACATTTATTATACCCGGATTATTAAGTATTTGTCTATCCACGTTAATATCATGTTCATCTTGTCAACAGTCCACTTTTCTGGATTCCTGGAGTATTCAGATCAGCCTTTTGAGTCAACAAGGAACTTGAAATTTCCCAAAATGATGAAGCTAGGAAAAGGTAATCCAACTCCTTTCTAGTCACTGTGATACTGAATGACACAATCCTGTCCTTGATTATTTTCCTAATCAGTGTCCAGCATCATTTTTTTTTTTCCTGTTTTGCTGATCAGACATGACCGTGTGGGGCCTCGACCTCGGCCTGCGCACCATGAGGAGAGGAGAGCTCTCTCGTTTTCTCATGCACCCCAACTACTCCTTTGGAGAGAGAGGCTGCCCTCCTATCATCCCACCATGGACCACGGTCCTGTACGAGGTGCAAGTTGTCGACTATCTGGACTCTGCGCAAGTGGATGAGTTCTTTGCGCTTTTTCCTGTAAGTTTTGTAATTTTATGTACTTTTTGCATTGCTGGGTCTGTATTTCTTCTACAGTATATTGCTATTTGTTGTATTATACCGGCTCACCAAAATCACTTATGATGCATTTAATAAAATGTAAACCAAAACAAGTCTATCAGTTTCCTAAACAAAAACTATGTGATCCTGAGTAAAAGTTCTGTTTGTTTGAATCTGTTAAACAGGAAGAGCAGAATTTGTCTCCTTTGTCTACACTGCTGAGCGTCGTCGACACAGAGCGAAGCTTCGGGAACCGCTGTTTCAACCAAAGCCGCTACGAGGACGCCAAACACAGATACAAGCGGGTGAGCTCAGGGATTTAGGGTTTATTTGATAAGAGTTAAATGTAGAACCATCTGTGTATAATAACACACACACATGTTTATCAGAGATAGATAAAGAGAATGCAGTTCAGATTTTCAGAAGAACTCACAGAATAGGCATGGTTCCCATGTTACTTGAATTCAGTTAACAAAAGGAAAAACAAATTCCTGTTTGCGAGCCAGCAATCTGCTTCTTGTCTTTGTCACTGTACAGGCCATGACGTTGCTGATGAACCGCGAGCCAGCAGACGAAGACGAGGGGAGACGCTTGAAGGAGGCGAGCATGCCCTTCCTGCTCAATCTCTCCCTCACGTACTTTCGCCTAGAGAGACCTCACAAAGCGCTGCAGTTCGGCCAGAGGGCTCTGGAAATCAGCCCTGGTAACACCAAAGCACTGTTCCGCTGTGGTCAGGTCAGCAACTGTTCATGTCTGCATCCCTTCTCCTTCGAATGATTTACTCTATGAGTCAAGTCAAATGGTTAGCTGGATTTTTTTTTTGTCAGTTGCCTAATACTTAAGACCTTTTTTATAATCTGTTGGACTTACGAGGGGCAGTCAGGTCAAACCGGGCCATTTGATTGTGCAGAATAACTGAACACAGTTATGACAGTAAAAGATGTTTCATCACATGCCCCGGTTTGACCTCATAAGCTTGAACACACAAGAATATCTTAAATGCATTTAGACTTCTTTGGACATACTATTGGTCAAAGGTTTACGTAATGACCTCATAGTTTTTCAAAACTGAAACTAGTGAATAACCGTTTCTTGCCTTCTGCCTTCATCAGGCATGCTTGGAGATGAATAACTATGAAAAGGCACAAGATTACCTCACCACAGCTCAGGCCAAGAAGCCGTTCGACACAGACATCAACAATTTGCTAAGAAAGCTGGCCCAGTGAGTCGAATTATGCCAAGTGTTGCTGTTTAGCTTGGTCGATGTGAAAAGGCAGTCTAAACCTTTTCTTTTCTTTTGGACGCTTTGCAGGTGTTACAAACAAGACCTGGAGAAGGAAAAACACATGTGCTCCAAAATGTTTTCTGCCTTCAAATCTGACAAGTAAGCAGTACAGTAAGTAAAGAACCAGGTTGTATCAAATTAAATCCACCACAAGGGGGCAGTGTGAGAGCAAATGTACTGTAAAAAGCTCTCGCATCAGGATGTCACAAATCATCAAATCACAGCTGTTTCATCTTCTGCTTAATTAAAGTAATATGAAGTTGTTAGGTTTTACAAAGCCAGAGCGTTCAACTGTTAAACAACATGGCCAGATTAGCATTCTGTAAATTATACTGATTTATTGATATCGCTTACATATCAATATAGATAGGAAATATCGGTATTTTATTAGATTAGTTTTAAATGAAATTATTCTAGATCAAGAATATTTTTAATAATCTAATTTATAATACTTTTCCGGAAAAATCTCTACAACACAATTGTCTGGATGAAGGAAATTTATATATATATTTTTATGATGGATACTTTTTTTCTTTTTTTTTTGCAAGGAGATGCTTGTCACATAACTCTAGTGATAAAACTCCTTGGAAAAAAAACTTCTAATGTTTTTTTTTTTCTGATAAAATTTTTGCTTAGAGAACATTGATTAAACCTGTTATCGCAGTTGTAGTCTCGTAAGTCGTTGGTCCTTTAGCAAAATTTTTCTTTTCTCGACTTGGAGTTGATGTTTACAAATTAAAAAAAAAAATCATTGTAAAGACAAACTTAATGTTACAGTGCTCTGAAACTGGAGACTCCTTCCAAAAAAATCAGCGTTAGGCTTATATTATATGGCTTGATCTCTATACAAGCTGCTGCTGAGGCGATTGAGCTGTTACCATAGAAACAATAACACATTGGAATGAGTACGTTCATATTAACATTCTAGCTGGAACTACTTTTAGAACTACTGCAAGATGAAAGTGAATTAAAGATTAAAGAATTCTGTACACATTTAGGCCCCAGATTGCAGCCAGCACTCGACAGACCAGTGCTGATTAGCATACAATCTAAAAGTGTGTATTAGTGTGTTAGGGTGATGAGAGACAGTGTTAAAGAAGGGGTGAGGAACAGCTGTGCAGTGTCAGAGTGGATCAGTTGTTTAATAACCGAGGTGCTCTTCTTTTGTGTGTTACAGGGCTCCGGCAGGACGGTGTGAAGGCTTTACCAGTACCACTAAAGAAGCATGTTGTGAATTAAATTCAATTTAACAAGATGCATGATTTCAGGATGTCATATTCATCAAATGTCTGACACAGCAATGCTAAAAAAAAGATAGGTTCACCATTTTGCCTAAACAATGTTTTTCTTTGCTTGAATATCAACAAGTGTGCTTAAGTATCCTGTAGATGTCAGTATTGTTTCATTTCTGTTAGTATTCTCAGTGTTCTTTCACTTGTGTTCATTCCTGTACGGAAATTGGTTATTTATATGCGATTTGTGTGTATATTCCCAATACACGTAGCATGTACTGTGCTGTAGCCAGTCATGTGTAACTTGATCCTGTCTGAAACATGCTTGTGTGACCTCTCGAGTGCCACCTGTGGTTTATTTTCTAAAAGAAAGTCAAGGCTTTAATTATCCCTAAGCTCCACAGCAGCTGGCCCAATCCATACAACTTCATCAGCCAAGGTCTTTGTTAGTAAAGCTCTGAATCAAGCACACCGCCTTTACACTGACTAGCATTAGCATGAAACATGTTCTATACTCAAGCATGGCGCTTTAAAAAAAAAAATCCCTAATGTACTGTAATGCCTGCATCATATAAACCTTCGGCTTAACATATTTTCTCAATTAATAGGTCGCTATAATGACAGTTTCCACAGTTTAAGCCGCTGTCACTTCTACAATCTTTGGTGAGGTTCTCAACTTTAGTTAGGATTCTGATGGATTCTTCATCTACAGTTACTTTCTTCATTGATCTATCATCCATAGATACGTTCTCTACGAATCCATCACCTGTAGTTGCCTTCTCCAAGAAGTCTTAGTTTCTTCATGGATCCTTCACCTACAGTACAGTTACTTTCTCCATAGATCTTTTACCCTCAGTTACCTTCTTAGTGGATCTTTCATCCATAGTTACTTTCTGCATTGACTCATCTCCTGTAGTTACAGTAATTTCTCCAAAGATCCTTCACCGTTCATTTTTTCTTCATGAATCTTTAACTCATAGTTATTTTTCTTCAACAATAGTTACATTCTCCATGGATCATAAAGTTAATTTCTTCATGCGTACTTTACCCATATCGACTTTCTCCAATGATCCGTCACCCATAGGTACTTTCCTCATGAATCCTTCACCCGCTGCTAGTTTCTCAATGGATACTTCACTCATAATTACTTTTTTCCATAATCCTTCGCTCATACTTATTTTTTTCATGGATCAATCACCTGCAGTTACCTTCTCCAAGGATCCTTCACTCATAGTTATTGTCTCCATTTATTCATTCGCTCTGTTTATTTTCTCAATGCAGCCGACATTTGAATTGCACGGCGGTGAAGCGGGCGGCTCCAGAGTTTTTGCTTTAGTCCTGAGCTTAGGTTACTGTCTACAAAGTTTCACATGTTTCACATCTCCCTATGTGTCTGTGTGGCTTTCCTCCAGGTTCCTTCAACCTCCAAAAAACTTGCATGCAACTCAGCATTCTTTCACCTCAGAAATTTTACAAAAATAAGGAATATATCGTCACTAAACGATGCAGAAAAACTAGTTAATGCTTTTATCACCTCTAGGTTGGACTATTGTAACGCCTTACTGTCTGGATGTTCAACTAGGTGCATTAACAAGCTTCAGTTAGTACAGAATGCAGCAGCGAGAGTCCTCACTAGAACCAGAAGATACGAGCACATCACTCCTATCTTATCTACACTTCATTGGCTCCCTGTGAAATTTTGCATTGATTGTAAAATACTACTTTTGATATATAAGGCATTAAATGGTCTCGCGCCACAATATCTGAGTGAACTGCTAATGTCTTACGATCTTATAAAGCCCCAAAGATATGGAATAGTCTTACAAATTAATGTTCGGGACTCAGACACAGTCTCAGTGTTTAAGCGTAGGCTAAAAACCTATTTATTTAGCCAAGCATTTTTGTAAATAGATTAGCTTTAGGTAAAGGAGCAGATCTGCGGGACTCGTGGATGTAGAGTATTATGGTGAACTGTTTAGATTCTGTCTTCCCCACAATCATTGATCACTCAGGTTTCGTTTGGTCACTTAACCACGAAGACGGTCCTGGCCTCGGCTGATGCTGACAGCTCTTCTCGGAGATCTTGCTCGATAGTTCAGGACTGAAGTTTCCTACAAGTCTACCTGAGCCTCCAACAACAAACTGAACTCCATATTAACTTAAACACATCTTCCGTTATATTAAACTTCCAGACTCCCAACACACAGTATGACTGCAGATCAATGCCTGCTGTCCATTTTCACCCATTGAGGATGCGTTCCTCTCACGGTTTCCTCCTATTACCATCTCAGGGAGTTTTTCCACGCCACTGTCGCCATCATCCTCGGCTTGCTCATCAGGGACTATCTTATCATTTTGATTCATACACTTTCACATTTCATACAAACTTCCAGAATTCTTTTGCTTGTGTAAAGCGCCGCTTTGCGACACTGACGATTGTTAAGCGCGCTATACAAATAAAAATTTCATTGAACTTGTGCCTGCGAACTGAATAAGTGCATTCCTGCCTCATAAACTGTTCTCCTGAGATAGACTCCTTATCCATCTCAACCCGGACCGGGACGAAATTGTTACTACTAATGAGCCAATGAATAAATATCCAGTACCTACTGTTATTTCCTCCCAACTGTTGAGAATCATTTTTGGGGTTTTTTTCAAGGCCTTATTAAAATAGTGATAATCAAAAAGCAAATATTGGTGTCTACAAAGCAGGAATTCCTGCTCTAACAAATCAGCTTTTCCAAATAACCATTCGTCGAGATGTTCTCAGAAATCCATTCGTTAACGCAAACAAGCAGACCTCAGCTCTTTGGCTGTGTGACTGATGTTAGTTCTCAGTTAGGGCAAAATTGGTGTTATTAACCTACTGTTCATCTCTAGATACAAGATTATATAGATAAACATACACAGCACATCTACAGTATGTAACAGTAGGGTGAAGTGAGCCAAACTGTAACAGATCTCAAACACAGTGTGTGTCTGACTGCTTCATTCTTTTTCCATGAGTAAATTACAACAGAGCGTAGTGTACATCCAGTAATATGGACATCTATGTGGCAGTGGTAAGACTTAACTGTATCTGTGCTCTCAAGGCCGTGTTTAATCCCTGCTTTATAAAACAAAACAAAACAAAACAAAAATAAAAAAAAACAGTGTGGTCCTATTTTTGCCAGTCGCGCCCCCGACACATGCGACGAGTTGATCTAACTGTCCTTGTCAGGACCATCTATTGATGTAACTCTTAATGAAGATGCTTTATCTTTTTTGAGAAAAAAAAAAACTTTTTTAGACCAGATAAACGTCCTCACAAGGTCCAAAGTGTAAAAACTTTACTATACAGTATTTTGGCCTCATTAAACAAGGAAAAAACATGGACACACACACACAATGGCTTTCCCTCCTTTACACACACACACACACACACACACACGCACACACATGCACAGACACACTGAGTGGCTTGTCATGGAACACTATATGATCATATCACCTTTCATAGACGGCTGTTAAAGAGTGTCAAAGTGTGGGAGTGTATGTGTTGGGGGGAGGGGTAGAAATAGGAAAGGGAGAAGATGTGCCATCTAACTTGCATCACTGCCAAAGAAGACATCTTCCACAACATTGAAATAATTTGTCTCCAATCTGATGACATCATCAACAATGAAAATGTCCTTCAAAAACTTATGCGAGGTACAAACCGGATTCTCAATGGACGCAACATTAAAGCTGTTTAAATTATGCCAACCAAAAAAAAACCCCCCAAAAAAACAAACACACACATACACACACTCATGTACAATTTGGCAAACCTTCTGATCCACGCCATGTGATTTAATGATTGAAGCACAGTTAAAGCGTTGACATAAAGCCTGAGGAATTCTAGGGAGAGCGTTAAAAGTGCTGAAGTATGTGATTCTGGCGTCCTCCCTTCTGATATAATACGTCTTATAATCAGAGGAATTTTTTTTTTCATCCAGCAGCTGTCTGGAAACATGTGCCTAGAGGAGAGAAAATTGAAACTCTGCGTTTAGCGACAACTGTGCATGCTGGGCCAACCTAGTAACACACACACACACACACACACACACACACACACACACACACACACACACACACATACAACACACACACACACACA
>QMIH01000485.1:79978-101922 GCA_003987875.1 Clarias batrachus
CACACACACACACACCCACACACACACACACACACACACACACACACACACACACACACACTTCCAAGCCCAGTTAAGCACTGTCACCAAAACACCAGCCTTGGAATTCATTATAACGAGTGACAGCCGTCGGTTTTCGGAAATGTTCTTTGGAATGGTGCGGATCACTGTGAATGGAAACTTTGCCCGTTAAACAGCGCTTTGCGTAAGTATTCACCCTCCCCCCTTTAAAAAATTCTTTAGTGTTATAACCTGATAGATATCAGATTGTACACCATGAATCTACACCAATAAAGTGGAAATGGGGAATTCCATACAGTTTCCGAAACTCCTTAAATTGTTTAAAAGATGCCACATAACCCCTAAATTAGATCTGGTGCAATTAGTCAAACAGAGTTGAATTTAATTTCTCCATGATATAATTTTTTTTAGATGCACTGAATCAAGCAATGAAATGATAGATATATGAAAAGATTATTAGTCAGATTAGCAACCAGTAGAGTCAGGTTTACTTTGAATATGAAGCTACTACCACCATGCTTTACCATGTGTATGGGTGAATACAAGCAAGGCACTGTAAAACATACAGTGGGTGGCTAATATCTGAATTAGCAAGCAAGACTCATAAGTCAGCACAATATTAGGACACAGTAGGAACTAACTTTGCAAACGTTCAAGGATCTTAAATGTAACTGTATATGATAAAAATATACATTTAGCCTAAAACGTGTCTCCACTAAATTTTCAGATAGGATCATATAACACCATTTTTCACAATACGTAATGCTTCTTACAGTATCTCCCAATCCATGCCTTTGTAAATATTTCTTTGTAAATATGCATACACATTTATCAGATAAAAAGAAACACATTAGCTAAATACAATTTAATTCCCTTTTATGTAGTGTCTGTAACTTCTTTTTTTGTTGTCGTTGTTTATGGTGTAAAGAATGCACATTAGAAAGGAGAAAGCCAGGCATAGATGGCTGTGACGCGTGTTGGTTTATCTTGATATGAATTAAGTTCTTAGAATGGCAGCCATAGTCAGATAAAAACTTTCTTTGACCAGTAAGTCTTTGAATATCCACAGCAGTTCCATAAGAAGTGCAGTACTACAGTATATGGCCTTTTAACTCAAATCTTTCAATGATCATAGTTGTCATTCAGACGAAACTTGGCCAATTTAGATTTCAGATGAAAAGACATAAAACTGAAAAAGTGTATTATTCTAAAATGCTTAAATTGTTAAGATATCGCAACATGAATTTGACATGGTTACAGACACTACAGTTTTTTTTTTTTTTTGGCTTTTTAAGCTTTTTCCAAAAAACTATTTAAGCAACAGTTTTTATAGAAGCTTATGCCAATTCTAATATCAATACTCATAAAGAAACATGAATAATTTACATTTTGAATGATTATTGTGTGAAAACGAGGCAGTATAACACTGAAAAATTCATATATGTGTCATTTCTGGAGCACATATAAAATCATCTCTCCAAAATGGAAGAAGTTAGCAATTTTTCGGGAAGCAAGATCACTTTCATGTTGCATAAACTTCAGAAGTAGCTCCTTTGGCATGCATTTTCATTTTCTGTATTATATGTATAATGTAAAAAAAAGAAAATAAAAAATGTTAGCAGCACAGTAGCAGATGATTGTTTAGATCTTTGATTTATACGCTATTTTACTTGTTGTGGAGGAAAAGGAATAAAACACATAAGAAGTTTTTGTCCACATTTTGTTTCTTATAAGACTCTTGGAGAATTATTACCACTTGCGAGACCTTCTGCCTGAACTGGACTCCTGATTACTTGTGGACCTGGTGAGACCCACAACCACATACGCTCCCTCCATAACAGATTGGTGTGTTGTATTAGCCAGCTGGCGAGACAGATTGCTGAGAATGCCCATGAGTCTAGTGGAATGCTGTTCTGTGGTTAGCGTGGTCGGCTTTAGCTTATTCAGCAAAGTGTGTATGTGTATGTGTGTGAGTGAGAGAGAGAGAGAGAGAGAGAGAGAGACAGGGAGAGAGAGAGAGATCATCAAACTATCCTGAGTATTACCAGTGCCGCTGCTTTGTGTATCCAGAGATTGCAAACACACCGGCGATTCTAAGCTTATCTCCCAGTTCGAAATAAGCAAGTAGTAGATGTACTAAAATTGTTGATGTATATAAAATTGTTGGATAGTGTCACCACTATGATGATATTAGAACAATTTTAAGACCATGAGGAATCAACATTTCAAGTCAAAACCCCCTTCAAAGATGATAAGGATTCTTTGAACCTTTTTGCTACGTATGTAATCAAACCACTCAATACAGCTGACAGGAGAGAGCTTTAGGGTCTGAAATACACACTTGTGTGTAGAATATTTCATAAAAATGACCCGAATGAAAGGCTACAGTATGAAACACAACACAAAAGCGTGTTTAACAAAGTTTACATTACTGTTGTGTAGACATTAGCTGTTCCTTTGTGGTTTGCAGTTTATTATATAGTGCAGGTGGTGTGAAATGCTTGAGCATGCCTTGCGTACACATTTACTGTACAGCAGCTAGGCAGAGCAAAAATACTTGACAAATTAAAGTAGTCAATAAACCTACATATTTTGACTCCATAGGTGTTTGGAAAAGTCATTCTTTTATTTATTTTTGTTGTTGTTGTTTTGTATTTGCTACTATCTTTGCAACCGATGTCATGAGCATCCTGAGACCATTCATGTGTGGGGTTGTTTCCCAGCCAAGGCAGTGGGCTCACTGACAATTTTGCCTAAAGATCCATGAAAACATCCTCCGAGAGCAACTTCTCCCAAGCATCTGAGATCAATTTGGTGACTAACAATACCTTTTCCTGTATGATGGAGCACCTTGCTATAAGGCAAAAGTGATAACTAATTGGTTCAGGGAAGAAAATATGGAAATTTTGGGACCATGCCCGGGAACCTCGTCAGACCTTAATTCCACTGAGGACTTGTGGTTAATCCTCAAGAGGTGAGTGGACCAACAAAAACCCACAAATTCTGACATACTCCAAGCATTGATTATACAAGAACGGGCTGCCATCAGTCAGGATGAGGCCCAGACGTTGACTGACACCATGCCAAGGTGAATTGCAAAGGTCTTGAAAAACTTGTTGCATAAACTTAATGTAATTGTCAATAAAAACCATTGACACTCATGAAGTGCTTGTAATTATACTTCAGTATACCAGAGAAACATCTGACAAAAAAGATCGAATAACACTGAAACAGCAGACTTTGCGAAAATTTACAGTATATTTGTGTCATTCTCAAAACTTTTGGCTACGTCTGTACTCCACCGCAATGGATTTGACATGAAGCAATATTGGATTTAATTGTAGCCTTTCAAGTGTTTTATTTGCATTTGTTAGCCGTTCATGGGGATTCTCAATATTCAGTTCAAAGAGGTGCTGATGCAAGTGAAGGAGGCCATCATTAAGCTGAAAAAAAGAAGACCAAATCACTAATTTTGCTCCATTTTGTGTATTTGAAAGAAGGAATGCACTGCATCATTATACATTTGAGCGGTTTAGGGCCTTGTTCAAGGGCCCAACAGTGGCAAGTTGGTGGCCATGGGGTTTGAACCTCAGACCTTCCATAGACCAGAACCTTAACTGTAGTCCGATGCCTTAACCACTGAGCTACCCCTGATACAGGTGGATGATCAACGTACTTTTTCCTTGGTCAACAAAAACACTTCAACACATCTAGCCAAGTGATCAAAACCTACATCAAAGCCTACAATCGAGAGGCGCCTTCAGAAACGTAAAAATACAGAGGCTTTACCTCAAGATGTAAACAACTGGTAACACTCAGAAACAGATGGACCAGATTAGACTTTGCTAAGGAAAAAAAAAGTCTGATTCATGATTAAGTAAGAATATGGAGATGAAAAGAATGGACTCATGTTCCAAAGCATACCAGGTTATAATCAAACATGGTGGAGGCGGTGTTATGGAATGGGTGTGTGTGTGTGTGTGTGTGTGTGTGTGTGTGTGTGTGTGTGTGTGTATGGCTGCCAATGGAACTGGATCACTGGTGTTTATTGATGATGTGACCGCTGATTAAAAAGTTAGAGAATGAATTCTGTAGTCTATAGAGTTATACAGTACCTTCTACTCAGATTCAGTCAAATGTGGCAAAACTGATAAGAACGTACACTTCAGTCATATCTTGATTGCTTTGATCCAAATCCTTTGTAGTGGTGTACAAAGGAACAAAAAGAAATATAACTGGCAGCGAATTGAGTTTTCTCAGCATAGATAGAGAATTATTGTCATGCTAAAGGTAGTTCATAGAACTAGAGGCTAGTGCTCGAGACATTAGGTTTTCCCAGGGTTGGGGATTCAAATCTTGCTTCTTGCCTTTGTGCATGGAGCTTGCATGTTCTCCTGCATGTTCTCCTGTATGTTTCCCTCAGCTACTCCAGTTTCCACCTACAGTTCAAAGACATGCACTGTAGGCTGGTTGGTGTTCCCAGATTACTCGTAGTGTACTGTATGTTTGGGTGTGTGAGAGTGTGTATGCCTGAGCACTTTCAACTTCCATCATTATCAAAGCACCAAATGAGGAAAAAAAAAAAACTTTTGCAAGAACAGAATTCATTCCACTAGAGAAGCTGGTGGATTTGGAAGCTGGTGAAAGTGGTTTATGGTGGCCCAACACCATATTAAGACATTTTATATACATTTTTAAATTTTCTTTAACTGTAAAAGTAATAAACAAATAAGAAAAAATAAATGGAAACAAACAGGATGAGTGTTCAGAACTGACACAAATAGTAATGTACAAAGGCCTTGGTATTGTTTTAGATTGCCAGGTTGGTTATTAGAAGGCAAGGGCAGCTGTTCGTTTGTCTGTCTGTCTGACTCTCCGTCTGTGTCTATGTGTGTAGTGTATGTGTGCGTGTCTACAGTAAGATGAGCGTAATGACAGGAAAACAAACAAGACGTGACCCCCTGCGCTCTTAATCCAGGTCCAGGAGTTCCTGCTGACAGATGGGTTAACAGGAAAAATGCAGGCCGCGAACACTGGCGCCAACCCGTTTTATTGCCCACTGCGTATGATCATAAGCTTCCCTTGGCATAGCTTGAGGGGAACAAGGCTATCAGAGCAAACCCCTTTGACCAGTTTGGGGAGGAGGGTGGGGGATTGTTTTCTCATGAGACCTTGGCACACGTGCTCCCTTCACATAAACACTTAAGCATATGGAACCTTTCTTTGCCGCGTGCTGTTAACTTGCATAGGACTTGTATAGGACTATCAGGATTGGACTTGCATGTCCAGAAAAACATGTCCTTGCTTACTAGTGTTTGACCTCAAACCTGTCCAGCATCCACTGTCAATCACAACAGCGATTAACATCACAGCTCTGGTATGGGTGTTCAGCACGCCAACAGCATGGGAGCACAAATACACTCCATGTCATCACATGCTCAATAAACACTTTGAGTTAAAAAAACAACAACAACAACAACAGCAATAATAACAATTTTTAAAAAATGGCAGTGCTATTTCTAGATTTGGATTTAAGCTGGTAAATGTTTCTAATGTGTATAATTTTTGTTTTTATTAAACAAGTCAAATTGTTAAGGGACATCACTTACAGTAACTGTTTCCCTAAATATTGTGTTGGAAAGGGAAACCGGGTGTAAATTACATTTCCAGATTAGTATTATTAGGTATTATATTGACATGCACAACACCTGTTTGTTTTTCTTTATATTCTTAATTTCTGACCATAATTTCGTTTTTTATTTTGCAAATGACTTTCAAAATGTAAGCTGCTTTCATGTATGGAACTCTAATTTTCTTACCAATTTTTTGCTTTTTGGCTGTTTGAAATACTGTTCATAGGGTTCCCTAGTCTGTAATGTTGCTTAGCAACCAAAACTCACAAATCACAAATATTATTAATAATAAGTTTAAAGAGTTAGTCAGCAAAATGAGATAACTCCTTTAGTTCATCTTTAGATAAACATTTTTTTTTTTTGCAAACTGATTTTATTTTGTGCATGGTTTAATCACAAAGGTATTTATGAGCACAAATATCACAATATTTTGTCAAAATTGCTTGGGTTTTATCCATGTGAATTTTGTGTGATTTTTCAAAATACTATAAATCCACCTGCAACAGATTTGTTCATACAAGTTCATAGATGACGAATCAGCCTGTGGCTGAGTTAGTGGCTATTTAAGCATGGTTTAGTATGAATAATATGTTGATCAAGTTTTAATAAAAATTTAGCAAACTTATGCTTTGATTGTGATTTTTTTTGGGATGTGTGTGCGAGTTAAAAAGCAATGAGATCAAAGAAAATTGTGCTTTGTTGCATAACAACCAGAGATGGTTAAAGATGATAAGAAACATTATAAATAATACAAAAAAAAATCAGTTTGCAGCATTATCAGCCTCTTCTTCAACCAGTTTTAGATTAAATTCAGAAAAAAACTAGGGAAGAAAATCCCAATGGAAAACAGCCTATTTAACCAGTTAACCAAATGTACTGTAGCAAACGCAACAGCTTCCGCTTGTCACAGGTTTTGCACTGGATCTCCTTCCTACGCAACCCTCCCTTTTTATCTGGGATATCTGCATCCAGTGCCTGGGGTTTGGGAATTGGCAGGAAATCGACCGGCTTATTCGCATGGCAGGCAAGAAACCTACAGTACCACTGAGCCACCAGTGACCTTTTTTCCTGGTTTCAATATTCTTCAAAAATCCACTGAATGCATTTAATTCACTCCTGGCAGCTGATGTTTTGCCAGGTCTTAGTTTCACTTCACTGTTTTTTTGTTTTGTTTTTTTTGACAGAAAGGACTGTAGCAATGCCACTGGCTTTATAAAAAGAGTTGACTTACAGTACAGTATCATATCTGTCATGTCTTTCTTGATAGTGTCTAGTTAAGAGTGGAGGATGTGACATATTTTACTTTGCGAATCTAATTAAAAACATATTTATTATGAATATAAATATTAATCATATAAATAAATAGTAATTAAATTAAATATTTATTTATTAATAAACAAATAAATATGAATATAAATATTAATAATATTTTGTTATGATTGTATTTATTAATAATATATATTAGTCTATCAAGTCATTATAAAAGTATGACTGTTTCCACACTGTACGGTACATCACAGCTTTATTAAGTTAATACGCTCACACATCCAGAAGTGTCAGTTTAATGTTGTTTAATCTTTACTACAAACAAAAGCAGCAGCCAAAAGGAGCACACAATCCTGAGTGAAGCTCACATCAGTAAAGTTATTTCCAGCAGATATTTGCAAAGTGATGCAGCTCTCTTGCGGCTCGATGCATTTCTAACCTTTTAAGGAATGCTTTTGTGTGCTTTATTTATTTATTTATTTATTTATTTTATTTTTACCCTGACACGGACAATTTCGGTTCTCTTTTAAAATAAAAAAAAATTGCAGTTCATTTTTGATTCTGTTCTTCTGGTACCGACGCTTCAGCTACAGCCCACAAGCATTCTGTTATAACACGCACCTGTATGTACTGTATGTAAGTCTAAGGAACAAAGTCGAATTGTTCCGAGCCCCTATTCAAGTGCACGCATGTTTGTCTAATTGGACTTTGCTGATTTTCTCATCCAAGCGTAATATTCCCTCCGTCGCTCGCTGAGAATCTGCTGGGAAGCGGCTCAGATGTAATAACAGCAATCGCACGCTACACCCGGCGATCTCGCTGATGCGGTTGTGCTGAGATTACAGACATGTGTGCTTGATTCAGGCCAAACACATATACACACACACACACACCACCACACACACTGTTGTTCTCGCCACTCCAACCTGGCTTTCTTCCTCCCCACAGTTCCACTTTTCCCAGTTAGTCAGCAGCGTTCCTGCAGCGAGGTACAGCGCGAACGAGTAAACCACATCCTGTTGGAGCAGGTCAGCCTGGAGCCTGACACCTGTAAGAGACCGAGCTCGCCTTCCGCCTTGCACTCCCACTCGCTGCGCTCCCACACATGTGACTAACAGCAAGTTCACTTCCTACACAGTTGTTCTGGCACCAGGCATAACGCACACATCTTTTGAATCTTAGCAATGTGTTGTGCAAAGATTAATCATAACCAAGGTGAGGAAAACCACTCACACAATCTAACACCAGCGCTTTCATACAAATGTTCTTTTTTTAAAACATTTTTTTTAAAAACCTACCTTTCTCAGTAGTATGTCCAGAAATACCAGTTTTTTTTAAACTTCAAATGAACTGTGGCTCATCTTTCTCGAAATGTGGTACAAATGGGAAGGTAAGGGAATGTGTCGATGTCAGCCAGCAGCAGAAGGGACTTTACAGGACGTGGCACTCTTCCTAGCCAAGGATTCTTAAGTGTATCTGACTCCTTCATGAGTCAGGGACTGCTTCCGTAATTGTCAATTCAGTCTTGACAAATAGTGTCTGTGAAATTTGAAAGGCAATTGTAATTGGGATGGGATGTCAGTCTATCATGGGGCAACCTGGAATGCACATATAATATATGGGGTTTCTTCACACAGTCCGATGACTAGGCCAGTTGGGGTTCTGTGAATCTGTCTTCTACAGTCCATGCAGAAAGATTGCCCATAGTGTATGAATGCACATGCCAATGTTGACTGGAGGTCCTACTCTCTCACTCACTCACTCTACACCGCTTAATCCTGTATTCAGGGTCACGGGGGGCCTGGAGCCTATCCCAGGAGACTTAGGGCACATGGCAGGGTACACCCTGGACAGGGTGCCAATCCATCGCAGGGCACACAGACATACACACACTCACACACTCATTAAGGAACGTCAATTAGCCTAACCTACATGTCTTTGGACTGTGGGAGGAAACCGGAGAACCCGGATGAAACCCACCAAGCACGGGGAGAACATGCAAACTCCATGCACAAAGAGACGGGAATCAAACCTGGCCGGGGATCGAACCCGGACCCTGGAGGTGCAAGGCGACAGTGCTAACCACTACACCACCGTGCCGCCTGGAGGTCCTACCACAGTCGTAAAAATGGGAATAAATACAATGGTCCCTTTTTGGACTACAGAGTTCCTAATGGATGGATGGATGGATATATATCTCTGTGCACAGAGTTTACATGTTCTCCTCGTCGTTGGTGGGGTTCCTCCAGTTTCATTGCACAGTCAAACGACGAGGCTGGTTGGGGTTCCCAACAATTGTTATATATTACAATATTGTACTTGTTGAACCTGTAATATATACTACAATGTTCGGATGCTTATTTCATATATAAATATTTTTTTCTATCCATTTTTTCATGGAAAAACTGACACAAGCACCAAAATATTCATGGAAGACAAATCACTTTTCGCGCTTTTTCCTTTACAAACATTCTGACCCAAGATCAACATAATAGGTAAGAAACTTTGAAGAACCTTTGGAGAACCTCCAGCCCTTGTGTTAAGCTCGGGTCAAAATATGTGATTAAGATGGATTAGAACTCAACGGATGGACCACACTAATAAAAGAACAGGAGCATGTTCACCAATCAGTTACAGTACAGAGTCTCATACTTTCAGCATGAGTGGGAGGCCTTTTTTTTTTTTTTTTTGCCTGGCTTGTTTCAGAGATGGATGAATCAGCAGCCACAGCTGCCGAGAAAATGTGCACGGTCTGGGTGAGCTATTGGGTGAGGTTGTGTATTTGGGTTCACTGCAAGAGCTCCAAAACAATCTGCTTAGACGAAGAGTCGTGCAAATACAGGAGATGGAGAAGAAATGGACAAGATCTGATCTGATCAGCGTTCCCTCTTATTCATTCTGACCTCAGTATAGGCTCACAACACCTAACCTGGGACTATGTTCTACGATACAAAACAACAATGATCTCCGGACAGTTTTCAATTCAGGACGACAAACGATTCAGCGATGCCCAGAGTCGACTTCAGATTCCATTAAAAATTCAATTGAGCTGCTATGAACCCAATGTGACAGGAGGCCCCAAGCCATATGGCTTTGAGCAGGAGATAACAACTGGCGCTTGGAACAAATACTCAAATCCTACGGCCTTAAACATAGCCGGGCTGGTTTTTATTTCTACCATAGCAGAGTTATATGAGTTTTGAAACATATTGTGTGAATACGATTCATGACGAGTTAAATTCTAACATCCTCTCAAGGCTTATTATTAACACCCCTAGACTCTAAATGACCATGGAAAATGTAATTGCAGTTCGCCGCCAAGAGAACAAGCCTCCGCCGTCCTCTCAGCTGCTGTTAAACTGACCGGCACGTTCATTTTGAGACACCTTAATTACCTTTATGAGCTTCCTTACGCAAGCCAGCAGTCTGCGAGGAATGTTATCCGAGACACCGTTAGCATGATCACCCGACATGAGTGAGTCATAAGGCAAGCGAGGTGACGCCAGCCAGGCCCGAGCGAGCGAAGTTGGATGCCAGAAGGACAGGCCGCTAGCATGGCTAGCGTGAGGGGGAATAACTAGCAGCACATGGCTCAGCTGGGGGCACTGAGCTTTACTAGGCTTGAGTGTCTCATCTCGCTAATAACAGGAACCTTGATATGGCCGCCATGGGACGGCCAGTTTTACAAGCTAAGTGCTTAAGCTGTAAACAGATTTCGATATAAAAACCCAGTAGGCTATCGCTAATCTCCCTAATGAGGCCCCTTTCCCTTTCCCATGGACTCAGTCTGTTATAGACGGTTTACGGCGTACTCTGCCAGGCCTAAAGAAATTGCAATAATCAGATAGCCTTCAATATCTTAAAAGATGTTTGACCAAAATGAAAGTTTTGTGCAGGGTTCATGGGTTTTCCTTTACAGTGGTATGAATCCGATTCAACATGACAGCCCTGAAGGAAACAACCTGATTAAAAAGGATGGCTTGCGCAAACCAGAGAGACCTGACAGTTTGGCCAGCAACAAGACACGGTGTGTCTCCGACGTTCAGCCTCAGCACAAAGCCGTCTCTGTGCAGCCCATGCCTCAGCCAAAGCCCAGCAAAGGCGCTTTTGTCAGCTCGAACTGTCTGGAGGTTTGAGGATTGCCTGAACCAGACAGTGGGCCTGCTCTTGACTGTCACGACTAAACAAGGCAGGCAAGAGAAGCTACGGCCTGATTTTAAGAAAATACTATAAAAATACAAAATGTGTTTCCTGGCACACGTGCTCCGGAAACCATTCGGGATACTTGGGTGATTTCCAGTGCTAATATACAGTACTCCTGGTATGAGGTTTATATACAGTATATTTCCTTTTCTAAATGGCGCAGCCTTGAATTCCAGGTGAGTGTTCATCGAACGAATGGATTTTTTTTTTCTGCAAATTTATCTTGCTTTCTTTGGATGTGATGCAAGTAGACAATCAGCGCTCATGACGTCCATCATAATTTTTGTTTTTTTTTCATACCAAAAGGTACCAGTGGAGAGGAATGGCAATGGTGCCATCCAACTTCCAGTCATAGTTTCTTGCATTATGGCTTCTGGTTTAAACAAGGTCATTGGTTTAGATCCAACACACCCTTGAATTCATCTCATACAGTAGATGTGCTGGCTGTAAATGGTTAAACTACTGTATGTATGTATGTATGTATGTATAGTATGGGTAGAAAGTTCTTTGGTGCACGGCATCCAAATTCACCTGTTGCACAAGATGCTGTAGTTGACATATTCCATCATGTTACACATTACCAGGTTTGCAAATAAGCAGACATGACTCGGTTCTAATGTCAATTATGTCTTCTATTTATCAAGAAAAGAATATTTTGTTCAAGTGAGTGCACGTAAACAATGCTCGCAGTTTGAAATAAGGTTTTGGCGTAGAAAAAAAAAAATTGGGGTGGCAACAGCTTCTCAGTGTGCTTTTAAAACGACCCCTTATTTACACTTCAAACACCCAGGGAAAGGGATCCTACCCGCGGGGTAACAGGTAATGAGCACTATTCCTTTCTTCCTTTTGCTCTTATTCCTCTTTAAAAGAGAAGGGGAAAGTCCCTGGTGCTTTAATGATCCTCTTGTTAAACATACACACGGCTTCTCGTCCGAGTTACGGGACAATTACAAAACTGTTCTATCTTGTCCCGTTCTCAAGCTCACTTACAAGGCCATTAGCGGTCACTTTATAATGGGCTGGGACGGTCGGAAAGGGGGCTTCTTTGAGCAACGTTTCGCCTAAAATAGCATTAAGGACGTTAAACATCAAGGTGCACAATGGGGCCTTTATGCTCGGGGTTCTTGATGGGCCGTATAATGAAGGCCGTTGCTGTATAAACCGGGCGCTCTTGCGGCACAGTCGCTGCAGTGTCGCACCGACACTTCGACCTAAAACCGCTTGTGTTGGACGGATCTGCATGACAATCTTTGTGACAAATATCTCTTCGTTCTGGGTTTAGGAACATGATATGGTTAAGTCTGACTGAGAAAAGAGGTTTTCTCATTTTGGCTCAAAAGGCGTTCTAATCAGAAAAGTATCAATCCAATCAAACACTTACTTCTTATGTTTGAGAAGTAACAAATCCCGCTAGTTCTTCTATGCTAAAAGGTCCCATCGTTTGAGGTCTGCCAAAGTGTGTGTCATTGTTCCCTCAGACAATGCATTTTACCATTCTTTTCTTTCACTCCTCCACCAAATGCACCGTTTCAATGTCATGCACGTCCCCTGGAGTGGAGAACAGTACAGTACAGCAGAGCTGAGCACCAAGCCAGGGGAGGGGCTCTTCTTATATGAGGTCACAATGGACGGGAAATCTAAAACCCTGGCCGAAAAACTAGGGAATGTTCTGTTCCTCATGGTATTTCTTTGGACATACACTGGAGACCTGTTTGAATGATTACAAATGACTTTTGCGTCAATAATTCTAACAAATGCTTGGGGTCAGAGTGTTATACTGTAGGAAGGAATGTCTTACAGTTCAGGACAGAGCATTAAAAAAAACTTATCTTAGAGATAAAAAACAAATTGCTCTGATGCTACAGTACTGTACATACTAACGGTGCGGTGCTGCATGTTATAAATGCACAGTTGCCAAGACTAACCCTTTTTTTTTTTTACTGTAGTGTACTGTAGCAAATCCAAAGCCAGAGCACTTCCATGTAGAAACAGTGTTGGTACAATTGGATATAGAGCTGCTAAGAGATTGCACAATAAAACTAGTTAGAATTAAATATTTACATTTTGGATATAAAAAAAAAACTCATAAATCGAGTACTGGAGCAGGACGGCTTTATGGACACATTAATCCTTCATTTGGACAGGGAAATTATTTGTCTCTGCAAATCCTATTTACTCTAGGCCTGGGATTAGCTTCCATCTAAAAACGTTGCAAAATATGACTAATGGTGTTGGCTTCGACGGTCGCCTTTTAACTCGTACAGATGTCACCGGTCTAACAGCATGACAAGCTCTGAATATGTGCAAAACGTTATTTCTAAATATCTTCCATTGCCCTCTGCACTGGATCCAGATGCACTTCATAAACACGTCAAAAAAGGCATGCGAAGTCACAGCTGCCCTGGAGGACAAGTACAAGCACATCAGTAAACGTGACCAGAGCCCTGGCCAGAGCTACTCTGATCTCACGTCTCTTTGCAGGCGCGCAGTAGCCAAGACTCTGATCAGCTGACAGCAGCACATACGGAATTAAAATAAAGACCCTGCAATAACAGCTCGTGTCAGTTAGGAAAGTGTGACTGGGCCTTCACGACGCATGCAACATGAGCCGAACGTTTTCAAATGAAGCTGCGTTCTTATTAAGAATCATTTTTTAACACAGTTTCAAAATGGTCACACGATCGGCGTTATAAACGAAAGGATACTGTATAAAACAATAAAAAGATAAAAAAGAAGCAGTCTTAAATGCAACACTCTGGTAATTGTATTGTCGACTTTGTTCTTAGTAAGAATTTTCAGAAGCTAAATTACAGACTGCTTTCCCTCTCCATCATTGCCAAAATTTAAATTTCTTTGAAAAGTTTTGAACGAAAGAAAACATTTCATATGGAATTCCAAAATTACGGAAGTGCATTGCATTCACAAAAGAAAAAAAAAAATCACAGGAATTATCTCATAATTACATATCTCAAAAACATCCTGATCTCATAATTATGACTTAGTATCTCATAATTATGACTTAGTATCTCATAATTATGACTTAGTATCTCATAATTATGACTTAGTATCTCATAATTATGACTTAGTATCTCATAATTATGACTTAACCAAAAAAAAAAAAAAAAAAGTAAATCTGTCAAATCTTTACAAAATTTACAAATTCATTCCATATCATGTTTTTCATAAAAATGTCGATCAATAATGGTAATTACACAAAGTCATTGCAAAAAATATATATATCATTTTTATTATTCTTCCATCAAAAAAAAAACAATTAAATATACAATATTTCCAAATTCTTACACCCCACTATTCAGAGCATCAGTTTATATGTACAGTATAGTGCATTCAGTGACAATACTTAAATAGCTGCAATAAATAAACATTTCAGCTTGAACTTACTTGATGTCTATATTTACATTACATGTTCACCACAAAACCGTTGCCATCAACTCGTTTCTCCTCTGGCTAAAATCTCTACCTCGTTCATCACCACTGTTTGTCAAACCCTCGTAGGACTATCTGCAAAGGAATCAGTTTTGTTTCCATGGCAGGCAGTCACTTTGTAATGGCAGTGCGAGCTGCTGCAGTTGATGTTGGGACAGGGCTTGTGCGTCGTCCTCATCGACAACCTCCTGGTGCACAAGCCTTGCCAAGTCTGGAGAGTCTTCGAGCTCCACACCCAGACTCCGCTGGTGATGCCCACGACTAAGGACATGAATATCTTCAGCATGAACACGGCGACGGCGGGCACGGAAGACTCCAGGGAGCAGTCCTCGACCCTACGTCCGGGAAAGGACACGCACTTGCTCTCCAAAGCGTGGAACTTCCAGTAGTCCGTGTTGAGTCTCTCGTAGAAGTAGCAGATGATCACGCACGTCGCAGGGACGGTGTAAAGGACGGAGAAGATCCCGATCTTAAACATGAGCTTTTCCAGCTTTTCTGTGTTGGTGCCCTCGGTTTTCATGATCTTACGGATGTGGAACAGCGCTACGAACCCGGTGAGGACAAAAGAGGTGCCGATGATCAGGTAGCAGGACAGGGGGATGAGAACAAACCCAGTTAAAGCATTGGTGTCCATACTACCGACGTAGCATAGTCCGGTCAACTCATCGCCTGCCACTTTGCGCATAGTGAGAATGATTATGGTCTTCAAAGCCGGGACGCCCCAGGCGATCATGTGGAAGTAGCTGCTGTGAGCCTCGATGGCTTCATGCCCCCATTTCCTGCCAGCCGCAAGAAACCAGGTCACTGTCAGGATGACCCACCAGATAGAGCTGGCCATGCCAAAGTAATACAGGATGAGGAAGACTATGGTACAGCCTGTGCTCTCTAAGCCCTCTTGTATGATGTAAAGCTGCCCGTTTTCTCTGTCACAGGCGATGTTCTCAGATCCTGCAACGGAGCGGATAATGAATGCCACAGAGTAGACGTTGTAGCACATGGAGAGAAAAATAATAGGCCTCTCAGGGTACTGGAAGCGCTGTGGGTCCAGGAGGAAGGTGAGGACTGTGAAAGCAGTCGAGACGAAGCAAAGAGTAGACCAGACGGCCATCCAGATGAAGGCGAAGTCCTTGTCCTGTCTGGACCAGAACACGTCCACTGTTGGGCTGCATCGTGGGGCACATGACTTGCTCCTCTCAACATACTGGAACTTTTCCTGGTTCTCGCAAGATCCAGATGTTTGTCCATGCCCGCTGCCTGACTGCCTGGGTCTGGCGGGCACCGGCAGCATGCCCTCCCCTTTCCTAGTCTCAGGCACCGTGTCATTGTCTGGAGCCTCGATGCACAGTGAATTAGGGTCATTACTCTTTGGCAGCTTTGAACAGTCCAATGAATCCGGCCAGCTGAAACTGAATTTCTCCATAATAGGAGAGCACCTCTGCCTCGCTTGCTCGCACATAGGCCGGCATGCAGGGATCGTGTTGGACACCTTGTCTGTACACATAGGCACATACAAGGAACACAGGAAGAAGCGAAGATGGGCATCACAGCCGTATTCCACCAGAGGAGCAAATTCTCTGAGTTTTATACTCGCCTCCACTTGGCTATCGTATTTCAAGAAGTTGGGCATCCTTGTCATGTTGTACCCGATTCCTTGGCACATGGGAATGGTGATCGGCTCGCATTTGGCCGGCCTGCCCCACTCGCCATCGTAACCGCCGATCTCCAGCGGGAAAGCTGCAGCCACAAGTTGGCACAGGAGCACCCCGAATATCACTTGCCATGCCATGGGAATGGCACGGAATTTTAAAATCCCACAAAACATCATTAGTTCATAAAGTTCTCCATTTCATAAACAAACCAAAAAAAGATCCGTTTTAATCCTAGGCAATAAACCTGAACGCAGAATACGCTCGTGCTGTTCGTGGTGTTCTCATTCCTCAGTGCAATAGTTCACGTCTCTTCACGTGTGATCCAGAGCGAGTTCAAACTGGAAGTAAACACGCGCACGTGTTAAACCTTCTCCCTGTCACGCGTTTCCGTTCCAGACCATAAATGCACGCGCGTGCCGTCTCGTGCTGTCACAGCCTGAACACACCGCAGCGCAGCACGGCTCTCTACACAGCAGAGCGCTTTCTCACACTGAACCCTCTCTTACACACTCACACACACACCCTCTCTCTCTCTCTCTCTCTCTCTCTCTCTCTCTCTCTCTCTGTGTGTGTGTGTGTCCGGGCAAGCTGGGCGGGAGCCACAGACTCCTCCTCGCCTGAGGCACACAGCCAAAATACCGCATGCTTACAATCGCCCTGAGAGAGAATCCATTTATATGGCAGAAGTAAATAGAGCTGTGTGTGAAATGAATGCACGATGAGAACCAGTGCAAGATTTATTAAAAGCTCAATGAGTGCAATCAGTGGCGTAGTGGTTAGCATGGTCGCCTTAGACGTTCAGGGTTAAGGGTTCGATTCCTGGAGTCTTGGAGTCCGTGTGCATGGATTTTGCATGTTCTCTCCATGCTTGATGAGTTTCCTCCAGGTACAGTACTTCAGTCCAAACAAATGCAGATTAGGCTACTTGGAGTTCCGTAGTGTGTGAAATGTATAAATGTTACGCTACAATGGCCATAAAAATGGGAATGAATACAACGGTCACTACTGGCCTCCACAGGACACATTAATACTTCTGAATTCTGAATGGACAGTTACGGACTATAGACTTTATGGCCAAACCTGCAATGACATTGTATCCAAACACATACAGTATACTTCACAATTTTTGGCAGCACGGTGGCTTAGTGGTCAGCACCTCCAGGATCTGGGTTCGATTCCCACCTCGGGTCTGTGTACATCTTCTCCCCAAGTTTGGTGGGCTTCCTCACAAATTGTCCGTAGCGTGTGTGCCCTATAATGGATTTAACCCCCCGTCCTGGGATAGGCTCCAGGCCCCCATGAAACCTGTATACAGGATAAAGTGATATAGACAATAAGTAAGTGTAATAAAATTTGTTTCGTGACAAATTTTATTACAAAATTTTTTATTACAATTAAAAAAAAAAATCTTATCGTAGTTCAAATATTTACAATATTGATTTAATTTAAACTTTTTTTTTTATTACTTGACAGGCACCTGCAAAATAGATGGACTCCAAAATAAATATTGCACACCTTTTCAAGGCTGTCACATGACTAGGGACTCTTTAGAATAAAAATATAATATTTCATTATAAGAAAGATATACATTTTTGTGGTAATATAATATTTGCCAGATATTTATTTATTTATTTATTTATTTATTTATTTTAATCCTTGATAAAGTAACGTTACATCTTCGAATTCTACTAACTTATAAAATTCAACGAACGAAAGTAAAAGTACATAAACATTCCGGTACACCCTAGTTCAATTATTCTTGGCAAATTGTTGTATCTACGCTAAATGAAGACAACAGCTAATCAGCAGAGTTTTCATGTTTCATGCTAACATTTAGTCTAAGAGCTAACATGAGCTACACCACGAAAATACGCATGTTACAAACGATATCCCCCCCCAGCAACAATTTATTCACTTGCATTTATTTCATAACCTAATGTAATGTTAAATCTTACTGTTAAGTCTAACGTTATTTCTAATCTCTAATACATTAGCTAGCTCGATAATAACACTTAATATAATTTAGCTGCTAACAAAGACCCGAAGCAATGAGCATGAGGGAATATGAAGAACTAACACTTTTTTCCTTGGGGTCGGTAGTTTATCAGAACGATGGTTGCACTTAAGGAGGAAATCATGTCTGCGTGGAACAATTGAAACATTAAGAAATGTGCAGCATTCTTGTATTCGGCGTATACACAGATGCCGCGGAGTCAGAGACCGTCAATTCGAGCAATTTGCCGTGATTTATAATTTTAAACAAAGTGTTTGACTTTGTATCCAGACAATTGGACTGCTCTGCCTATAATTATTTGAAGAAAAAAAAAAGTAGTGGTGTTTGGAAGATTTTTTTTTTTTTTGGTCAACTATTCCAACCTTCCTACTTCCTAAAGTTTTTACTTTTTACCCTTTTAAAGTACTAAATCAATAACCGTGAACATTATGCAGAGTGACCTAAATATACTGTATATGGTAGATGTAGTGAATATAACAGGGAGGTTAATCCAGAGTACAGAAGCCTGCTGTTCCCATCTAGTGGCCATGAACCAAGCAGCATTTAGCATTCTCTCTGTTGTACCAAAAAAAAAAAAACTTTCCATGAGGTTTTCCAAACAATGCTACTGATTTGTTTTATATGTTAAAGTACCACAAGCATTACCACCCACCCACCCACCCCGGTTTCCCCACACGGAGATAGACTTCCACAAAAACTCTCCCAGAAATGAGTCGACTCTGATTTCACTGGTTCCATTAGCCTTGTCTCTTTTTGTTTGGCAGCACCGGTGTTATTTCCATATGAATTCTCCCTCTCGTCCCAAACACGACCCTGAAGGTTCAGCCTCAGCTCTATGCCATTAGTATGCCATCTATGCCATCTGCCCCCATTAGTTAGTACCTGCTGGCATTCCCCAAGTGTGGGTTGAACTTGAGGACATCAGACCCTGTGCTACTATGACTCTCTATAATCTGGCCATTTAGTACCGTTATTATGCATGTAATCTATTCATCCCCTATTCATTTTGAGGCCTTTGCCATGACAGTCAAGGGGTAATAGGACACATTGATACCTTTCTTCTGAATGGCCAGTTGGTGGAAAAAAACCCACAAAAGATACAGTACGCTAACCCTACAAACTTCATATTGTCCACAATATGGGGTTCATTTTCACAAGTCTAGTATACTGCTGTAAAAGGTTTGGGAAATAAATAATGATGCAGTAAGTACCAGTTCCACTAAAATCCAATGGATTACAGCCAATGACTATCAGGCTGGAATTTGTTTAAGAAAGTTAATTTGCCATGCCCTCTTCATAATGCTTTTATAATAGTACCTAATGAAAACATGCATTTCATACTTTCTTGGGCAGCCTTTTTGGAAATCCTTGAGATTTACAAGAAGGAAACATATGTTCAATTATAAGATGAAGACACCTCCCAAGCTCGAGTGACAATAAGGGCACTATTTGTAGATAAGCACATACTGTAGAGCCGTATATTAGATCACCTCTGGTTCTCTGGCACTGGAGTGAATTCAGTACCCTCTCCAGAATTATGAGCGTAGCGTGCAATGCCAAGGAAAGCAAACACTCTATGAAAATAAATGGTCGAGGCCTCCAAGCTCGATTATTCTCTGCTTAAACTGGACGGTTCATGAAAAAAGGAATTGCACCGAACCCCAAGGAATACAGATTGTATTTTAATGCCAAAAACACAACTGATTGTGTGAAATAAAAGGTCAGAAAGTGAGAATTAAAAAAAAATAATAATAATAAGATCCCCACATTTTTACAACTGAATGGTTTGATGGAATTCCCCTTTGAGGTTTTATCTCAGATATTTGATCCCAACTGTCTGGCCCATCGTAGCTGTTCTTAAGTGAGGGCCAGTTTGAGGTGCATTGTCGAGATGCCTTGCACTCCTTAAGGACGTCATATTCCCATGCTTTCCCATGGCTTGTCAGCATTACAGCATCGGCACCCTCTTGGGAATCGGAGGAGCCAAGATTTTCAGCATCACACATGCTCACTTGACACTGTGGCTGCTGGTTTGTCGTCTTCTGATTAGGTTTCAGCCAACAGACAGACACTCTGTCATAGAGACAAGAAGGGCAGGCAGTGTTATTCATTCATTCATTCATTCACAAGTGGGAGACATACTGAAAGGATACTTGATGAAGAGTCATATGCATGCTAACTTAGGACCATTTTATTTTAGCCAGACGCATGCAAGAGTCCAAGGGTCCAAGGAGTCTGATGTTTTTGGATGCCTCTGGTTCTTTGGTTGATGAAAGGCCAAATAGTTGAAATGATTTAGCTTGCAACCAAATAGAAAATCAAACACCAAGCTAAAAAAAAAAAAGCGTGACAAAAAAAGTGCATTGGTCTCACACACACACACACCTGGGAGCAAATGATCAACATTTGGAGGACAGCTGAAATGGAAGATGAGTTTATTGGCTGGGTAAAATGAATTGGACAGCTTTAAGTCGGGTGCCACCCCACCCCAGCTTGGGTTACCAGCAAGTCTGTGGACATAACAAGTCCTATTAATACAGCATAGATGCCATGAGGAGTCAAATGGTATCTCGTGGGCATCGATCCAGTCCTGTTTCCAGGGGAAAAAACTGAAGATAGGCAATGGGTAAGTTCCAAATATGTGTTGCAGCTGTAGTGGGAAATCAAACTGGTGTAGGGTGTAGTACATTAGGTGGAACTGCTAGAGATGGTACTGGTTACTTTATGAGATAATAAAACACACATTTGACCAAATGTCAACATCAATGTCAACGAAAAGTCAAGGCAGTAAGGAGAGTAATCTTCACGAGTACAAACACAGACTTGAAATGTTTCTTACCCAAATATTATGATATTCCCTGACCTATATTTCCCGCACCATTACAAATATTGGGTTTGGAGGATTTCCTACCTGCCTTTTCTGGGTCCAGCTTTGAGCTGCAGTTTTGAAATTTAGCACCTTCAGGTTCGAGTACAAAGAGCAAGACATAAATATGCATTAAATCAAACCCTCCACGGGGCTGATTTTATTCTGAGCGGACAAAAATATGTTGGATATTTTTTATTTTTTTATTTTTTTTGCAAAGACATTTCCGACAGTATTTCTGGCTATGATTAAAATAACAGGTTTACATTAATCACCCACTCGCTCATCGTCAATCACCGGGGAGCCTATTCCAGGAAACTTAGGTACACTATGGACTTGGTGCCAAACCATCGCATGGCACACACACACACACACACATACACACAGTGTGGGCAATTTGCGAACACCAGTTAGCCTAATCTGCATGTTTTCGTACTGTAGGAGGAAACCAGAGGGCCTGGAGGAAACTCACCAAGCATGGGGAGAACATGCATATTACATACTGTACACACAGACCCAAGGCAGGACCTGAACCCTAACTCTAAAGGTGCGGGGCGGTGTGCTATCCACTAAGCCACCATGCCAGCTACTGTAAGTTAACATTAATGTGCTGATTAACATGTTAACATGTTAGCTTTCAGAGGGTATTAAAGGTCTCCACCTTATCTAAGACATATAAACAGATTTTAAAAATGTGGTAATATTTATCAAATTGACAAAAAAATTCATTATGTTTGTGCAAAGACATAAGGCTTATTTAAAATTTAAGTGAGGAGTCGCCAGTGTAAGCACTTCCTATTAGTCTTCAGGACAAGGATAAAACATGCATATCATATATATATATA
>QMIH01000485.1:102055-122878 GCA_003987875.1 Clarias batrachus
TATATATATGCAATCAGATAATTGGTGGAAAACATTGCCGTGGTATAAGAGGAATAAAAGAAATCATCTACAGGGTGGTAACAATTCCAGCACTCATTCACTTTCCATTCTCACATTATTCTTTTTTTTATAAATGCCCAGGATAAACTTTCAGTTTTATGTTCGCCGGGCGCCTTTAAGCGTAAACATTTGCTTCATATGCACAGGGTCCTGATTTATGTCTTCCTCATAGCACAGGAAGACTGGAACACAGAAGAGGAATAAACAGCATTGTTTTTGGCAGAAGCATCAGTCTGTGTTCGTCAACAGTGCAGAGTGGCGTTCCTATGGAGTTCTGTTGTACAATTAAACAACTTAAACAGGAGCTGCCTAAAAGTGAGAGCCACCCTAAAGTCCCTGACAGGAGACCAGCAGCAAGAAACAAAAGAATTTTTGCGAATACCTCAGACATGAAGACGACAGCGAAATAAACAAAGAATAAACGGAAAAGGAACCACACACAAAGAAATACAGTACAGTGCAGAATGAGGACTATAAAAGTCACGTTAAGAAAAATCCATCCTGCCCAAACATGCTTAAGATGGCAGCGATGTCTCCTAACTGTTTAATCTTCGTGGAGATGTAGATAGCATCAGACATACATTTCTTCCATGAAAAACACACTGGCTAATGTGCAGGGATTCAACTCGACCTATAATTCATGCAAGTAAATAAACCTGAATCTCCATGTAATAACAGTCCAGCTCGAAATCGCTTACAGTTCCTGGGCCCATTTCAGGATTTCAAAAAAAAAAAAAAGAAAACCATTTTTCCTTACGAACACACACACACACACACACACACACACTCTTAAACTTTAAATAAACTTGATATATTTTAACACTACATTTGTTGTTATGTGTATTAAATGTAATTTATATATTCATATATACATTATGATAATATTATGATAATAGTATTAATATTATATACATATACGTGTATACATAAACTCAAATGCACAGTACATAAGTATATACAGTATATATACAGGGTGGGCCATTTATATGGATACACCTTAATAAAATGGGAATGGTTGGTGGTGATATTAACGTCCTGTTTGTGGCACATTAGTATATGTGAGGGGGCAAACTTTTCAAGATGGGTGGTGAGCATGGTGGCCATTTGGAAGTCGGCCATCTTGGATCCAACTTTTGTTTTTTCAATAGGAAGAGGGTCATGTGACACATCAAACTTATTGGGAATTTCACAAGAAAAACAATGGTGTGCTTGGGTTTAACCTAACTTTATTCTTTCATGAGTTATTTACAAGTTTCTGACCACTTATAAAATGTGTTCAATGTGCTGCCCATTGTGATGGATTGTCAATGCAACCCTCTTCTCCCACTCCTCACCCACTGATAGCAACACCGCAGGAGAAATGCCAGCACAGGCTTCCAGTATCCGTAGTTTCAGGTGCTGCACATCCCGTATCTTCACACCATAGACAATTGCCTTCAGATGACCCCAAAGATAAAAGTCTAAGGGGGTCAGATCGGGAGACCTTAATATACAGTATTAATACAGTACTGTGCAAAAGTCTTAGGCGCCATATTATATGTAGTACAGCTGTTAGGTTTTACTGAGCATGCTGGAGAATATGAGTTCTTTTGGTAACTTCGTCACATAAATCTCGCTCCTTTCTACTTTCATTTTCACCCAGGAGTCGACATTATAGATAAACTGGTCTGTCATTTAAAATGCCGCTTTCTTTACAGGCGTGCAAGTATTCTTCTGTAATGTTATTTATTCAGTAATTTTAGTGTATCTTTGTAGGGAATGGTCTTGTACATAAGAATGCAGACATACATAACAAAATTTGTACTACAGATAATATGGCGCCTAAGACTTTTGCACAGTACTGTATATATATTCCCCTTATATATAAGTATATATAAGTCAATAGAAATTTACTGCTTAAAACATAAATCTAAAACTCTTTCAAGATAGAACACTACATCCCGGTTATAGTCAGATATTTTTGTATTGCTTATGTTTTTGTCGACTTTGATAGGCTAATTCAAATTCAAATCACACGTTTATATAAAAAAGCTTGTTTTAGTACATTATTGTTCCTATAGTAACAGCACTTTTTTTTATCATCTCCATAAACCCGTTAACTAGCACCCGGGGAAACATCGACGCATCATTAGTGCGGACATTTCAAAAGGATGGAAATCAACCAGGCGCAGAATTTTAAACAAGCAAGTGACTAAAAAAACATACGTGTCCATGCCATGGTCTCCGCTGGCTGGTTAGAACTTTCCGGAGTAGCTGGCTCTTAAGCAGAGTGACCAAGTGGTGCCATAAAAGCAGAGACTGTAAAAGGGGTTTTTAACACGTTTTCCTTTTGGGATCAATAAACCAGGGCTGCATTTCAGTTCTCCCACCGTGATTTTCCACTCAGGCTGTTCACTCAGCAGATCTTCGAATGCTTTAATAAATCACGAGATGTTTCTTAGATAAGAAGGCCTCACAAGCATGATAGACTTCAGCAACACAGAAATAAAATACTAGATGATTACTAAAGGGTGAGACGTCCATCACTCTGGAATAGGGACAATCTGATTGTTTATGACCACATTTCGTCAATGAAGTTTATGGATCTACACTTTCCTTCCGAGTTTTAATTGTGTTTTGGACTGTTCATAATTTCAAACATCCTTAGTTGTTTTGTTTTTTTTTGCTTGATGAATAATTTGACCCTTCTGTGAAGTGGAGATTGTTTTGACCAGAAAGTGTATTTCATCATCTGTCTATAAATATAATAAGACTGTAAAGTGGGTGTGTGTGTACTTTGAATATATTTGTGAAAGAATAATTTAAGATGAATAATAGAACACATCAAGATGTTTTTTGGAATTTTTTGTTTTCTTCTGTTTGTTTGTGCACGCATCACGTAAAAACTACTAAACAAATATTAACGGGGCTTTCACGGGTCTATTTGGCCGAGCTTGAGGTAACATCTAGGCTTGGTTTCATCGCAATCGGCCCACGGGGAGAGAAGATATGCTACTTTGGAAGGAAAATAGAAAATGCCTTCATATCAAAAAATCGACCTTGAAAAAATCATTAGTTCTTCTAAAAATCCAACAGATGGCGCTGTGCAATTTTTTAAAAAATATGTGCTTATGAGTGTGCAACTGAAATCTACTTAATAAACACAATCGCACATCTTCATCCCGTTCACTTTGCGGTAACATGTTAAAATCATCCGGAGATCGCTAGTTCGAATCCCGGGTGGTGCTGTAACCTCTCGCAGCCGGAGGTCTAGAGAGAGCTGATTGGCCGAGCTCTCTCAGAGGGGAGGGATGAGAGGTACTTAGTGCTCCCACATTAATCACGGCTCTACAGCCAATCAGGGGCGTCTGTGAGCTCGCGCAACGGAGGGAGCGGATAGCGCTGTCCTCCGAGTGTGTTACGCCGCCCCCAACGGTGCGTGAGCGAGCAGTTCGAAAAGATGCGGTCGGCTGGCGTCACGTGGTTCGGAGGAAACACGTGATAGTCTTCGGCCCCGCCGGCTGAGTGGTAGTAGTAGCCTTAATGTGGCGCCCCCTAGTGACGGGGAGGAATTGGACACGACTAAATTAGGGAGAAAATCGGGGAAAAAAAAAAAATTAGTTTATTCCAAAAATTCTGAGATATGAGTGTGCAGTTAAATTCCATGCAAACAAAGCTAGTCCTAGCGAGCACAGCTGGTCCTTAAATATCTTATTACTGTACTTTACTGTTTATATGTTTCATGAAATATAAATATAAAATGCCTTTATATAAAAAAAAATTACCTTGAAAAAATGATTAGTTCTCCTAAAAATTCAACAGATGGCGCTGTACAATTCTTTATATGAGCTTATGAGAGTGCAACGCCAACTTACACTTACTTTTTTGAGCTAAAGGAAGGGTTAGAGCAAATATAAATAAAACTGGCTTCCTTTATAAACATGACCTAAAACTGCAAATGTCATGACCAATAGAAAACATGTTCCTGTGAGTTCTTTGGTCAGTAACGTCATGTCAACAGGACATCCTTCTTGTTAGGAAGACATTGTTCACTGCTTGTCCAACTGGCTTCTTCAGTCTGTGTGTATTGGTATATGCTTTCTGGTCCAAAGGGTCACCCCCCCCCCCCCCCGTGGCTTGGTACATGAACAATGGAGAAGGTGAGACCCCTTTCTCAAACCATCCATCATTTGTGTTCAAAATTTGTACCTTCTCATCCCCAGTGTGTAGAGCTCTGAATCACCGGACTGCACTTCTGTTTTATTTTGGAGAATTTGAATGTTTGATGTTAATCAAACCCAACCTACTGCTCATTCACCGATTCCTCCATGGATTTCTACTGCATCATGGAGCATCCCACAGGCCAGGATAAACAAGCCCAGAGCTAGGCCTTTTAGGCACCATTAACAAAGGAGCACTGTGCCCTACTAGGTGCCTCTGCATATCCCATTAAACCATCAGCGCTCTTAAATGTTCCTGGAAATTCCTTGAAAAAATTATTTTGCCATTAAAAAAAAAAAAAAAAGACATTTCTCTCTTTATCCAAATAAATGTAAGTGAGCCAGCTGTTCTAAGAGATAATTTCATTGAGGGATGGAGCATTAATCGGAGGTGAGAAAAGAAAGAGGGAGAAAAACCCAAACACCATTTGTACAGAAAAAAAAAAATGACCATAAGAGAAGGGAAGTAAGAGAAATGTCTGAAGGGAACACGAAGGCCAGGCTCCTGCTGTCAGTGGCGATGATGTGAATGAGGCATTGATCTGCCAGGCCGGAGACGAGGGAGTAAATGGAAAGCAGCGTTTGCTGAAGTTATTGGTGCATGAATCATATTAACTGCCACACTGAACAGATTTAAGAGCTATGATTTTTATTTCCTCTTCTCTCTTCCACCCCATCTGCATCTGCACCAAATGAACTCACCGGCACGTGGCACGACGCAGCCCGCGCCACTTCTACCGCCATCTCTGGATCTCGCCGAGTCCCGCTCTGCAGACATGATATGTACTGTATTGCATGAAGTGTAAACAAACCTCACGGTTAAAAAAAATAATAAAAATAATAATCTGCGGCAGTGTTTGTCCCGTCTAAGTTGGGTCTCGTATTTTGGATTTGGTTTTTACTGGTGCATAGCTGTAGGTGTAGAAGATATGCAGCATCTTATCAGATCAAACTTTCCTCTGGATGTTCATCACACAAACCATCCCAGAGACATCCAGGTTCAATGTTATCTTATGTCTCCATTTTTTTAAGATGGTATCAGCTTGAGGTTTGCACGCAGAAAGCTGCGAACACTATGGCGCCTTTGTCTGCAGTCGCGTTAAAATCTATCGACTCTGTTCCAGCACGACGAAGTGAGCTCCACAGATTGGAGTGGAACAACTCGAACCCTGACCTCAGGAACATTTAACACCTTTGGATTAAATTAGAACAGAGTTTGACATTTCTTTCAGGATCAATGAAGTAAGCATCTACAGTATGTATCTGTCTGACATCTCGAACACTCTAGTGGGTAATGATCACAAATTCTCACATCTACACCTAAACATTCAGTGGAAAGCCTTTGCAGAAGATTGGAGCGCATTAGAAGAACAAACAGGGAATAAACCTGGAATATTATGTGAACTTGTTGATGGGTCAGGTATCCACAACTTCTAGACGATTTACCGCATGGACGATTGTCATACCCTAATGTTTGTATACTTTTTGAGTTTACTCTTTTCTTCTTAACAATAGTGGCTCAGCTTGAAGCAGTTACATATGGTTTACAGCCTGTAAAACAGCTATGATAATTAGCTCTATGATGTGTGATGCACTGTACAGAGATTACTCGCTGTCAAAACAGGCGAGTAAACAGCATGCGAGACACGAGACCTGCCAGATAAATGCATGTTTAGGAGAAAAGAAGTGCATTTAGAAAACGAAAAAAAAAGGAAAAAAAAATTCAAACATTTTGACTTGACCAAACTATTGCAACATTCCTTCAAAAAACCTCTGAAATATAAAAGAAATCAATGACTCTTCTGGTATAATAATAATAATCACTGATTATACCGCTTTATCCTGTATACAGGGTCACGGGGAGCCTTGAGCCAATCCCAGGAGACTTAGGGCACGAGGCGGGGTACATGTCATACGTAACATCAAGAAAAACTAAAAAATTAACATCATCATTAGCTTCTCAGCTGTGCATCAATTACTCCATTACAAGTTGTACACAAGTACATCATCCATTTTACTTTCACATAGTTCCACCAAGTTCCTTAGTAGTTCCTTCTATTCTTTTAATCCTGTTGACTCGAAACCACTAAAAACCAGAAGTGTTGCAAAAAATCGCAACAGATATTTACAGATGAACCCTGAATTCAGCAAAAGTGCTGCAAAAATGCATTACACTACAGATTTGTGAGACGTGAGCATGGTTTTGGCGCCCTCTGCTGCCTACTGTGTGGTGGTGCTAGTTGTCCAATGATTTCAATGATGATCATTTGGGTCTCAATAATTTCTTATTGTAAAAAAAAAAAAAAGAAAGAAAGAAAAAAGGAGGCATAATAGACAATTAAAAAAAATTAAATTTATGAAAAATTCAAACTGTACATTAATAAGCACATTGTTATACAAGATAAATATGTACACACACAGAAAGAGAGAGAGAGAGAGAGAGAGAGAGAGAGAGAGGGTGCAAGATGTTCATGCTGAAGATTCAGCATTAAGTGGTTCACTGGTGTTGATCAGATCTCTGGGCAGACTCTCTCTGGCTTCCTGCATCCGCTTACGAGCCCTCTGGAACGCCTCTGCACACACAGACAACATGCAAAATATAAATTCTGTACACAGATAAAGCCGAAGACTCTGATCGGCTGCTGTGTCTGATGAACTTCGGGAATTTGTTTTGATATCAGGCTTCACCTAGCACGTTATAAACAGATCCTTTCTGACTGTGGCCCCCGAGCTGGTCCAAAACTCTCTGTCGCCTCTTCTTCAGAGCGCTGGCCTCCACAAACGCCCTGCGATAAAACCAAAAAGTACATTAGATTTGTATTATTAAGCTAAAGGATATGTTTAATGGACTAGATAAGAGCGGGTTTACTAACCGTGCATGCTGGATGCAGTTCAGGCTGAAAGTGACGCTCCCAGTCGTCTGGGTGCGAAACCCGAACCGGCTCAGACGATCCCCCTTTACAAAAAATTATACATAATAGTACACGTTATGAAATTGAATTCATAATTTTTTTGTTATATATAATTATAAGTGGAACAGTATCAAATAATCACAATATAATACCCAGACGAGAAAATCAGGTTTTTCTGTAGAGACGGGAATCACCTGGGTTCACCTGATACGATATTATCATGATACCTACAGTAGGTGCAGATTCGCTCTGTAATATCATTATTTATAATGATCATATTATATTATAAATATCCCGATTTCATGTTTCAGATTTTGTTCCACTTCTAAACAAATTTATAAAATACAGTTAGTCCCAGACTTACGATCATCCGAGTTACAAATCTCCACAGATACGAACGGCTTGCAGTTCTACCAATATTCATGGATGCAAACTAATCACAGAGGTATCTCACGTGCACAGTACAAGAAATAGACACACGTAGCAGATACCGATATTTACATTTATATACAAAACTTTCAGTGTGTAAGTGAATGTATAAAATGTCTAAAGGCAATATATTGTATGTATGTGTGCGTATATGTGTGTGCGTTTGTATGTGTGTGCTGTGGGTAATCGCTCATTACACTGTGGTGCCTGCTAATGTGTGAATAGTTATGAGCACCACCTGCAGGATTTTAGAGGAACTGCAACCTTTTACCATCTCAATGCTCAAAAGTTTTTGTGTTTTTTTTTTAGTTTTCTGTGATGTCATTATTTATACAACATTTCTATCAAGGCATTAATACATTTTCCATTCTGATGCTCTTTTGTCTGACGAGGGTTCTAGCTTCAAGGCGTGTCTTTTATGTAACATTTATGTAAGGAGTCATCCAGGTCAGCGGTTTTGTCAGAGATCAGTCCAGTCAGAAACTGTTTTTCCACTACAGGAAAGTCTTCAGGATGGAAGTGTTTATTGAAAACGTGACACTCTGGTTGAGGGACAGATTGTGTTTAAAGCTGCTATAACAAATCATTACAGGAACTCATCTGGTCCTGGTCCTCGTTGCATCTGGCTGGATCGCTGCTTCTTTAAAAACAACAGCACGCACCCTATACACACTCCTACCTTAAATGTTCCTGGAATTCTCACATCACTGATGTCTTCGAGTTCGGGAGCGCCGCCGATAAAGAAACGTCTCAGTTCAGCCACGGTGCCGGTCTGCAGGGGCCTCCAGGTGTGGCAGGTCACTCTGTGAGAGCCTGAGACCATATACACACACAAACATGTTTTAACAAAATCAAAGTGTTAATTTGTCCCAGTTCAAACCAAAGCATTAGTTATAGGAATCTCTTTACCAGGCGTCGAGGGCATGACCACGTAGCCGTAGCCCTCGGTTCTGCAGCGCTGCCAGAAGTCCAGCGAGAGAATCCTGAAGTACAGCACGGGCCACTGAGGCAGCGACTCTACAGACAAGACCAGCACAAATGATTACATGTGATTATGTGTGTTCATGCGAGCTCCATGCTGTAACTGTAAATAAGTACAATATACAATATACAGCACTCACCCTCGGAGTCGTCCTCTTTCCTGAAGAAAGACTCAAAACTGAAGGGGTAGGAGAAGAAAGCTACGTTTTCCTGAACAAACAACACACACCTAGATCAGTGGCTTGACAGTTTTCCTAAGTCGCTGAGATCCTCACTTCCCCTACACATGTTTTTTTTTATTTATTTTTTTTATTTCCATCTGAAAACTGGTTTAATATACATCATATGTTGCTTTTTTACAGGCATGCAAATATTCTTCCATATTGTTTTTTATTCATTTATTAATCTTTCAAGTTGTGTTTGGAAACACTGCAGGATCTTGTACATTAAAATACAGACACAGAGTTGTATTAAAGATAATATGGTGCCTATAGACTTGTGCACAATACTGGACTATATATCAGGTGACAATATTAAAAACCAATTAATCAAATCTCTCGACGTGTTCTTGTTATATTTGACAGTTTTAAATATTTCACCTTGCCCACTGATCGCGTTCGGCATGTCTGAGTCACACCCGACAGACTCTGAGACGGCGCGCTGGACCAGTCTGAAAGCAAATCCAATATACACACACAACACTACGCTGTTTAACCAAGCCGCGATCATATAACAGGAAGAAGGGTTAAAATAAATCTTATGTTTGGCACACTTACTGTTTGGCAACTCCAGGATGAAGTGAATATATAAATTATCATACTCATAACCCTTTGCAGAAACTGAACAGAGAGAGAGAGAGAAAACAAACAAACCACCAAAAGTGGTTGGTTTAAAAACTGTTATTCCTTTTATACCACAACATTTTATTTTTTTTATTTATTAAAGTTAAAAAGCACATGGTGTACTTTTTATCCGTACTCACCTATCTCCCCATTGACCATCAGGCGAAGAAATCCTGGAGGTGGCTGTAATACAATAGAAATGTATATGTAGTAACTCTGGCGGCTCATGCAATAACAAATAACATTCAAATGGAAAGCATGGCAAATTATTACATTTATAAAAGTAGGCTGCGAGTTTAAATTCTTTCGTTACCATTTCAAAGTCCTGGCCGACAAGGCTGCGAAGATAGTCGTTATGGCGGATGTATAACTGCCGAGTGAGACAGAGGAAGTGTTATTTTCTCTCTCACACACACACACACGCAAGTCTTCACCTAACCATCTGTCAATCAAAATGCCCATCAAAATGAATTTACACAAGGTGAAACAATATTAAAAGCAACGTCATTAATTACCAGCCCAAAACTTTATAAACACAAGATAAATACATATATAAATTGGTATCACTGGTATAAATAAAAAAAGGTGAATTTTAAAATTTCGGAGGCGAGTCGAAAATTATCCGCACCCTGGCTGTAGAATTTCTTTTAATTCCCTTAATCAGACATGATCTTCTTGCTTTTCAATACACTTTGTTCATCTGTCAGCAAGCTTTTGTATTCCCTCACTTAAAAAAAAAAAGTTTACGCATGCACCGTTGCCTTCACTTCTTCATCAGAAGTGAATCTTCATCCTTGTACAGTAGTTCTGCTTTCAGGGGACCAAACAGGTGACAGTCAGACGGCGCGAGATCAGGACTACATGGATGCTTTAACGCCTCAAAGTTTTGATAAACTGTGTGGAGAGAATGCAGACGTGCATCTTAATGCAAGATTACAACCCTTTCGGATATCAGTCTTCTGCGTTTAATCTGAAGTTTAGGTCTCATCTCGTCATTGAGCGTCTCACTGTAACGAGCGCTGTTGATTTGTTGAACCTTTTTCCAATACTGGCCCTTGAGAATCCCAATTAATTAATACATTGTCCAGATGATGGTTGACTTTTGCACTTTTTCCACACTAGGCGATTGAGGATGTTTCTGTTCCATACTCTGCCGTTTACTCTCAGACTCGTAGTGCTGAATCCGTGTCTCGTCACCAGTTGCGATTCTCTTTAAGAAACGTTCACCTTCCTTAAAAGTATCGCAATTCCGAATTTTGTTTGCAGATATCCAAACGCTTCTGGTTGTGTCGTTTCTGCACCAGGTACACCCTCAGACAACAACAACAACAAAATAAACAAATCATTGCCGGCTGCACTTCTTTCGAACAAATCACAAGGGAGGTGCAGGTGTTTGCTCGCACCGCAGTTACAAACGAAACCGACGCAACACGTTTACACCTGCGCAGCAGTGACTGGAGAGACTAGAGCCATGAACGGAAAGCGCTGATGAGACACAAGTTTTGATAGAACCAGAGTGCGGGTAATTGTTGACTCAACGACGTACCTTAAACTTTCCCCTGAAAACAATTTTGAGGAAATCAAAACAAGTGCACGAGTCAAACATCCAGCTTCCACTATACAGTACATGCTTACATCTTTGTACATGCGCTGCTCCCGCTGTTTCTCCTCCGCGCTTATGGGGACTGAGGCGTTCTCCAGGTAAAGGCGCCACACTTCTCTTTTCTCTCCCTCCGTCTCCAGCCTGCCATCAGATTCAAACTGATCAGCTTAATGCTCACACCAAACAAAAAAGAGCTTAGTGTTTGTTTGTTTGTTTATTTTCTGATGAGAGTGGAGCACTTGCCTGTAGGGTCCTCTACCGTTGTTGAAATCAGGTTTCAGTACAAGGACTCCGTTGCTGTCGGCTTTTATGGTGCACAAGACGTATTCATTCTCCTTTAACCCGAGCCTGTTTATGGGGAAAAAAAAGCATGTTTTGAATCAGGAATTTCAATGATGTCATGTTAAAGGCTGTAAACGACCGAACGCGCTCACCTTCCAGCGGGTCCTAAATCCGCCGTGATGTGCATGGTCTGCATTAGCGTGTTCACAATGTGGCTGCTCTTCATAAACTCTCTGGACGGCTCCCACACTACTAAGCGTGACTTCGGATTGTTGGAGTCTCTACAGAAACGGATATGCTCTGCTGTTATACGTAACGTATTGGCGATTTGAAGTGTTCTGCTTGGCGTTTTTTTTTAAAGGAAGTGGACTCACGCCGGTCGTCTGTCTTGGCGTCTGTGTCTGACGTTCGCCATGCGCTCTGCGAGGAAGGTCGGCCCGCCCTGCGCTGGAGTGAGCAGACTCCGAGTCTGCTGCTCAAAGTATTAAGGATACAGATATATAAATCAGCCTTTATGCAAAAGTTACAGTTCATCAGAGTTTCATCAGCTTCCCAAATTCAATTGCTTTATCAAAGAAAACTCTTAGTATTATATTTTCTTGGTAATAAAAATCTGTTCCAAAGAGTTAAGCAGTCAGTTCCCACCTCTTCCCAGTTGGTGAAGCGATCGAAGTCCGTGTAGGTGAAAATGCGTCGATTTTGTCTTCTTTTACATCGTTCCATTTCCACAATTTCTGCGTGATACTGTTTTTCCAGCGGGGTCTGGCACACCGAGTCGGTCTGGTAAAGGTCCACTTCATACTACAAGCCAACAGGACGGGAAAATCTGAGCGCTACAAATAATGTGCGTGTGTAGTGCTAGGATACAGAAAATACCGGTTTGTGAACTCGTACCTGACTGAAGAGTTTCTCTTGCCAGCCGACCATCAGCTCTTCTTCATCAGCCGCTGTGATCAGGAGAAAGTTACATTTTATTCAACTAGGATTGAATACAATATGGTATGGTCTTGATCTCTTCCTTCTTTTCTACCTGATCGTGTTTGTGAGATTAACGGGTTGAGTTCGAAGATGCCTCGCTCTGGTTGATGCTGCTGTTTGAGATGATCGACGAGGGCTGCTGCTGAGGTCACTCGCTCGATCCGGACTCTACAAAAGAGGCAACAGCACTAAGCTCTAATATCTACTGCAGCCTTTGGAGAACAAGGCTAGAAAGGATAGGTCCCTCTTCAGTGACTTCTTTTATTTTTTATGTTTTCTGTTTATTGACTTATTTTCTACATTTTATTAGTGGTCAGAAACTTGTAAATAACTCATGAAAGAATAAAGTTACGTTAAAACCAAGCAAACCATTGTTTTTCTTGTGAAATAAGTTTGATGTGTCACATGACCCTCTTCCTATTGAAAAAACAAAAGTTGGATCCAAGATGGCCGACTTCCAAATGGCCACCATGATCACCACCCATCTTGAAAAGTTTGCCCCCTCACATATACAATGTGCCACAAACAGGACGTTAATATCACCAACCATTCCCATTTTATTAAGGTGTATCCATATAAATGGCCCACCCTGTAAAACAATATTGGATTTTTTTCAAAGGAATGAAATAACACATATGGCATTAGGGATGGGAATCACTAGGGTCCAGGTGATACAATATCACAATACCTAGGTGCCGATTAAATCTGTGTCGTGATTCAGTTACATGCATCACTATTTTATAAATGTCCCGATGGGAAATATATAACTTTTTAAATAGATTGTGTTACAATAGTTTAGAGCGCCAATTGTAAGATTATAGCGGAACTGCAACATTTTACCACCTCAGACTCAATACATAAATGTAAAAATAATATTGTATTTTATTACTTGTACATAATGTAAATTATCCAGCTAAACATTTTATATATTTTCTATATTGCATAATGTTTATTGCTGTATTCTTATTTCATATTTTATATTCTTTATTTGAATATTTCCTTTTTCATACTCTATTTTTCTTTTTTATTATCATATTCTTATTTCATATTTTTTATTTGACTACTCTATTCTCTTTTAAATTTTTAGATCATGGGTGGTTGTAAAAAAAACCTAACATTTTACTGCATATCTGTGTATGTGGTAAATAAAATTAGAATTTGAATGTTATAATAGTTCGATAATAGTAAAAAAAAAAAAAAAAGACTTTTTAGCGTGAATTGCTAGATAAAATACTAATGAAACATCACTGAATCGATTCGGAAACCCTGATGAAAATAAAACACTTTTTGAAAATGAACTGATTAATGAACGTACATGGCCTGTATTAATGGAGAAAATATGAGCTGTAATGTTTATTTTGACAATGGGATATCTAAATATACACTGCATGGACAAAAATATTTGGCTAAACCTGCAATAACATTGCAATCAAATACATATACATCTACATATACAATATGCAGTTGGTTCCCCTTTCGCAGCTACCGTATAACAGCCTCCACTCTTCTTGGAAGGCGGTCCACATGACTTTTTTGGAGTGTTTCTGTGCCCCTTTATGAGGTCAGGAGGCACTGACACACAATCTCCTTTTCAATTCATCCCAAAGGTGCTTGATGGGGTTGAGGTCGGGGCTCTTTGTGCGGACCGGTCAGGTTCTTCCACACCGAACTCATCACACCATGTCGTTACCGTCCTTGATTTGTACACTGGGACCTCAGTCATGTTGGAATAGAAAAGGGCCTTCACCAAACTCTGGCCACAAAGTTGGAAGCATGACATTGTCCAAGATGTTTTGGTATGCTGAGGCAAAATTAACAAATTTCGCCAAATACAAATGTCCATGTAGTGTATGTTATAGATATGCTTTTGCCCAAAAATGATTTGGAAATGAGTGCATTAATGAGGTTTTAAGATAAATTATACTGTATATTCTGCATTCCTTATTAACTCCTTGTTTATAGGAACCAGTATTGTGAATAGTGTTATAGTTAGCTTTTTTTGCTAACTATAGGAAAACACAGAACCTTTCTACGAATCGAACGTTTAAAAATACTATCTATAAAAGTAGAAAGTCACCTTATTTTGAGGTTTTTCACGGCATCCCGGGAGCGGTACACGGCTTCCCCGCAATCCGTACACCATCCGTCTGCCATAACACCTACCCTAAGCTAGCTACCGTAGCTAATTAACTTGCTTACAGCGTTGCCAAGACTTGTGTACTTAAAAATCTTACACCCGCATAACACATTCTACCAAATATAACGTTATTCGGCTAACTTACTTGCTTAAATTAAGCGATTAATTACAAGTTAGCTAAGAGTTCATTTTAATTTCCATAAACCCGAAAACAGCGTCTCGTTGCGTGGTAACTAGGGCTTGGATTCAACTCGAGTAAGAATCGACTCACGAGGATTTGAGAATCGATTCCAAAAATCCATACGCTGATGTTGCTTCATTTTAAACGATTTAAAGCCATAAATAAGAAACGCTGTTATTACAGTTTTCCAGATGATTCACGGCACACCAGAAAAAAGCACAATATTCACTCTTTCATATAATTTCAATAATTCATTGAAAATGAACAATGTAAATAATATAATTAAAATAATGGGCTTATTTAATTTTGTTAACGTTAGCTCAACGAAAGTTGGTATCTAAAATGTTAAGATAAACATTTAAGGTTATAAAAATGTCCAGAGAAATCGACTCATCGAATTGGTTCATTGAATCAGTTCAATTGATTCTCAACTCAGGATCTGAACAGGATTCACTCGTGGTTTGTACCCGGAAGTGGCTGAGGCGCATGCGCGGCAATGGCGACCACGACTCCAAGCGTTCTGTTTTGCGGTCTCACAACACTGGCCCTGGATCAGTATTGATGATACGCGACGCGATTAATGGGTCTTAGAGGCAAGGATTAAAACTGATCCAGGAACGGTACTTTTCCAAATCAACGCGCACATGGGTTTGAAATTTGTAGCTGAATGAGAAGGGAAGTAATATGCAATCCTATGCAATGTTATGTGTGTGTGTTTAACCTGTAATCTGATGATATGATGTTTGTAAATTAACGACAGTGATCGTGATACTGAAGGTCAAAAGATAGTCACACTGTATGTTTTTTTTTTTAAATATGACATTAAAGCTTGTATCAGTGTGACGTTGGCGTTTTTGTTTTTGCTGAATCACAGTGATGTTGTTTCACCTAAAAATGTGGAAAACTGCCAGTAGATTCTCACATGTTGTTAAAAATAATACAGATTTCAAGATTTTAACATTCCCTTTCTCCGACTGCACACAACATGCACTGTATCACAACTCCAAATCTTTCTTCTGCTCAAAAGACACTGGTGTTAAAGTTTCTCATCGAGTACGACGCAATCCTTTCAAATCCTCAGATCATCTTTCTAGGGTCATTCGTCCTTCTGCGAAGTCATCAGGTTCTGACAGGACACCTGGACTTGTGCGCAAAGTCTCCTCTGAACTGCAGAAGCTGAGCTCTGAGGACATCAGGAAGCCAGATCCAGAAGCTCAGAAGCTCCCTAAGAGAGCCAAGGACAAGGTCACAGGTGCCCATCTCCAGAGACCGACTCAAGATGAGTTGGTCTTCGGGGTGACCCCTTGTCTACTTGCCCTTACTCAGGGGAAACGCAAGCTCACTCAGCTATTCGTGAAGCGCAGGGAAGGAAATCAGAGGGAATCTGTGGAGAAAGTGTGTGAGGAGGCAGTCAGGCGAGGTGTTCCCATCAAGCACATCACTAAGAGGGAGATGGAGAAGATGATCGGTGGTGCGGTTCACCAGGGCCTGTGTCTACAAGCCAGTCCATTGAGGTTTGTCACCAAGGAGAAATCCAAAAGTCAGCAAGGGGGCAATGTTGGAAACCCGTGTCCACTGTGGCTTGTCCTGGATGGAATTCAGGATCCGATGAACCTCGGTGCCGTCCTTCGCACTGCATATTTTCTCGGAGTTGACAGAGTAGCAAGTAGCATTCACAACAGGTAAACCTTTTTGTTTGTTTCCAGCAGTCACGTTCCACTAACATTCCTCATGACAATAATGGTGCTGTTCTCTCTCCGTCAGCTGTCCGTTAACCCCAGTGGTGAGCAAAGCCAGCTCAGGACTGATGGAGCTCATGGACGTGTACGGCTACGAGAACTTGGCTGACATCATCAAGGTGATTCTTCTCTTTGATTTTACCTTTTATGTGAGAAGCGGTCAATAGGCTTGAACATCCTTTTGTAGCCTCTAGAGGGCAGGCACAAATTTTTCACATATTGTCGCGACAAACAAGCCACTAAATGCTAATAATGCCATAATCTGTAATTTGCAGATGAAGCTCAAACAAGGATGGCAAGCGGTCGGCACCATTGGCTATGGCGAGGCGAGTTCGGGAGTATCCACGGTTCCATGTTCTGACTTTAAGATGTCCAAACCGACCCTGCTGCTGATGGGTATGTGTCTTTTAAGATTGGTTTTGGATCGGATTTGACGCTGTTTCAAATCTAATCCAGGTATGAGTGGCATTTTTTTTTTTCGGACAGAAAAAGTGTTCCCAATTCAGTCCTAATCTTGAGTTCTTGAGTCTTCTGCTTGGGTTCCTCGCTCTTTCTAACAAAATACCATTTGGTGAAGTAGCAATGAACCGTTCTTCCATCCAGGGTGTATTTCTGTGTCTTACCCAGTGTTCATAGAATAGATTCTGGATCCATTACAACTCCACCTGACCTGAACATACAGTAAATCAGAATCTTGGCAAAACCTTGAAATATTTGGATGAGATTTGGGCGCTGGTTGACATCCCAAGCTCTGATAAACAGGATACTTAAATTCATTCTCACTATTTAGCAGGAGTGCCATATCAACTGTACAAGCAACATCAAGAAATATATATTACTTGCTACTCAGTCCTATGGCTTGTTTTCGTAGGTGGTGAGGGGTTCGGGTTGTCCTCAGAGCTGCGTGAGCTTTGCAACGTTTTCCTCACTGTTCCTCCCAGAAGAGAGCTTCACCCCACCGTTGACTCGCTCAATGTCTCCGTAGCCACAGGTGTGTGGTTATGCACTACGTTAGTGCTTAAGCATTTAATAAAGCAAAAATATAGACTTTACACAGACAAAACCAGTGTTAGAAAGAGTATTTATAATTAATAATATACAATTATACAATATACAATTAATAATGACTGAAAATGTTTAGTGCATCAAGAGAGTGAATGTTACTTAAACAAAAATTCTGTTTTTACAGGCATCCTTCTGCATTCTCTTCTTACATCATGTAGACCTGGCAAGTGAAAGGAAGAGGAGGAAGATGATGATGATGGGAGGTGGTTTATTTACTTGCATTGCCTTCCTGTGGCACTTAATGACTGGATTACTTCATCAATTATCTAACAGCTGATTGACCCCCAGTGAGCTCATCGATCAGAAAGCCAAGCCTGAGGAAGGCTTCTGGACCGCCGCTTGGTCTGCATCCTGTTCCGGGGAACGAAAAAGAGGATCAGAATTATTCCGACTTGTTCTGACTGAAGTTAATAATATGATAAATATTAGAAATCCAATACGTAATGTTTTGTTCGAGTGGTTTTTTTTAATGTCTTTCTTATGTCACAGATACCCAGTGTGTCCGTCCGTCCTTGTGTGCATTGTAAACGATAATGCGTTAGAAAAGGCGCGTTAATAGCAAAGGTCCCACAGGAAGAATTCTTGGAGAAATCCACCACCTGTTTCTGTGCTAGGAAATGTTTTACTTGGGAATACTCCTACTTTTTCAGCAGGTGGCACTATAGGTCAGCGCTCCTCTAATAAAGTCGACAGACATCTATCCTGGGTATCTTTTTCATTTCCCCTCTGTGTTTATGATGTTTAAAGCTTAGCCAGGGATAATCTCAGACCTCCAATGAACAAAAAAAAAAAAAAAAACCTGAGCAAAAACTTGCTTTATGTCACGCTTCATGACTTATCTGCCAACTTGGGGGTGTTACAGAACGGGACGGTTCACAATTAAAGTAAAACGGGCGAGCGGGACAGGACGATTAACCCGCTAATGCTATAGACCATTAGACCTCTCCGTCTTACTCTCTTTTTAGCCTCGAGCCAACTCTGGGAGAATGGGACATTAGATGAGACGGTTTAATGTAATGACCCATTCTGTGATTTTTACAAGGCAGAATGATTTGCAGCAAAGAGCAGGGACGAGAGATCCTTCCCGGATTTGTCAAGATTTGCAAAAAAAAAAAAAAAAACTGACCTTTTTATAAATGCAGTGTGTTAAGCTAGATGTCTGAGGCATTGCTATTAAAAAAAGAAAAACATATGGACCAAATTTTAAGTTTTAACTCAAGTCTATCAAGACAGATAATCTAAACTGAAAAATCTGAAGGGCTACAGAGGCCAAATTTGTAAACGTTATTAAATGACCAGCTGTCAAAAGGAATAAATGAAAAAAAAAAGAAAAGGTTTTAAGAGATGTTAATATAATACATGTATGTTTACAGGTTTTAGGCCACAAATCTTTATTTTACATAACACCTAATTTTTTTTTACAGTTAATTTAGGTTATGTTTCTAAATGCACCCATTCATAATAATAATAATAATAATTATTATTATTATTATCACTATTGAATTCCCAATTCTGATTAGTTCGATCAAAATCAAAGTTACTTTTTATGACTGCAAATCAGATTTCATATTTATCACTATGGAGACATTTTCAGGGATATAATGTGTTGAACTGAACTGAAACCATTTAAGGAAGGAGTCTCCGGTTTCACTGTGCTTTGTACCTATAACTATAACAGAGTTACAGTATGAGGCTGTAATGTCAACTTGTCCACCATGGAGTCGTCATGGGGGATACAGCATTAAAAACACTATATTGCCAAAAGTATTCGCTCGCCGGCCTTCAATGCATATGAACTTTGAGTAACATCCAATTCTTAATCCGCTCTAATTCATCCCAAAGTTGTCCTATCGGGTTGAGGTCAGGACTCTTAAAAGGTACATATAAGGTAAATGCTTCAGCATACAGTACCAAGACATTTTGGATAATTTCATGCTCCCAACTTTGTAGGAACAGTTTGGGAATGGCCCCTTGCTGTTCCAACATGACTGCGCACCAGTGCACAAAGCAAAGTCCTGATCTATCAACCTGACAGAACACCTTTGGGATGAATTAGGGCGGAGACTGCGAGCCAGACCTTCTCGTCCAACATCAGTGTCTGACCTCACAGAATGGTCAGAAATGCCCATAAACACACTCCTAAACCTTGTGGAAAGCCTTCCCAGAAGAGCTGAAGCTTTTATACAGTAGCTGCAAAAGGGGCGGGGCCAACATCCTATTAAACCCTATGGATTAAGAATTGCATGTTACACGAGTTCATATGCGAATAATTTGGTCTTTAAATTCTATACTGTGTATAATGTAAACTTATTAAAGGGAATATGAGGCAATGTCTGTTTATAGTTGCTATAACAACTGATAACTTGTTTACTGTACTTGATTGAATAAAAAGCGTATATTGTTCGTTAAGATATAATAAAAAAAATCATTAATGAATTTCTGTGGTGTTGATTATTTTTCCTATAATAGCAAACTACTTGATTGATTGCGTTTTAAATGTAGTTAATGTATCTCAGTCCTGGGCATCATTTACACCCAAACCAGTTCTTTAACATTATTATCATTTAAGCTTCAGACTTGTATGTCTATTGTGATCTCTGATCCAAACCTCTCAGCGACATCAGAACTGAACATAAACATACGTATAGCAGCTCCAATGTGTTACATTTCCGTCTGGTTTATCTGCGCCGTAGCCGAGGCCGACTGGCAGCTTTCTCCTCACCGAGCGCAGGTTTATTAATCAAGCTTAATTTGCGGCAGGCAAGGCGAGGTAATGGAAGAGTGCTGCGTAAAAACAGAACGGATTCTGGATTCGAGTCGAGCAGCAAATGAGCTACAGCTTTCATAATTCCTCTTGAACATTGCGGCGTTTTCCCACGAAGGTCCTTGACATGACATTTTAGAGTATCGCTATTCAAACACAGTGGTTCAGTATGCAGTAATCTACAGTATATAATCATACTGTTTCAACAAGTTTAAAGAAATATGTGTTATTGATACAGTGGCACGTTCGGAGAGGATATTATGTTTGGAATGAGTCTCCAGTATTAATGATTTGTTACACAACAAGAGATAGCGAGATTTATTCTTTTCTTTTATTTATTACTGTTAACAGCTGCTATAATGTAAGTCGAACTAGTTTTCACAGGAATCCCCTAGCATTCAATGTAGCTATAAATGATTTTCCCTCTAAACTACAGTGGCCGTGAAGTGCAAAACAACTTAACAAAACCGAAAACAAAATAACATTCAAAGACAAAATAACAAATTCAAAAACCAAATTAACAAAACCGAAATCAAAATAGCAAAACCGAAAAAACAAATTAACAAAACGCAAAACAAAATAACAAATTAGTTTTGGGTTTTGTTATTTTCTTTTGGGTTTTGTTCTTTTGTTTTTGAATGTTTTATTTTG
>QMIH01000485.1:131336-149328 GCA_003987875.1 Clarias batrachus
TATATATTTGTTTTTTTTTTAATGTTGAGATGCTCCACACATTATTGCTCAACTTTAAAGAGATACAGTTGGCTGATTTGTCCTTTAGCCATCCATCCCTGTCCCTTTCTCTGCCCCTGTCTGCCACTCCATCCTCTAGTGGCATACATCATGATTCCTCCATAATAGCTCATCTGTTCGCTGTACAAGGAAACGTGTCACCGTTATCGATCTCATCCCCTGTGCTGTTTAACATTCTTCAGCAGCTTTGCACTAAAAATGCCAGCGTGCTATACAACACACTACTGTACGTATTTTTTTTGTCTTTTTTCGAAATGTCAGTCAAGGAACAAAACGTGATTTGATGATGATTGCTACAAACGGTTGCAGGTATTGATTTGGGTTGCAGATTGTGAGTCATGACATGTAGCACTAATAAGATCTGAGGATGGGATGTCGGTACTGGTTCTCCACTGTTGTAGCCCGTCTGCCTCGAGATTTGACCTGATTTTGTGTTTTGAGGTGCTTTTCTGCTCAGCACGTTTGTGAAGAGTGGCTGGTTGAGTCACCCTTAAACGTCCAGTCAGCTCAAATCAGCAAGCCTTTTCTACAGTACCTTTAGAAATGCTGCTCACTTGATGTTTGTTTTGTTCATTATTGACATTTTGTGGAAAATCTACAGCCCATCTGGCACCAAAGTTACAGTCCTTCAATCTCTGGCTAGTATTTGAGGTAATCATGTAATTTGACGTGAACTGATGGTTTTGGCCTGTACCCGCATTATTTTATACACTGTCGCTGATGATAGGCTGAATGGATAATTGCATGAAATACTGTATATCCATCCATCCATCCATTATCTTTACCATGGAGAGCCTGAACACTTTCCCAGGCAACTCAAGGTACAAAACAGCATACACCCTGTATGGGCAATTTGGAAACACCAAATTGGTGTTTCCCAGATATCTCTGAACTGGAGTACCAATGTGGAACCCTCCAAGCACAAGAGGTTAGTTTCGAGCCGCTAGCTAATTGCATGTACTGTTATAAAAAGTAAAAAACAATAAATACCAAAAATAGAGGAATTACTTAATAATAATGACATACCAAAGTAAAAACATTTACTGTAACTATACAGAGCTTGCTTAAAACAACATGGAGTTCTACAGGTTTTAAAGCATAGATACCTAGCATAGAGTGTTTCGAACCTTTTCTATGCTTACCATGGAATATACAGCACTTCTTGTCAAAAAGTACACACACACACACACACACACAAAAACATTTTTAGTACATCCTCTCACTTCCTACCAATTTCCACCTTCGCGCTGACTTCAGAGGGGGCACCTTTGACCAGGTCAAGAGAAAGTGAGAGACAGATGAACTCAAAGGTGCCTGTGTCCAATTACTGCTCACTGTACTCACACTGAAGTGCCAGAGGTGTGGGACACTAATGGATGTAGCTGCTGCACGATTTCCTGGCCCAATTTGAGCCCGCGTGAGCCCGCAGTGTGACCACAGCATGAAACGGCTAATGCTGCTAATGGTCCAGGAGGTCACGCGGAGAGGGATGTGGTCACCTCCTGTGCTTGATTCACTGTTAGGAGCTGCTACAGTGGCGCAGGATTACTTGTATATCCTTTTCGATGCGTAATCCTTTTTAACGAAGCTTTTCAATCTTGTGCGTTTTTATTAGCATTTTGCTTTCCTTTGCTTAATGAGCTACCCGGATGTACTGTATTTAGCTCGATTTGTTTATTCCTAAGAAGTGAAAATGAGTCGAGTCTAATTGCAATTTTCATAAAAGGTGACCGGGTAACGTATGAGTGTAATCAAATACCGTCAAAGTTAATGTTCGCCAAACGAGTCCAAGATGCATGACTGTTCAACGGTGGTAAATATTTCATTCAGCTAATTACATTTCAATATCGAACACGTTCGTCAGTAAGAGAGAAGGATTCTTTTAAACGCTTTGATTGATTTATCCAGATCCAGACCCTCTCTGTATTCTGGTCATTTGTTTTCCGTAGTACTTACATCGGTGTTTTTATGTACACAGTGTTTAAATTAATGCACGTGCACCAGTACAATCATTTCCGTAGTAAAAACTCATACAGGTACTCGTAAGACGGATGCTTCACTTAAACAGAAACTATATAAATATAAGAGAGGTTTTGTCTGTACATTGGTCAGAACTGGCTCTTTCGGTGATATTTTTATGTTTCATACATTGGAGGACCAAAAAACAGTCTCAGAAAAAAATTCTGTCTGTATGTCTGTCCAGCCAATTTCGTCACAGCATCACACAAAATGGGCTGAAGAGAATTTCATTTAACTTTGCCAGCCCTTCGGTATTTGCCAGGATTTAAACCTGAACAATAAATAAAAAACATAATGTAGAGTGTAGAATGTTGAGATTATGTCACAGCATCCAGTGTTTTTTTTTTTGTTTTTTTGTGAAGAATATAGCACCTTTTCCCTTCTGGTGGGCGTGGCTATACGTGTCATTCAATGCGATAGTTTACCATGTATTCACAAAGTATGCAAAAAACACAGAAATTACAGTACCATAATGCCTCTATAAAGCACCCATTCCCCACGAAACACAAATGAACATGCGACACAGCATGGCTTACTATAAAAAAGACAAGTAGACTATGTAAACTGAACCATCAAAGATGTATGGACGGATCAATGAATGTTTATTCTTTCTGCGGGAAAGTTTATAAACAGTTTATCTCACATTCCGAAACCATGGTGCTAATTAAAGCAGTGATGTGAAATGCCGCTATGAGATAAAACACGGGTCGTTAGAGCAACCATATTAACAGCAGTCCAAGGTGAGGGTGTGTAAAACACCTGAACTGAGACCCCAGTGTTAGGCGCTCAAATCAAAATGTAGAGTAAAAGTGGTGTTATGAACAGTGCCAGATGTAATAATCTACTTCAAACAGGGAGTGTATTGAGTGTGTGTGGACTAGTTAATGTAGTATTTTTTTTAGAAACGATGCACTTTGTAAAAAGTAAAAAGTCAGCACGTTGTCATTTTCAGAGATGAAGCTTGTTCTTTACATTACTGATGTTCATGAGATGGCATGGACATTTCTCATGAGATCAGGTGATTGCTGATTTCTCTGAATGCTCTCAGGAGCCAATGTGTTGTTGTTTTTTTTAATATTGATTAACTCTCATAGCTGACCCCATGCTTCAACTTTGATTTATGAGTGTCTGTTGTTTTCACATTAGCCCTCGGGTCTGATTTCTGGCTACAGCACGCAGCCAAATGCTTTCCATGGCCTCGTTGCCAGGGTTTGGTCCATATTTAGCGCTGAAGTGGATTTCTTGATATACGGTGGGACAAGCTATAATAATACTCCGAGTATTGTGGATTAAACGCTACATAAGCTACATCTGTTCTTTCTCTGTGTTGGATGTTTAAGGTTTTTTTCTCGCACCAAATTCAATCCCTTATAATTATGCAAATCAGATCGTACAGTACCACCACCTTTACCACTTTTGGACCAGTTTTGAAATTCCTGATTAGGTGAGACTTTGATATAGAAATCCAGAGCTGTTTTACAACAATCCCATGGTTAGTCTAAGAAACACACTGCTGTAAATGAGCAGGGTTGCAAGCGACGTGGTGGGGTTAATCGAGAATAACTAAACGAGTAAATCTGGTTAGTGGTCCCACCCCTCCCCGGAGAAACGTGGCTCCTCCATCAGTCCATTTCGCTCTGTCCTTAATGGCCTGCAACAGCAGGGGTCTGTGACGGCTCCATCCAGATACGTCTGTCTGTTTAACCCTCCTACAGCTCATTATCACACCCCAATCAGTCAGTCAGCTAAATGGGACAAGAGAGACCACATGGCAGGAAGAGAAAAAAGACTTCCAGGAAATGGGTTAGTTTGTACCAGAGACTGGAGCAGATATTCAATTTCTGTTTGATTCCAAAGGCTTATCAGAAGACTTGATAAGAAATTAAGCATTTGTTAGATTGCATTTGCAATTCCCCCATGGCTAAGCTTTCTGAGAACACAGAGCCATTTTGTTAGTCGTCATCATCCACAATTTGCCACAGAACGCCAGCTTGTGCATGTTTTATCATGGTTAAATCAACGTGAAATCCTGAATTTGCTTGCATGGCAAAAGCTGAAATGAAACTCTGGACTATCTGAGTCTTGCAAAAGTCCTCATTCTCCTTGGACTTTTCCACATTTTGTCAAATGTAAATGTATATTATTGGGATTTTATGTGCTCGACCAACACAAAGAGGCACATAATTGTGAAGTGGAAGGAAAATGATAAATGATTTTCAAAATGTTTTACAAATAAAAATCTGGAAAATTTCAAATGCCTTCAGAAGTCACCACTGTAGTGAATAGAGCTCACCTGTTTCCATTAATTTAATCTCAGTATAAATACAGATGTTCTGTGAAGCCCTCATAGGTTTGTTCGAGAACATTGGTGAACGAACAGCATCATGAAGCCCAAGGACAGGTCAGGAAGTTTAAAGCAGGGTTACAGTAGATTATAAAAAATATATCCCAAGCTTTGAACGTTTCACAGATCAATCCTGTTCAATCCAGGCACAAGTGCAATCCTACTAAGACATGGTCATCCACCTAAACTGACAGGCCGGGCAAGGAGAGCATTAATCGGAGAAGCAGCCAAGAGGTCCATGGTAACTCTGGAGGAGCTGCAGAGATCCACAGCTCAGGTGGGAGAATCTGTCCACAGGACAACTATTGGTCTTCCACTCCACAAATCTGTCCTTTATAGAAGAGGCGCAAGACGAAACCCATTGTTGTAAGAAGGTCATAAGAAGTTCCATTTGGAACCATTTGGAAGAAGGGGCTCTGGTCAAATGAGACCAAAACTTTTTGGGCCTAAATGCAAAACTCTATGTGTGGTGGAAAACGAACACTGTGCATGGTGGTGGCAGCATCATGTTGTGGGGATGCTTTTCATCAGCAGGGACGGGGAAGCTGGTCAGAGACAAATTCAGGCAATCTTAGAAGAAAACCTGTTTTGTTCTGCAAAAGACTTGAGACTTGGGCAAATGTTCACCTTCCAGCAAGACCCCGACTCTAAACACACAGCCAGAGCTACAATGGTTTAGATCAAAGCGTAGTCGTGTATTAGAACGGCCCAGTCAAGATCCAGACCTGAATCCAGTTGAGAATCTGTGGCAAGACTTGAAACTTGCTTTTCACAGACGCTCTCCATCCAATCTGACTGAGTTTGAGCTATTTTGCAAAGAGGAATGGGCACAAATTTGCTGGTAGAGACATACTCCAAAATACATGCAGCTGTAATTGAAGCAACAGGTGGTTCTACAAAGTATTGACTCAGGGGGGTGAATACAAATGCACATCACACTTTCCTGATTTTTATTTGTAAATATCATTTATCATTTCTTTCCTTCCTTTTCACAATTATGTGCCACTTTAAATTGGTCTATCACATGAAAAAAAATCCCAAATATAAAGTGGAAGTTTATAATACTGTACATCATTCCAGTGTTTGTTCAGTAATGTTGCTGTTCCTCATCGTCTGGGGTAAATATCTTTTCATAAGGCATTATAACACACACCACAGGTTTTACATATTGTACTCAATTTTAACTTAACTATAAATGTTATTTACAAGAATATTACATAACCAAACATATATTTGTGATTTATAATGCATTGTTCATTTAACTAAAACTACAACTACCCAGCACATATCAGGAACTGCAACCCATTTCAAAGCAGGAAGATATGATATATAGCATCTAAATTCGTCTCGAATGTAATCTGCCAGTCCGTTATTATGCTGCATCTTTGGCCACTGACCTCAGTGTGTCCTTCAGGAGGAGTGCTGTCACGGGCCAGGGGTCACATGACTTCAGCAGGAAATATGGCTGTCCTCAGCGGCAGAGGCTGTGCAGAAGAGTTATGAGCGCTTTCATGGGATGCAGAGATGAAGGCAGAGGTCAGGGATATTGATGGAAGCCAGTCTGCGCTCCTCATCCCTCTGAGGCAGGGAGCAGGGTGACAAGGGCTCTCTGTCAAACTCTTTGGCACGCAGGTTAATGTATTAATTGTCTAGTAAACAGGGCCTTGAAAGAGAGAGAGAGAGAGAGACTTTCAAAGGCGAACAGTGTACTGGAGGAAGAGATAGTAAAGATAGTGAAAGCGCAACTAGTTCATATCGGCGTCTTAGATGTAACACAGAGATTAGAGAAAATAATGAATGCAAGGTTATTTAAAATGTTGAAAAGTTGTATAGCGGAAGGTTAAGCTGAGCTTCACATCTTATACGCTAGAAGACAAACATTTTGAGGCCAAAAGCATCTTCAGTGGCTTGAAAGAAATACAAACCTGCATTGTCACTGTCGCTGAAATATTTCATATTAAGCCGAGTGATTTATTCATCAGGTTTCATCAAGGTCTCTTATTCCATAGAACTACTGTACAAAGGTCTCAAAGGTTTCTGTTAGGACAGAATTATTATTATTATTTTTTTAAATAACAGCAGCTTATAAAAGTACTTCTTTCTGTGCTCATTCAAACATTTTTATTAATCTTATACTAAGGCCGTACTGGACGTAATGAACCTATACAAAGGTACTACTGAACATACAGTACTCTGCATCACGAGGGATTCATCGAGGTGGGAAATGAACCCCAGACCCTGAAGGTGCCACCATGCCGCCCGGTCGCAAATCATCTTTCAAAATCCCCTTTCTCACAATTGATGGTCTCCCACGGCATGGTTTGTCTTTGTCTTCAGTGCTGGTTTCCCCATGTTTAAACGTCTTCATCTATCTGTGCACATTGCTCTCGTCAATGGTGTCATCTCTGGAATCGTTCTGTAGCATAGTTGGAGACCGTCCAGTGCAACAAAGTAGATTTTGTATCCATTGCATTTTTGTATAATGTTGAGTATACCTCTTGTACTACTGTACGTCTTATATGGCTGACTGTCCACATAATTTAAAATCAGTTGAGCCTTGTGGCCTTTCAGTGAGAATCCTCCATAAAACTAAGAACCATGCACCTACAGTACACTGCTATTATATATATATACAGTATTTATTTATTTACTGTAATAACAATAAAAACAAACAAAATATGAGCTCGCCAGTGCTGTTTTCATGAAAGCAAAATCTCTCCTTTTTTCTGAATGAATAAATAGGGCAATGAGCCAGTCATACAAGAGATCCTTGGATGTAATAAATCCAGCAGCATGTACGTCTGTTTCAGAAACGGTTGCTTGTTCGTGAATTTCAACAGTAACCGTCTCTAAAGTTTAATAAATCCAAAAAGTAAAAAGCATATCCACAGATTTCCTTCCTGTAGCCATCCAGGACTCGCAAACTTAAAATCTGAAATCTGATCATATCAGTTCCTTAACTACAAGAACTCCCATGTTGCAACTGTGATATCACGATAACTCTGGCACGGTGGTAAATAAACCTTTTTTTCTTATGACAAATGGACAGGATGTGTCTGGGGGAGGCGTAGTTAGATGCCAATCTCATGAAAGAATACTCACAGTACTCAAAAAATCAATCAATTGTACCTTGTGCCTCAATTCAGTTACATGGCAGGAGCCTCGGAGAGAGAGCCTCTAGTGATGCGTAAGCACATAGGAACAGCAGCGAAGAATATCTGATTGCCTGAATTTTCCCACGCTCGCGCAGGTCGTGAAGACAAGAAGGGAAAAGGCTTGTAGAAACAGGAATTTTTGCAATACAGAAATAAACATGTGACAAGACTTTGTTTTTGATAAATATGATGGCATTATTGACGGCTTTCATGGCATAGAGGTGTTACCACTGTCTAAAACTAAATAAATAAATAAATAAATGTGTTTTTGGTCCAAAAAGTAAAAGATGCAGCATATTTGTTGTGGCACGTTGCCTTGCACCTCCAAGTCCTGGGTTCGATTTCCACATGGGGTCTGTGTGCATGCAGATTGCATGTTCTCCCCGTGCTTGGTGGGTTTGCTCCAGGTTCTCTGGTTTCCTCCCACAGATCAAAAAAATGCAGATTAGGCTAATTGGCGTTTCTGGATGTTTACCAGAGGTTCTTGTATGGTCATACAAATGGGAATAAATTCAATAGTCACCATTGACCTCCACTGTACCTAGCTGGACTACAGAGGTTCCTAAATGGATGGGGGGGGAGGGGTGTAGTGATTAGCACTGTGGCCTGGAACCTCCAGATTTCAGTGATTACCTTGGATCTGTGTGTGTGTGTGTGTGTGAAGCTTGCATGTTCTCCCCATGCTTGTGAGGCTAATTGCCTATAGTGAGTGATTTTGTGCCCCGCAATAGATTGACACCCCCATCCTCAGTGTACCCTGTCTCATGCCATGAGTCTACTCTAATAGGATCCAGGCCATCTGTGACCCTCAACAGGTTAGGCAGTGTAGACAATGAGCTAGGATAAATTTTGGGGAAGGAGTCTCCAGTGTTAATGCCAAGCTTTCCAGTTTCTTAGTGTGTATTAAACATGATAAGGCTTAAAATGCTCTTGTATGGTTGCTCATTGACAACATTATCTGAATATCATTTTTTTTTTTATGCCTCAAAGTCCTAAAATTAAAGAGGGCAGAAGAGAAAAAAAAGAAGGAGAAATTGTTGACATGTGCTGTCTTGGTGCAGTAATAATGTGCCATAAAATGAATGTTTCAGCTCCTGAGATTGTATTGGCAGGCACATCTAATCAATCTGCTTCTGCACAGTGTGTAACTCAATTGGATTTCTCCACGAGGCAGAGCAACGCTTCCCTAGAACTCAATTATTGTTTCGCATTATGTTGCTCGTTTCTACTTATGAGTAACCAGCTGTAGTGTAAATACATGGACAACGTGTCATGATTTATTTTCCGCAAAGCGTTTTTGGATTTCTTTTGTTTTTTTGTTTGTTTGTTTTTCAGATTCTGTTAGAATAAAGCCTGGATTTTAAAACGGAACGTTATTAAAATCTCCTCAGTTCCATTTATAATTTAAATCGCAATTGATTCAAATTATAAGGAGTTATTATATTATAAAGAATAACTGAAGTTTGTGAGAAAGACCACACCTGATGATTCATGTTTTTTTTTCTTTTATTAACTTCCAGTAAATTCTCATCTTCTTGATCTATTTTGACCCAGAACCTTCGCACCCAGACGTTCTTCTTTCTGTAGCATTTATTTTCAGCATGTCCCTCTGTCAATCGACAGCTTCATATTATGACGTTCACATTTTGGCTAATGCATACTGTTTATACGTTTATAGGGAAATAACAGCATGATGCTAAACCTAAAACAAGCCTCTGTCCCGTCCTTCCTGCTTCGGGAAGGGTCGTACCATTGAGCTGAGTATCTCTCAAAAGCGCTACTCTGTTCTGAGTACCATCAGCCATGTGTAATTGCCTTAATTGTGATAAGTTTGTATCAGTTTGAGTGGCATCAGCATGTCAATGAGGCGTCTCTCTCTCTCTATTGGAGAGCTCTTCCTGTTAATTAGGCAGAATTGATTCGAAAGAGTGATGCTGATACTCCTTAATCTACTAATTAATCACAGGTGCATGGGTAAATTAAGAGCCCTGCCATTTTGACTCCATCGAAAGCAGTCAATGACGATAGCTTAACAAGACAGAATGCGGGGGGGAAGAATAAATACCGTTCACAAACCTACACAACTACGAAGCATCATCTGCAACGGTCAACATTAAAACTAAACAAGGGTTAAAACCAGTCGATTCGCGCTGAAGCAAAAAAACAAAATGTTGTTTTTGAAGAAGCAATATGGAGCAGGAAAACCACCGTGTAAGTGCACTAACAAGGCAGCAAACTGCCGCAAATTGCCTGCCATTCACAGTAACAGAATAGGAGGCTGTTTGCTGTTAGCAAATGGCGAGGTGATTACAATAGATTGCTACTTCTGTTCCACGCGCTTCCTCTTCACCTGTACCTTCGCCACCACGTGACGCACGGTTAGGATGGCCTCCTTTGGAATAATGAGTGTTTACACAGCCATGTCCCACCACGATGCGTTACCAACATCCCATCATCCCCAATTATGCCACTTATCGATTGTGCCACGTTCTAAACAGCACTGACACACACCGCTGGTCATTTAAGCTGTTGAACAGGGGAAATTTTTTTTTTTTTTTTGTGAATCGTCCCCACCTAAATGGCACTTGCTGTGCGTTCCTTAAACTATAATGCGTCCCATAAAGAAGGAAGACGTACGACGGTAATTTTCCCTGCAACAAAGACCAGGCAGATACAGAAGGTGAACAAAACAAGTGAGCAACTCTGGAGAGGAAATCAGCGGAGTCTATAGGATTTAAGTGGCCAATTTGAGGGGGGCTGTTCAGCGAAAGTAGGCAAAGGTGTTGCAGCCTGAGGCTTGTCGTATTTATGTCTTTGTATTTTACAGAAGGTTTTACTGAAGCTGTGATTGGAAAACTGGGTAAAGACCTGTTTTGCCAACATGTTTGAATGAATTACAGACAGATTTTATTTTATTTTATTTTTTTGTGCTGTAGTGGTTAGCTCTGTCCATGCTGCTCTTGGAGCTTGCTGGGGTTCTTCACATGGTTGTGTGATGTACTCACTGTTCTGTGGGAACCGTTAAGTCTTCCATGTAGAACCTTCCAAGAACTCTTCCTTCACCTTAAATCACATGTTCTTTCCAGAAATGAAAAACTAGAATTTGGTAGAAGAATGCCTTTTTGTTGGATTTCAGTACAGGTACCTATACCATGCATGTTCCCTTGGATGCGAACCCACAGGAATGTCTGAGGGTCTGCCAGGAGATGTTGCAATCTCTGGTTGTGGTTGCAGAAGGCTTGGCTGAACTTGTTTGCTGCCCTCAGCAGGACAAGTAGTTAACAATATAAGCTGCCCGTCTTGAAATCAAGGTTATTAAATTTAGATCCTTAAATTCTTGTAAAATTCTTGTAAAATTTATGTTGTAAATTTATGTTGTTACATGTATGTAGCACCCTGSTCSTGGAGGAACGTTGTTTCGTTTCACTGTGTACTAACTGTATATGGTTGGAATGACAATAAAAGCCTACTTGACTTGACTTGACTTGACTTGACTTAATGTGGAATCCTACAACAGATGGGTTTCTCCAAAGACGTCTCCAAGGAGAACCTGGAGACTCTAAAATCAGTTAAAACCGTCAAGTCTGCTTCAAGATTTGAGATGGTGCAGGCTCCAGACAATGATTCCCCATGCTTAGATCCCATTAGAGCAAAAATATACAGTACCATGAAAAAAATATTTGCCCCTTCCTGCTTTTTTATTTTATTTGTATCTATTTGATTCAGATAATCGAATTTTAATATTACACAAAAAAAGTAAATACAAAAGGAAGTTTTTAAATGATGATTTCATTTATTAAGGAAATTCATGAATACATACAGTATGTTCAGAGCTGCCTGGCCCAATGTGAAAAAGTAATTACTCCCTAAACCTAATAATTGGATGTGCCACCCTTGGCAATCAAGTGTTTCACATCGCTGTGGAGGAATTTTGGCCCACTCTTCTTTGCAGAATTGTTTTACTTCAGCCACATTAGATGTTGTTCTGGGTTCTTTTATGAGATCCTGAATTAGTCGTCATTGTGCTCTTGAGGTAATATTGGTAGGCCAGCCACTCCTGTGAAGGTTCCATGTTTTCTCTATTCGTGCATGATGGCTCTCACTCACTGGAGTCCCAAAGCCTTAGAAATGACTTGCTAACCCTTTACAGACATGTCAATTCCTTTGTTTCTCATCTGTTCTTGAATTTCTTTAGACCCTGTTGCTTATTTAGATCTTTTAGCGGGCTTCATTGTGTCAGACAGGTTCTAATCAAGTGATTTCTTGATTCAACAGGACTGGGTGTGGCAAGGAGAATTTTACTCAGCTTTCCAAAAAAATGTGGTTAATCAAGTCAAGTCAAGTCAATTTTATTTATATAGCGCTTTTAACAATTGACATTGTCGCAAAGCAGCTTTACACAATAAAAAGAAGTAAGTTTTTATGCAATGTGTGTGAATCAAAATGATAAGATTGTCCCTGATGAGCAAGGAAAAACTCCCTGAGATGGTAATAGGAAGAAACCTTGAGAGGAATCAGACTCAACAGGGAACCCATCCTCATCTGGGTGATAACGGATAGCAGGCATTGATCAGCATAATAATGTGTACTGGAAGTTCAGTGTAACAGGAGATGTGTTAAAATTAAAATTAAAAGGAGTCCAGTTTGTTCCTGGACGCTCAGGTAGACTGTAGGAGATTCCAGTCCTGAGCTATCGAACAACTGAAGTCACAGGTCCCCAGAGCATCAATCGATGATAGTACAGTCTTAATGGAAACCATCCCCAAACTAATAATCACAGTTCATTCATGATTTAGCAAGGGGGCAATTAATTTTGACATAGGTTTGGACAGCTTTTTTCCCTTAATAAATGAAATCATCATTTAAAAACTGCATTTTGTATTTTTTCATGTTACCTTTGTGGAAAATTTTAATTAGTTTGATGATCTCAATCATTTAAGTGTGATAAATATGCAAAAAAAAAAAATAAATAAATAAGGGAATACCTTTTCACAGTACTGTAACAGACACATTAACCTGGATGAAGTTCATGGGGAATACCGAGACTCTAATGGAGTGTTTATATCACGCAGTTGGTTTGGAAAGATTTGGAGATACCACTGAAGGAGCTTAATTTGAGGCTTAGATTGGCTGACTCAAATGCCCATGCAAAAATATCCTTAGGTCCAGTTTCACAGCAACTTCACAAATACTCCAAACCCAACGGGCTACAACAACATAGGCTTCTTATTTATATCCCCTCTGATGGAACATTCACATCTGTAGAAGAAGTCGAGGGAAGAGAGTGTGTCATGTAATGTTCACAATGTGCGAAGTTTCCGCTCTAATAACAGAGACACAAGCAAGTGATTCACAGAGACACTGTGATGTGTATCATTACTTTATAATTTAATTACACTTTAATGGCATGTACTGTGTGTCTGTGAGTGTGTGTATTTAAACCCTGGTAGGGGTGATCTTACTCCAGGCACAGAATGTCACGGTGAATAAAGAGTAAGGGAATTTTTTCCTCTCTTCAGGGAAAAAAAGCACCAGTAGTGTGTCCTAATGCACAGTATAGTCTAGTATAATTATTTTTAAAAAAATACAGGGTGGGCCATTTATATGGATACACCTTAATAAAATGGGAATGGTTGGTGATATTAACGTCCTGTTTGTGGCACATTAGTATATGTGAGGGGGCAAACTTTTCAAGATGGGTGGTGACCATGGTGGCCATTTGGAAGTCGGCCATCTTGGATCCAACTTGTGTTTTTTCAATAGGAAGAGGGTCATGTGACACATTAAACTTATTGGGAATTTCACAAGAAAAACAATGGTGTAACTTTATTCTTTCATGAGTTATTTACAAGTTTCTCTTTGTTCACAGCCATTGACATGTTTCAGGTGCTGCACATCTCGTATCTTCACACCATAGACAATTGCCTTCAGATGTCCCCAAAGATAAAAGTCTAAGGGGGTCAGATCGGGAGACCTTGGGGGCCATTCAACTGGTCTGACACTAACCCACATTGGATAGATCCCTCCAAGACTGTTGGAACAAAAAAAGTGATGGTATGGTCTGGTATATGGGGTACAAAGATCGTGGGGCCATTCTTCATCAATGGAAACCTCAAGGCCACTGGATATTTGAAATTGCTACATGATGATGTGTTTCCCTCTTTATGCACTGAAGCTGGCACGTTCCAGTTTTTCCAGCAAGATGGTGCACCACCACATTATGGGTGTCAGGTCCGAGCATTCCTAGATGAACAGTTTCCTGAAAAGTGGATTGGTCGTCGTGGGCCAGTTGAATGGCTCCCAAGGTCTCCCGATCTGACCCCCTTAGACTTTTATCTTTGAGGTCACCTAAAGGCAATTGTCTATGGTGTGAAGATACAAGATTGGCGATGCCAAATGTCCTGCGATGGATTGGCACCCCATCTAGGGGGTATGCCATCTTGTATCCTAAGTCTCCTGGGATAGGATCCAGGCCCCCATGACCCTGTATACAGGATAAAGCGGTATAGAAGAGTAGTGAGTGAGTGAGTGAGTGAGTACACCCTGCTGTGATTTATTCCAAATTTATTGAACGACAAATTGTCAAAGGGCACACAAGGAACAGGAACCTGAGCTCCGTGATAAAGACAGATAAGAGTTCAGCTGCCATACCAGCTGTTTCGCATGCACCTGATGCTTTTTGTTGCATAAGAGATGACCTTGTGAGGTAACATTGTTCTCCAAGCATTCTGATTGTGAACAGAGCTTGATAAACCAGCGACATGCCGAGACTCGGACAATAGCATCCGTACGCATTTGGTCCCACTTGGCATTTAGAGTGCGTAGGCTCTGTGGCATTGACATGTGCATTGGGCCATTAGGCTAGAACGCAAGCAACCCTGGGGGGAGAGTGATACACAGTGGGGAAACGGATAATATCATATCTTTATGCTTAATCGAAGCCAACGCATTGTTATTATGAAGTACATTAGAGGGTTAAGGGTTTGGAGCGGCTCCCCAGAGTGCTCAGTCACAACTGTCAAATATAGTTATGAATTCTGTTTAGAAAATAATAAACACACTGGGTCATATTTCACTCAGACGCTGCAGCGTGCACATGTGTGAGAAAATGAATTCTGTACTCCAACACATCATATTGGCACAGATTACACTCACAGTCAGAGTTGGCGACGCTGCCATCAAGAACTTAACACAAGCCACTAATTTCCATTGATGCGTCTCCACTGGAGCCTGTTTGGGTTGAGCGTCAACGACCGCTCAGCACATCCTCTGAAGGCATGTGTCTCCCTTTTTCTCATTCCTAAACCCGGTGCACATCTTGACCTTATATTCTGATATGACTTACCCTTAGAATTCCCTGAACTCATGAGTGGATGCTTACACTCCTTCCTATTGAGTCTACATTTCATTATCGATTTCATTGCAGTTACATTAAAAAAAAAACGAAAAGCTTCAAAGTAAATAATAAATATCTGAAATAAGGGTCTTAATCTCATAATACTCGTTTGCAGAAAAAAATTGACCAATTTCTCCCATTGTTGCGATTATTTATATTGTATAATAACCTTCTATTAAGTTATTTTTTTCCTAAAATAAAGGAAGATTAGTTTTTTAAAAAAATCAATCAATTAGTAACATACACAACTGCAGAGAAGGTTGTTTAATATAGTACTCTGAATGGAAGGAGCCACCAGTTCCAGTGCTTTTATTGGTCTTTAAGTTGCACCAATATCAATTTCAATATAAAATCTTTGTTATAATTATAAAATAAAGTTTTCTTGGTTTTTGGCCTTTACTTTATAACATTAAATGCAGCTTTCCATAATAGTTTTTTTTTTTTCGGAGTATAGTTAAATATGTGAAAATTGATGACATGTCATTCTTTAATAAATAGAAATTGTTGTATTTTGAAATTTCTTGTGGTATAAGTTGAACAAACCAGTGATTTTCTTTCTTGCTTGTGGATAATCAGCTGTTGGTTATAGTGTGGCGGCATGGTGACTTAGTCCTTAAGATTCTCGCCTTGCATCTCCAGGGTCCGGGTTTGATTCCCGTCTGTGTGCTGGGAGTTGGATGTTTTTCCCATGCTTGGTGGGTTTCTTCCGGGTACTCTGGTTTTCATCCCAAAGACATGTGAATTAGGCTAATTAGCGTTTCCAAATTGCCCGTAGTATATGTGTGAATGAACTCCATGGTCCCTGGTTGGACTACAGAGATTCCTAGATGGATAATTATGCATGATTTCTATACTTTGCCATTGATATTATGTAAAATTTGCTGAAAGTAAAGTACGTTTGTAATAATATTTAATTATTTAAGTATTTTGCCTTTTTTGTTGTTGTTGTTGTTGTTGTTCAACACATTTTTCTTGAAAATTAAATACGTTGATGCATGAATATTTTTTTTTGAGATCTTTGAATATTGGAATGATCATGTGATTAAGCAAAATGTAGCAACATGTCATTTAAAGGGCTTATAATTCCAGTCTCTCTTTGTTGCATGTTCACTCTATTTTGTCTTACTTATTAAATGGAAACAAAAAAAAAACATTCTAATCACACAGTCATTTCAGGAGCAGAGTTGAAATCCCCTTGCTTGACATCGCCACGTTTGTGATCTTTCTTCACCCGGCCTCTGTTCGGCAACAGGATTATGCCTCAAAGTCATTTTCCCTGCTTTTGTATCTTAATAAAAAGCTCTTGTGGCATTTAAGTCTCTTTTAGCTTGTTCTCATGATCCCTATTTGCATACAGCCAAGGAAGGTGCCGCGCCAACAGGTCTTTTCACAATAGCACGAGCCGAGTGTTGCCATGCCGACAGGGACCTCTGCCGAGACCCCCAGGGAGGGCCTCCAGAGGGTGTAGGGATCGCCCGGATTCTCCTCCTTTGAATCGGGATTAACCCGATACACCCGGCCACAATAGTAACACATGTCCTTGTATCTGCTGCCGGCCCATTCAGACCTGCATTACTGCGTTTTTTAATAAGGATTACCCATAATGAGCCGTAAGGAGTTAAGCTTGAATGAAGACTGTCTTAAGTGGGTGCCCCCATTGCATCCTGGGCCCTTGTGTGTTTGAACACAAGGTGTAATCCTTTTCAAACTCAAAGGTGGGCCAGTGGTATGAATATAGATCTGCCGAGCACATTGTGGAGAGCTCTCGCAGCCATCTGCCGGCCTGCTTTTCACCTGCTCCCATCCCTCTCTCTCTCTCTCTCTCTCTCTCACTCTCTCTCTCTCTCTCACTCTCTCTCTCTCTTCTGTCCCCCTTTCTCATTTTTTTTTCTTTCCCCCTTGTTTTTTTCTGTTCTCTTTTGCCGTCATTGTGTAGGAAGCTTTTGATGCAGGATCGCTATAGCATATGCTGTGTTGAAATTGTCTCTGTATTGCAAATTTGTACAGATTGCCAACAGCCAGCTCATATTTAAACAGTAAACAGCTATGGTTAATGAAGAATATTAAGTTTGTGTTAGATCAGAGTTGGTTCCCTTTACAGTGAGGGTGCAGGGTCAATTTGACATTGCTTACTTGGCTGGAGGAAATAACACACTCAACGAGGGCCCCAACAGGGCTTTCTGATTGGCCAGTAAGGATTAGTAAGAAGCCTGCTGTTATACATTGATAAAAAAATTTATATAAACCAGTACCTTAAACATAAAAAAAGAAAGAAAGAAAATAGACATTATAAATGTCTGTAGAGCTTTCTGACTATGAGGGAAGTTTTCTGCCAAAGCCATGATCGGACCGCCTGCCTAATGTATATGCTACATCCACTTATTCAGTACCACACTAATATTGTTCCCATTATTCAGACGTTTGTTTGTCTGAAATTTGCCTGCAGCAATAATTTCAGTTGCTTTCATTCAGTTTTCCGTGTGATTCCTTTCACCTCACGTCTCCGATGCTCCGTTCAAACTCTCGCACGCTGATGGCATCGGACATCCCAAGTGGCTGCCTTCCCGCTGACCCGCTTCATTTTAATATCACTGTTCATCCTGACGCCTGTCTCCCTCCTCTCCAATTACCCCGGACTTCAGGAGACATTTATTGGAAGATGGAGATTGGAGACGATTGGTATGCCATTAGCCTGCTCTTCACTCCGTCCTGCCCTCTCCTTAAAGCCATGATATGACACTGAGACAAGAGAGACAGGAGTGTTTTTAAACCAGAAAAAATCATTATTTAACAGATTTACTTGCCAAGTAAAAAGTATGCAATGTATTAAGTAACATTCATATATATTTTTAAACAATATTACATTTGTTTTTTTCTAATCAAACCTAATAATAAGTTTAAAGATAGCATCAAGATAGCATCAGTCTTAACTAATATAAGCTAAAAGAATTTGCTCTTATTGGCTAAAAGCTACAAGGCTTATTAATACTGTATTTTTTTCTCTCAAAGTTCTCAAAT
>QMIH01000485.1:151807-170318 GCA_003987875.1 Clarias batrachus
CACACACACACACACACACACACAATGATTCGCCATTCAGCTTTGTCCCTGTCGCTCTCAGGGGAGCCGTGGTGTGAAGAGACAACAGCAGTCCTCTTATCTGGGGAATCTCCAGAGTGTAGTATCAGCCCTGTGCAGCACACACACAGAAACAAACACACACGGCATCCTCCTGCCAGTCAGCATGAGCTCGTGACACAATCTGTGTTTGGTGAATCAGCTCTCGCGCATCACCTCACACACAATCCATCTTTCTGTCTTTCTCACTCTTTCGCTTTCCGTCAGGAAGTCCTGAGGCGCTCAGGCTCCCCTCCAGACGTAGACCTACAGCTAATCAATGCGCCGCAAATAGTTTTATTGACAAGACAAATGTTACATCTGCATCGCCAGGCGAGGTTTGAACAAACTGTGTATACAGAGCGAAACGGCTGGACTGCACGAAAAACAGTATAACAAGGAAAGGAGGGGAAACAGTACATGATGAAAAGAAAATTATTATTATTATTATTATTGCAATTGGAACAATCTTTGACATGGACGTAATATTTTAACCCAAGATTTTGCAGAATATTTAAACACAGTCGGCCAAAGTATATTTTTTCTATGTTATTGGTGCTAAAAAGTGTCTCACCTACAGTACAGTAGATGAAAAAGTTCATTTTCAGATAGGATCATATAATACTTCATGTTTCTTATCTCCTGATCCATGCTTTGTTTTTTATTATTATTATTATTATTATTATTATTATTATTATTATTAATATGCATGCACATTTATATTTGTATCCGAATATTATCAGAAATTTTAAATACAATTTCATGCTCTTTGATGTAGTCTGTAACCTTTTCAAATTCAAATCTTTCAATGACCTTAACTGACATTCTGATGGAAAATCTATTTAGATTTCACATGAAAAGACATAAACCTGAAAAAGTGTATTATTCTAAAATGCTACGTTTTTTAAGATGTTGCAGCCTGAATTCGACATGGTTACGGACACTACAGAAAAGATCCTTAATTTTGCACAGAATGCTTGAATTCAAGTCATATGGTTCCAGAAGCTGAAATCAATTTTAGTATCAATACTCATAAAGAAATATGAATCATTTGCATTTGAAATTATTATTATTGTTGGAGGTGAGAATCAGCCATTTCTGGCGATTTCTTTACTTCCATGGAAAATCTCCCCAAAACGGATGAAGTTAGCAATTTGAAATGTTTGCGGACGCGAGATCGGTCGCTTCCATGTTGCATAAACTTCAGAAGTAGTTTCTTTGGCCACACACATTTTCTTTATTATATGTATAACATAGAAAAGATCAAATCAGCACCAGTACTGTACTGTTTTGTCCGCATGTGCATTAGATGGACGGTATATGAGGATGAAATGGGGGTGTGGCCTATGCAGAGATGTGTAAATAAGAATAAATGACTAGGAGCTTGAATTAACGCAGCTGAAGCTAATTGACGTTGTGCGTCCATCACCACTCACATGGCAAGTCTATGATTCCAACTGATTCAAATTTGATTCAGATTTGATTCAGATTTGATTCAGATTCGCTCGAGTCTTCATTTATAGGAAGCAGCCTCTCCATGACACAACATCAGATGGATATTGAGATGGTTTTGATGCAGTTATTAAACAATTTAAAGTGAGATTTAAAGTGATAATATACATAAAGAAATTTATGATTTGTTTTGTGGGTGTGTACTTACAGTATGTGTACTTGTGAAACGTGTATTTAATATCTTTAGTTTATCTTCAATACAGAAGGTATTCCAACTTTACAGTGCATGTCATGAACATACTGTACATGAATCTACAATATGGATTAGAAAGGATTCATCCTATCCTTACTACCTTTATATCATTTAGTTTTATTATTATTATTATTATTATTATTATTAATGTTCTTGGATGCAAAATCCATGTATCCCTTGCAGCACAAGCAAAAATTCAGGGGGTAGAGTCAGATCTTATCTAGCTCCTCCCACCTGATTGAATCAGTGTGTTTCCGGCAGTGTGCCCCTGCACGAGGGGCGTTCAAGTCAAACCAAAACCCACAGGAGAGACTTTCTCGTAAGATTTAACAGAAGATTTAAGCACAGTACTCTTTGAAACATTTGATTGTTGCAAGCATATTAAAGCAGAGCGAGCACATCTGTGAGCACATCCGTCACGATCATGCAGAGAGTTATTGCCACATCCTCTGTACAGTCCTGACCTTGCGTCAAGCCATTTCCTCATGTTTTGGGCGTTAATGGAGTTCCTGAGAGGCCAGTGTTTTAAATGCGAGGCGGGCAGTCTGATCATGGCTCCAGCGTAATGAAAAAAAACGTTCTACCTCCATGGTTTCCAAGCACTAGTGAAATAATGAAGTGCAGTAGTGTAGCAGGGGATGATATAGAGAACTAAAGGGAATTTAGGTTTCGCTAAGTCCCTGTTTGATTTGAACACCCTTCATATTCGTGAGTCCAGTAATTGTGCTGTAGAGTGGAACCTCAGTTCTTCAACGAACAACAATCTCAAACGAGAAAATATTTGTTACCAGATGTTGATGATTAAAACGGAACCTTTACACGATTGTCGGTTGATCCTTCAAAGATGAGGAAAGAATGACAAAGTCATGCGACAAGGACTTCGAAAAAAAAAATGATGGGATCTTCTTTAAGACCCTAATATACTGTATAAGAGGGGAGGGTGCTATCACATTTTACACCAGGTCCGATCCGTCTGTTAGATATACGGTCATATCCATTACTCCTCATCTTTCACCTTCCGAACGCTCTCTGATGGTCTGGAATAATTCAATTAACAAATGACCATCTATATTTGATTAAGGCTTTAATAATCGCCGGCCCCGGCCAGATAACTTTTGATAACGGCCCCGCAGAAGATAATTCACTTTTTAAAGTAATTACGTGGCTCTATTAAGGCTCCGGTGATGGACTTCTACCATTCATTTGTAAGCAATTTGTAGCCTCTTTAACACCACGTTACTTTAGCTTGTGGGATTAAGCTTCAATTCCACCAACTTAATGGACTTTTAATTAAGACCATATTAACGTCATGCTCCAGGTCGTTAATATATTTATGTGAATGTTGGCATAGTTATATTGTGGAGAGGCTCATAATTAGGCTACGCTAAAAGAATACACCAGACCGAATAAAAGTTTCATGTGATAAAACAGAGCAGTTTGTCCTTCCAGCTAGTGGACAATTCGGTCCAAAATGTCTCACTTTAAACATGTAGTAAAACTTTATACAACTAATCTATATGGTGATAAAAGGTTCTTTTTACAGCATTGTGCCCAAGCCTTCAGTAGGTAGTCACCACATTAAACCGATGAATAAATCATTATATATATATATTTTAGAGCACTCAATTGAGGCATGCATGTTAAATGAATCATTAAAAAATATATATTTATAATGTTTATTTATTATTTAGGCGGCACAACGGTTTAGTGGTTAGCACCGCCGCCTTTCACCTCCGGTTCGATTCCCACCTTTAGGTCTGTGGTCATGGAGTTCATGCATGTTCTCCCTGTACTTGGTGGGTTTCCTCCTTGTACTCCAATTTCCTTTCACATTCCAAAGACATGCATATTAGGCTAATCGGCGTTCCCAAATCAGCCGTAGTGCGTTCGGCTCTATCACGGTTCTAAAAATGGGAATAAATACAATGGTCACCATTGGTCTTCAAGATCCCTAATTGGACTACAGAGATTCTTAGAATGGAATTAGGATTTAAGGAAGGAGTCTCCAGTGTCAGTGATTTGTAACAGAGGTAAGGCTGGTCTCAGGTTTTTCCGCCACGGGAAAGTCTTCAGGATGGAATGCTTTGCTGATTACAATATGATTCTTAAAAAAAGACATCACTGAAAGTAATACTATTTCTAGCTGCTCTGACATAAGTGATTCTTGTCTCATAGACATTCCACATTGGTAAATGTACATAAATGTACAAAACACTCGTAAACCAAATCATAATTTCCCATAAGAAATAAAGAAAACTCAACTTATTCGTTCCACAGCCCCAAAACATAAATATATAAAAATAATTAATACAATCTATAAAATGAAAATAAAACAAATTTATCTGCACTTTACCTTAAAAAAGTACAAATAAATCTTGACAGATAAGTGTTTCCGTTGGTGCGCGCAGGCACCATTTGTGTGTGTGTGTGTGTGTGTGTGTGTGTGTGTGTGTGTGTGTGTGTGTGTGTGTGTGTGGAATTAGCCCCTTCCCTTGCCTCGTTTTACACAGTAACACTCCTCCTCCCTCTCCCCACCTCGCTTTTTAAGTTTCACAACAAACACACAAACACACACACACACACACACACACACACACACACACACAATGAAAACACCGTTTTAACAGGGAAAAAAGAAATCTTTCTGAGACCGGCGTGAGCGCATACTAAAGGAAATCACTGCTGTAAAGTTAAAAAAAAAAAAAAAAAAAAAACAAATGAACCAGCACTTTACCTTTGAAAAGAATCGCGACAGAGCAAAGTTTCTGCGTTCAGAGTTTTTGTGAAGCCAGGGAGGGGGTGAAAAGGCAAAAGAGCGTCTGTGTGTGTGTTTGTTTTGTTCACTAAGAAATAAATTTTTAGTCAGTAGTGGATTGTTTTTATGAAAGCGAGCCAAAGATTTTCATGGCATGATTCTAGTGAAAGCTGGGCTCGGTAAGACCCACACATGTTCTGTCGGATCTCGTCGAACCACTTATTGGATGATTTTTTCCCCTATAACTAGTGTTTTATTTCTCACAAGCTTGAATCGCAGCAAATAATACAATGTACAGAAAAATATATATATTTTCTTAATGCATTTCAAAAAACATCAACCACAGAAGAAAAAAAAAACAGATGTGTGTGAACCAAATCTTAAAACATTTCTTTAACCCTTTTTTTTGTGGTGGACACTTATTAGCAATGTCCTGTATATACCGATGATCAGATCTAGCACATTTCACTATGATCAGTGTAAACATTCATCATTATTAAATATTTATTGAAATTGGCTCACAAAAGCATTGGGAATTGAAAATTTTGAAATCTTTTAAAGAATAAACCCTCAAATCAAAGTAAGAAATACAGTTTTTAAATGATGAACCTTATATAAACTCTAACATTATGGGGGGGGGGAAATCTGTGTTTGTTGCACATGTGGTATAATTTTTTAGAACCATTCAAGTCATTCACACAGAACATATGGGTTAAGATGTTGGGAAACCAGAAATGACTTAATTGCTGATGGAGAGTGAAAGGCGTTCTGTGGGGAACCTCGTACGGGAGGAGGAGTGTGTAAAATAGGGGGATGCGACGCTCTGGGTGTCCCCTGCTGGGTGATGCATTGAGGGCTTGAATGAGAGGCCTGGAGGCTCGGCAGGATCTGGAGGACCCTCAGGCTGGAGCGGTGCAGCCAGGTTTCATCAGACACATATGTCTCTGTCCCAAGCTGTAGAGAATGAAGATCCCAAATGAAGAAAAAAGAAAAAATGATGCTTAGGTCAGGGTAGCAGATCTGCTGTTTCATTAACATGCTTTAAACCGTGGGTTAGTCACCACATGCACGGGGCCATGTACTCAGTATAACAGGTGGATCCTGAGACATTGTTCTCCATCTGTTTGATCAATAGGGTTGAACAATTTTTTATGTAAGACTTGTGAATAACAATAAGCAAGGATGAGGAGGTGTGAAGTGCTTTATTCTCCGCAAAGCACGGCAGTGATTCAATTTCTTTATGTATTAGACTGGCACATTGATCCTTTAATCCATTTATACTGTAGGTATGTATGTATGATGTTGTGGAACGTCCACCAAATGAATTAAATCCTGCATTCACATTGGCAGTATTTATTCTGCTACCCCATAAGAAATGTTACTATGGTATAAGCACCATGTGGTATTAATTGAATAAATACCACAGTACAGTGCATGGTATTTTTTGACAGTAATGGTGCAGGGGTATGCCAGGGGTATCTCAGTGGTCAAGGCACTGGACTTTAGTTTGGAACGTTTCAGGTTCAAACCCCACCACCACCAAGTTACCACTGTTGGACCCTTAACTCTTAACTGCTCAGATGTATAATGAGATATAAATAAATAAATAAATAAATAAATAATATGTCGCCTTGGATAAGGACGTCCGCCAAATGCCTAAATGTACATGAACTGTAGTATGGTTCTATGGATACTGTCAAAAATATGTACCGTAATATGTATATAATATGGTACCATTTAACTTGTTATGGTACCATCCAAAAATTAATACACAACACTTTAATTAGTACCATGATACTTAGTGAGTACCCCTGTGGCTATAGCTATATCTCTGTTTGTTTAGCATTTAGGTAGCACAGCGGCTTTAGTGGTCAGCACTGTCACCTTGCCCCTCCAAGGACTGGGTTCGATTCCCACCTCGTGTCTGTGTTCATGGAGTTTGCATGTTCTGCCCATGCTCGTTGGGTTTCCTTTGGGTACTCGGGCTTTCTACCACACTCCAAAGACACGCAGGTTAGGTTAATTGGCGGTCCCAAATGATTCTGATATAATTTGGCGTACCAAAGCAGATATCTAATATATGACTGCCGGTATTGTACCATAGCAGTAGTATGCCACTGCACTGTGGTATCCAATAAGTACTACTATGGTATACCAAAACTGCTTCTACAGTACCCAGTGTTGTGCCCCAATACTGACTATGGTAATACACACCGCCTACTACTGTACCATGGTATCCACTGAAGTGCCATAGTACCTATGCTGGAACTCTATGAAGTCCTATATGATGGCTACCATGTTAATGACAGGAGTGCCACAGTAATACTATGGTAGATTATATTATGTACTATACATTATGCTACATAACATAGTAATACGAGACAGAATTTACAAACAATTGATCGTGTTATAAAGGTGTACAAGATGCATAACAAGTGTTAATGGAAAATGACATCACATTAATAATTCTGCATGGTTGTTTGTTAAGACCAATCAGATTTTGCAATTCAATAGTAGACGATTCATATTAGCTAATTCAGTTGTTTTTTTGTTTTGTCTAACTTTATTAACTAGGTAACATTGTAAATTTAATGTTAATGGTATACAGTGTTCAACTATAAATGGTATTACAATATCGTACTGTATATAATATAACGTGACATTAATCCAGTGCATTGGTTCATTTGGGTGATGCTTTAAAAAAAAAACACCATTGAGGTAGGATAGAACTGAGATGAAGGTTAAGGGTCTTTCTTAAGGACACAACCATGGCAACCGGGCAGTGCTGGGATTTGAAGAGTGCGAGTTCAGTGGTGGAAGTGGCTGAATCGATGTAAGCGAGTTGAATCACAGCTGAGAACTCACCACCACCAAACCGCAAGGAGTGTGTCCTTGAGCAGGACGCTTCACCGTCTGCTCATCAACTGCAAGATTGTTTCAGCACATATTACGGTATTTTCTTTTTGTCTTTTTGGACAGTTTTTTTTTTTTTAATTAGCAACCCTGTTTCTGTCACATTTACAGCAATTTTTTGTGCGTTAGGTTGAAAAAGTTTTTCATTTCCTTTTCGTGCACCATTCGATTTATTTATTGGAATTAGATCATTTGTATTTCATTCGAATAAATATTTATACCTTGGTTTGACATTGCCTTGCTGTCTTCACTTTTTCTTCCCACTTCATTTTATGCACCGCGCTCTGCAAAAGTCTTAAGTACGTATGCATATAATGGTGTAGACCAATTGAATGTAATGTATTCATATAAAACAAACAAACATAAAAAAAAACTTATTTTATGTGATTAAAATAAGTAATTAATGAAACAAAGTCAGTATTTGGTGTGACAATGCTTTGAGGATCCTTTAGTCTCATCATTTGTACTGCTTTATCTTGTGTACAGAGCCATTGGGGGGGGGGGGGGCCTGAAGCCTATCTCACTATCTCAGGAGACTTAGGGCACGAGGCAGGGTACAACATGGGCACACACACACTCACACACTACGGGCAATTTGAGAACACGAAAACATCTAATCTGCATGTCTTTGGACTGTGGGAGGAAACCGGAGTACTGGGAGGAAATCCACCATGCAAACGCCATACACACTGAGAACTTGGAACCTGGAGGTGCAAGGCGACAGTACTCAGCACTGGGCCACCGTGCCGCCTAGGATCCTTTAGTCCCAGGTACAATTTGTGCAATTTTCCAAAGAACTACTAAAAAGCTACTTTTACTGAGCATCCTGCAGAACCAGCGATCAGGGGCGTCTGTGAGCTCACGCAAGCGGAAGGAGCGGATAGCGCTGTCCTCCGCGTGGCGTCACGTGGTTCGTAAACACGCGATAGTCTTCGGGCCTCCCGACTGAGTGGTAGTAGTAGCCTTAATGTGGAGCCCCCTAGTGACGGGGAGGAATTGGACACGACTAAATTAGGGAGAACATCTGAGAACCACCACCCCACCTCCCCCCCAAAAAAAAGTTTGTACTAAAAAATGCAGAGTGCCTCAGAATTTTGCACAGTACTGTAATATCCTTCGTAGGATCATCTAATGATAACCATCCACTACATCTCTTCCTGTGTGAAGAAATTCATCAACTTGTCAGAAAAAGAAATAGTAAGGAGAATTGGTGGGGGGGGGGCATATACAGTGTCATTAGGGTTTGGGTCTGAGGATGTTAAATTAGTAATTGATTGGATAAATTGAAGGATACATAAAGGATTTCAACATACTGTAGAAATGTGGTTAAGTTCAGACTCAGACATGCATCTTAACCCATAAGGCTTAACACACAATCTCTGTGGTCATCATCTCCAATAATTCCCTATGCATCATTGGCATGTTTCGAGCAAACCGTAAGCCGACATCCTGTCTGCGAAAAAGCCTTCGGTGCTCACGCGAACACCTCCGGCTCCTGCGAGATTAAAAGCCGATAACGGCGGCCGTGTTGACATTCCCATTCTAACTGTGACCAATTAATGACGGGCCGGCTAAAAGAGCATTTCATTAGGGTGTTTGCGCCCTTGGCCATGGCGCTCAACTGCGAGCACTCAGCAGAAAATAGATTAAGACATTAACGCCTGAGAAGCCGGAGGCACCGAGGAGACGAAGCCCGAAGGCTCGGCGCGCCGTCGTTCATCACACGGCTGCTTTAAAGGGCTGATTTATTTGCTCGTGTTTTTCGAAAGGGAGAAAGCTGAGGGTTTGGGGTGGGTGCAGGAAAACCCGGACGTTCTCGAGATGCTGAGAAAAAGGAAGTTAAAAAGCAAATTTGTGGATTTCTAGCTTTGCAGAACATTTGATTGCCCACTTCCCTTTAGATACATTTAGATCTAATGCGCGTAGAGCCGAGCTGTAGCGAAACTGAATAACTGCAATAAAGAAACAGCCTGGCATGAACGTTTTAAAGGATCTCAGAGCCGAGTTGCTGTCGGGTCATGATGTAAAAAACAAATCTGGCTGAAAAAAAAAAACTGGTGTTTTGAGTCAGAGTGTGTCATCTTCTCCCGTCTCCTCGGCTCAGATGCTGACATTTCCCACGTTCTTATTTACTGTGTTGACCCATGAGAGAGGAAACAAATAGAACAGAAAGGTAAAAGAATAGAGAGAGAGAGAAAGAGAGAGCGACAGAATGATTAACAGGGAGAGGGCAGATGCAGGGATAGAGAGTGATAAAGAGTCCATCATGGGCAGATAAAGAGGAAATGAGAGAGATAGACAGGGACACATATGTAGAAAAATTGTTACAAGGGCAGAGAGAGAGAGAGAGAGAGAGAGAGACTGTCTGATAAAAAAGAAGAAAGGAAGGACGGACAGAGATAGAGAAAATCAAAAAGGGAGAGGGGGCGAAGAGGGAGATTTGACATCCACCTACAAATGGAAATGAGAGAGAGAGAGACATAGAGAGAGAGCGAGAGATAGAGAAGAGAGAGAGAGACGGGCACAGGGATAGAAATATGAGAAAGTGATCAAAAGAGATCAGAGAGAGAGATACGGTGTGATAAAAAAAGAAGGAAGGAATGATGGACAGACAGAGATAGAGAAAAGAAAAGGGGTGAAGAGGTGGATTTGACATGGACCTACAAATAGAAAATGAGAGAGAGAGAGACATAAATAGAAAAAGGCACAGGGAAAGAAATATGAGAAAGTGAAAAAAAGATATGAGATCAGAGAGAGAGACAGAGAGACAGCGAAGTGATACGGTCTGATAAAAAAGAAGGAAGGAAGGACAGACAGCGATTGAGAAAAGAAGAGGGGTGAAGAGGTAGAGTTGACATGGACCTACAAATGGAAAATGAAAGACTGGTCAAGAGAGAGAGAGCATAATAGAAAGATACACAGTCAGAGAAACATAAAGAGAAATAGACAGGCACAGGGATAGAAATATGTGAAAGTGAAAAAAAAAGATATAATGAACAGAAAGAGAGAGAGAGAGAGAGAGAGAGAGAGAGAGAGAGAGAGAGAGAAATAAATATCTTAAAGTGGACAGTGTTGGGGAAGGCAGACAGGTGTAGAGGAGGGATGTGCAAAAATAGAAAAAAGACCCAAAGAAAAAGAGGAAATGTTGTCAGACTAAAAGATGGAGAGACCAACCGAGGGAGGGAGAGAGAAGCAAACAGAGAGACAAAAAAAAACAGACACATGCACAGGGGTAGGAAATAGCAGACAGGATCAGGAAGAGACAGGAGACAGAGAGAGAGAGAGAGAGAGAGAGAGAGAGAGAGAGAGAAGTGTCCAGAGTGCGATAAAGCTGCTGATGAATTAACGTCTCACACTGAGAAGATGAGGCGGCAGTAGAGGTTGTGCAGAATGTGTGTGTGTGTGTGTGTGTGTGTGTGTGTGTGTGTGTGTGTGGTAGTATATGTCTGTTAATGTGAAAGCTACGCCTCATTGAAGTAATCTGAAAAAAAAACACAATAATATATAAAATAAATATTATATGATATAATATGTTAATAGTTCAGTGTGTGTGTGTGAGCGAGAGAGAGAGAGAGAGAGAGTGCTTATGCAGGTTTCGGGTATGTCTATCCATATGCATGTGTGTATGAGTGCATGGGAGAGAGTGTGTGTGCCTGTGCATGTCAGGGTGAGTTTATGTTAATGATCAGTGAGAGGGCATGCTCTGTGTGTGTGTGTGTGTGTGTGTGTGTGTGTGTGTGTGTGTGTGTGTGCGTGTGTGTGTGCGTGTGTGTGTGCGTGTGTGTGTGTGTGTAAAAGAGAGAGAGAGACTCTTTTTGAATGAGATAAATGGCTTACAGATGGCCCACTCAATATATTGAAATGAGACATGCAAATGAGGGGCGGGGCTTCTTTAAGAAGGGGGCCGTCCAAGCAGATGGGCACCTGTCTGTCTCTTGTCAAGAGACACATGGAAGTGTGTTTACATTTACGCTTGGCCTAATGGCGAACCTCTTCTCACACACACACACACACACACACACACACACACACACACACACACACACACACACACACACACACACACACACACACACACACACACACACTTATATTAGATGTGTAGAGCAATTAAGCTTTGCTTACTTGATGACATCTATCAAGTTCTTGATTCTGATTGGTCGGGTACACACAGGGACTTTGTACTCGTTGGACGCTCCATATAAAAAAATAGATTAAATTCTGTGGAAACTCAAGACCACGTCGGGTGATTAGGTCCAGCTGATCACCTCCCTTAGGTGAAAGGTCAACTCGGGGGCAAAGGTACGAGCCAGCCTGCTCCGTATCCTTCGAGAGGGCTCGGTGAGCAATTGGATAGTGTGAGAATAGGGGGCGTGAACTGCAGCTGATTCCACCGTCTGTGTGTATTGTTGTCCTGATTACCGACACACTCTGCCCTCCTTCTGTTTCCCTCGCTTTTATCTCTCTTGATCTATTCGTCTCTTTATCTCGTTTCCGCCTCGGTTCATCCATAGCCGTCTGGGGATCGATCCTGATCGCAATAATTTCTGGCTTGAAATGTGATTTGAGGATCGTTCAGTTTGTGAATGCATGCATATACGTACTGTACAGAACCGCTGTGGAAGCGCTGTGGCTGTTTACACCGTGTGCCTTTAGGTTATAGATCAATCAATGCATTAATATTATTGTGGATGTAAAATCTGATTCCTGGAAAAAAATGAATCGTGTCTTTTGAATTTAAACACACAAACCAAGACTGGCTTTATTGATTATTAAGAGGGTCCTGTACACTGATGGGTTTGCTGTATAATTTCTATAGACTAATAGCTTCACTCCTCCGGTTGACTACAGGAGAAGGACGACCACAACCAGACCAGTGAACATCATGATAATGTTTGATGGCTACAAATATCTTGACGTCTGGCTTGGCAACAGACTGTACTAGAAGGTCAACAAGGAAGCAGATGAAAGTAAGTCTTCCATGCAGTCTTCCTCGCGACAATGTAATGCTAGTAATGGCAGTGTTAAAGCACAAGAGGCATGGAGGTTCAACCTAAACAAAGACGGCTGTCTGTGTCCTTGACGTGCATAAACAATGTCCACAGTCCAATGGTACCAATCTGGACAATGTATCACGTCCTCTCCATGACTTATTTGGATAAATACTGGTGCAGCTTCAGCAGCGGATTCATCCAGCCGGAGCAAGGACAAGTATCGGAGGTCTTGTTGATGAGTAGCTCAACTCTGTCCCCAAACATTATTAGGCTTCCTGATGAATGCCGATCTGCTGGTTAATTCTTTTAAATGTAGGAAATCTGTTCGAACAGACAAAAGTTTTTGTCCAAAGTAGTTTTTTTTTTTTAGAAGTCTGTACCCCTCTCACTCACTCACTCACTCACTCACTCACTCACTCACTCATCATCTACACTGCTTAATCCTGTCCTGAGACGAGGCGGGGTACTCCGTGGACAAGGTGCCAATCCATTACACATTGTGGGCAATTTGGGAATGCCTATAAGTCTAATCTGTATGTCTTTGAACTGTAGGAGGAAACCGGGGGAAGCCCACCAAGCACGGGGAGAACATGCGAACTCCATGCACACAGACCCCGAGGTGGGATTCAAACCTGGCTGGGAATCGAACCGGGACCCTGAAGGTGCAAGGTGACAGTGCTAACTAATCTAATCATTTTGATTCATACACATTTTTCACACTACATACAGTACTCACTCATCATCTATACCGCTTAATCCTGTATTCAGGGTCACAGGAGCCTGAAGCCTATCCCAGGAGACTTAGGGCACATGGCGTGGTACCAATCCATCGCAGGGCACACATTCGCACTCACACAACGGCCAATTTGGGAACGCCAATTAACCTAACCTATATGTCCTTGGACTGTGGGAGGAAACCGGAGTACCCGGAGGAAACCCACCAAGCACGGAGAGAACATACAACACAAAGACGGGAATCGAACCTGGCTGGGGACCACCACCGTGCTTTTGATTGTGTAAAGTCGCTATTCAAGTAAAATTGAATTGAATTGAATTGAATTGAATTAGTCAGGGCGGCACGGTGGTGTAGTGGTTAGCACTGTCGCCTTGCACCGCCAGGGTCCGGGTTCGATCCCCGTCTCTGTGTGCATGGAGTTTGCATGTGTGCTTGGTGGGTTTCCTCCGGGTACTCCGGTTTCCTCCCACAGTCCAAAGACATGTAGGTTAGGCTAACTGATGTTCCCAAATTGCCCGTAGTGTGTGAATGAGTGTGTGTATGTCTGTGTGCCCTGTGATGGATTGGCTCCCTGTCCAGGGTGTACCCTGCCATGTGCCCTAAGTCTCCTGGGATAGGCTCCAGGCCCCCGTGACCCTGAATACAGGATTAAGCGGTATAGATGATGAGTGAGAGTGAGTGAGTGAATTAGCCAGTATGCCACCGTGCTGCTGCCTAATATTAAAATCTATTTTTATGCATTCTTGAATTTCTGATCAACATGTCCTGCCACAACGACAGTAAGAATCCCTTCTGTTAAAGGTAATTCCAAACAAACAAACAAACAGGACATTTCAGTAATGAACAAGAATCTAAGTGTCTGCGTAACTTGATACCGAATACCCCAAACTTTCACTCATCTCTTTTTAATTTAGGCGTCAAATCTAAATGAGCAGATCTGTACACGGCCCACTGAGCATACACTGGGAAACGTGATGAAGTTATCCACATTCATACTTCCTTAAAAAACTCCAGAAATATATTTTAGTCTTATGATAAATATATAATCGACTATATTAGACATTCCATCCCCATGAGCGGAATAACCTGCACGATGACCGTGAATCATGTTAACACGTCTGCGATTCAATCGGTGTAGATTATATTTACCCGAAAAGATCCGGGATCTCCGTTCACGGGCGGAGGAAGAAAAAAAAATCCCAAATGTGATTATGGAGATGAGGAATTAGTGCGGAGATGAGTCGAGGCTAATGCATGGTAATGACCTGACAGCAGTGTTCCTGCCCCGCCGCCTTCATTAGCATATCTTCCAGAGCAGACAGGTGTGGAGGGGAAGCGTGGAGGACGGAGAGAACGCATGGAGAGCACGGCAGAGCGATAAGAGGATGCTGGGTTTGTGGAAGATGGTGATAATGTAGGCAGGGGATGATCTCCTCGCTGTTTCTCTCTCTCTCTCTCTCTCTCTCCCTTTCCCTCATCCTCGCTCTCTCTCTCTGTCTTTTTCTATCAGTCTTTCTTTTTCTTCTTATCAGTCATGGGCACAGCCTGGAGAACATGCAGACGACGGAATGTGGTATGATATAAAAAAAAATTTTTTACAGCATGATACCTGAGCCACCTGATATCTATCACGGCTTTCTGTATTTTCAGCGAGGTGGCATGCAGCAATGCAGCTGTAGCGTGGATAATGTAAAACTAGGGTGCGTTTAATTCCTTATAGACGTCTGCAAAAGTATAGGCACCCTTTACAAAAAATTTGCAGAATTTAATTAATAAAATATGACACTATGTCTTGAGCTTGTACATGCACCAAAAAAAAAAAAAAAAAAACCTTAAATATCTAATTTTGTTTCAAAAGTATTTGCACCCCATACCATTAATATACGGTGATGTCTAACATCTTGTCAGACTCTCTTGGAGCCCCAAACCTCTTTATAATGTCCACAAACACAGTCACACCTATAGGCTCACCAGTCCATGTATGTCTGAAAAACAAAACAAAACAAAAAAAGAAACGAGGAAGTATAAAAGCTCACAGCATACAACATGTTCAGAATGTTTGTCTGATGCTTGATAAAGCTGATCTGTAGGTGCTCATGCACACAATCATGGCAGGTCCTTGGGTTCAGCACAAACATCGGCTTCAACAGCTCAACGGATCTTGGTTACAATCTTCTGGACGAGAGCGCTTGCGGTGATCTTTGGCGTATTTGGTCGAGCTAATAAAAAAAGCGAAATGATATTTTATTATGATGAATGCAAAAATATTTTCACACACCCCTCCCCAAAAGTGGAAGTCTGTGGTTGATGAAAAAAAAAATGAATTTGATGTTTTTTCATCTTTCCAGTGTCGAATGTCGCATCAGATCCTATTCCTCTCTGCCTGACATGAGTGGAATCTGGTGTGGTCTCCTGCTGTTGTAGCACATCCACTTCAAGACTTGACAAGATATATATCTGCGATGCTCAACTGTTCACTTCGTAGCTAAAGCGTGTTTATTTAGCTTACCATAACCGCCGTGTTATAGCAGCTCAAACTTTCTCATCAGCATTGTTTTTCTGCCTGCTCTGTGGATGTTTTTTGTTTTTCGCACCATTCTGAGTGTATCAACTCTTAGAGACTGCTGTGTGTGAACAGACCCGGGTCCCTGAAATACTAAAACTGGTACCAACGACCATGTCACAGTCAAATTCACTGAGATCACAGGATCAGCCTTTTCACCTGCTATGCACAAAACCAGTAACACATCCACGCACATATATGCACACATGCCCCAGTAAATTCACACACATTCACACACATTCATTCAGAATATGATGAACTGTGTGTAACTCCACCATGCTGTGCAACAACGGATAAATCATGAGCATTATGTTACGCTCTAACACACACACACACACACACACACACACACACACTCCACATAATGCATCATTTTATCTGCACCCTGACACATTCTGTCAATTTCCAGCACACAGTCCTTTCTCGTAATTCATGCCTGACTGCCCAGGTGCTCACGGCTCCTCAGATCCAATCACCGCATCGACGAACACGGCGGCCCAAATCGACCCGCTTCCTGGCCATCAACAAAACGAACAACACGGCTGGAGTCTTTTAATAGAAACCGCTATCCTTCATTATGCCAATTGATCAGCGCATACCCACGCCGTTATGATATTATAGTCCGCGCAGCCGTATCATTACAGACCACCGGGGCGTTCGCGTCATGGATTAGATGTCAGCGGTTCAGGATTACGAATAAGATTAGACTGTACGGTGGCATGCTATTAAATTTAACATGAAATTAGCATTGCTAACATGCTAATGTTGGATAGATTAGCTATTTTCATTCTTTATGTTTACTTTATGACTTCAGCATCATCAAGTCAATATTTTTTTTGCCGAACATTACATTACATTCATTACAAGAACTGCATCAGATTCTCCAAAACGCTCAGAAAAACTGAACAACGAATTCCGTATAAATAAAAAAAAGTAGCTTATCTAGCCAACATTAGTGTGTTAGCAATGCTAACTACATGTTAAATTTAATAGCATGCCACTGCATGAGGTGAACCTAAGACCACTGATGCATTTTTAAAAAGTGAAGAATGGGTTACAGCTCTTCAGTTTAATACTGCTTATTGCTCTGGGTATGGATTCGTTATGTACAAATGTGTAGTTTTATGGCTAACGACATTTCTGTTTTATACTGTAGCATTTATTTGCATGTGACTAAGACTAAAACCAATCTGATCAAACCATTTGGATCTATTGTCTATCCTTCTGATTCTTATTGTGACTTTTAAATTATTACCAGAAAAACAGTTGTTATCTAGGTACGCCTGTTTAAAAACTCAAATTGAAATATGGCAACATTGTATAGTACAGTCGTACCTCAGCATACGAACTTGCAAAGTTTTGCCTTAAGAAAAAGTTTTTTTGTGTGTGTTTTTTCCCACTATATGCAAACTTTAGTGGAGACATAGCACAGTGGGTCCCAAGAGTGTTAGCAAAGACAGTAGCAAGCAGAAAAGGGAGCCGCTTTCAGTTTCATTTATAAAGTAGCCGGTGCCAAGAGAAATCATAAATTAATGTTAAACGAGGTTTAAAATCTGTTTATTTCATATTTTACTTCATTTACTGTCTTTTCTAAGTGTTTTGAATGTTTTTATATGAAAATATATGATTATAGTGTAGGAAACTGGTAATATTGGTAATATTTTCGGGTGGCTGGAACGAATTATCTGCACTTACATTATTTCCTATGGAAAAATGTGTTTTACAATATGAAATGTCTCCTTATGAACTCACCTCTGGAACGGGTTAAAATTCATATGCTGCCTCTAATGATGTCAGTAGTCAGTAATAATGTGACTGTTAGAAAAGATGTACTGTATATATTTTCATGTTGAAGTGTATAAAGTTTTTATCCTGTCTGTATATAAACAATAAAAAGTTAAAAGAAAAATATTTGTATTCCAGAAAAGAAAGCAGCGTATTATATAAATGACTGGATTTAAGACAAAACCAAATGGAAGCTGATGGGATTTGCGTGCATGTTTTCTTATAAAACTGCACAAATTGTACCTGAGACGAAAGGCTCCTCAAAACGTAGTCACGCCAAATGCTGACTTTGTTTTATTAATTACTGTTCACTGGGTTTTTTAAGGCATCTTTGCTCTTCACCAATGATTTTGCACAATAAAATGAAATGTGAGGACTCAAATATAAAATAGAAATACATGTTGAATATATGATTAAACATATAATACACTCTACATACATATATAAAGAGTTTATTATTGCTAAATAATAAGTTGGTAAATAATAAGTTGGTTAATAAGGTAAATTGAACAACTGTACTGCAATAAAATAGAAATATATGAATCACTAGACATCCATTTATAATTATAGGACTAATTAGCATATTAATACATTACATAGCCGGGCCTGTAATCTTAACATGCTTTACGAAAAAAAAAAAAACATGGACCCATAACGAGTAATCAAAAAGAAAGGAAAGAGCTTTTAATCGCCTTTTTTCACTCCCCTGACCACTGGGTGAGACTCTGGGAGCCACTGTATCAACTGCCGCTGGTATTGGGAGTTAATCGGGCGTGAGGGTGTGTGAAGACTCCATCTGGACGCCGCTCCGGGCCGAGGGGGCGAGCGACTGGCACATGTCGGTGAATGGTGGGTGTGTGAGGGGGCAGTGCCCAGCTGATACACCCTCAGCTGACTAATGGGAGAGGGTGAGTTGTGGGGTGTTAATGTGTATAACTTTTACGGTCTCATTTCTGTTTCTGTCGCCTAGCAAATAACAGACAACAGTGATACTCCTTATATA
>QMIH01000485.1:176808-207228 GCA_003987875.1 Clarias batrachus
TATATATAGGGTAAGTCAGTAGTACTATTTTGCCTAACAGATATGTCATAACAAGACCCCTATCAGTCTAATGATAAAGAGGAGAAGAAGAGGAAGATGATGTCTAAACAGTCTTGGCCATCTGTAAGCTCATGGATGCAAAAGAGGGTAATTAGTTAGTAGTCAGCTAGAGATGCCTAATAGGAAAGACATGCCAGACCTGACTTTCCTTATTTGGTAGCTGCTATATGATGAAGAAGATGTTTCTGGTGGGTATGAACTGGGCAATAATGGGTGGTGCGGGTGGTGTGGGTGGTGGTGGTGGTGGGTAGGGGTTTTTACAAGTAGGATCCCTTTAGAAAGTAAGAAGAGCTGCTCGAATCCTAAGGAATTCCATGTACTGGAAAAATTGTCCGGCTGTATATGAATAAAAGTTGTTTGACAAAAAGGCATTGATTCATACGCTAACTGATAGTCATGATTTCAAAATCTACCTGAGGAACACTTGGGGTGAGGCAGGAACATAACACCAGTTCAGTTTAAAAAAATTTTTTAAAAACTGAAAAAATTACCTTGTGTCAAGTCCACCTCAAGCCAGTTATAAAACAAGATGGCCGACTGGAGTAACGTTGCAAACCAGCTAATGCTACTGTTGCTATTCCTGGCTCATCACATTGTAGCCAGATTTAAGCTAGGTTCTTACATCTTATAAATGCTTTAATAGTTTTTTTCTGTCTTTTTTGGCCCTTTTTTGGTCATTCACAGGGAGGATTTGGTTTTAATGCGTCATCAAAGAGCATATAAACGTTAGCAACCTGAACAGAGATTGACCAAGAAAAGAGCTTGAGAGGTTGAAGTTCTTTGTGTTGATTTCTCTCTTTATGTGTATTTTCAGCCGATACCCATCATTAAAACCACATATACTGTATCTCACGTCCTAAACACCTGAGGCGGTTTCATTGATTGTGACGGGATAGAGGATTTTCTACAGCAGCTGCGACAGTGGCGCTGGCTTTAAAACAAAGCACAGCACACTTGTTTGAATCTTTGGATTTATACGGTATAATCATAGAGTAAGTATAATGAGGTTTTTCCATAAAGACAGACATTGTCGAAGCGTTGCATGTTTTTGTTCACTTTCAACTGTCTTCGCTGCTATAAAATAGGTGACGTGTTTCATTAAATGTTGTCTATGTATTTCATTGTGTCTTTCTTTGTGACTTACTAAAAATATTATCAGTGCCAAATTGTTGAGATTTAAGATTTATAAGAAAATATAAAAATTTGGGTGACAACAGGGACTATACTTCACACCAGGCCATATCACACCATTCCACCACTGACACCACAATCCTTTATCTGGCTTAGTTCTTTTTCCCGAAACATATTTGCTGTTACCATAACAGACCCTGTAAAAACCCAATCTCTCAGTGCACTATAGACCGTAATAGACTCATACTTACTTCCAGAACCAAATTACAATCCCATAAGCGCCGTCCCTGGGCTGCACAGGTTTATTTATCAAATGTTAATCAATTGTGTTTTCCGCAAATGAGACCGGCCCCGCTGGGTTCTCATCTCATCATGTTAAGACCAATTAGCAGCAATTAACACGTGCTAATGGGATGAAGCGGGATCCAAAAAACAAACAGTGGGAGCTCCTGTTTGATTACTGTGCATCGGATAAAAGCAGCAGAGACACAGCACGATGTAACATATTGCTTTGAGCTTCCGAAAAGTCTTTCGACAAACTATTTCATGTTTTTTTTTTTTTTTATTCATCTCGATTTGTTTCATAGCCTACTTGTGATTTATATTTGGATGTTGCAATACATTTTTATCTTATTAAACCTAAGCAGTAAGGCAGCAGTGTAACAGAAACATCTGACTTCCTTAACATTATAAGTAGTACATAAATAAGCCAATATTTTGACACTGACTTCCCATCTCTATATTTATATCTGCAATCAAGTGATACACACTCAGACTAACAATGAGGGAATTTATATTAACAAAGGGAATTGTTTTCCAAGGTGGCGCAGGTATCATAAACCTTTTAATGTTCTGGAGAGTTCCTTATTCAGCTTTATCTTTGACTTTAACTCATGAAATCCCTAAGCTACATCTAATGAACATGCTGTTGCAGTCATGTGACAATCTGTGCATTTGTGAAGATGATATCATTTCCATAAAATGATAAAAATGTGTCTGAGTAGAACATGTGACGGAACTAGCAAATTTGAAAAAGCTTGTTTTTTGTTACTGAAAGTAAATTTTGTCCCATTTAACAATGCTAATGATTTAATAACATCTTATATTTTACATTTAACCTTTTCTGACACTGAACAAAATTTCTTGAACAAATTAATATAAAACAAATTAAGAAAATGTCACTGTGACATATGTCTCAAAGGGCTTTTAACCCTAAAGTTGACAGGAAAAAATATCAAGTGATGTTTCTTAAAATAACTTCTATTTAGTCTGTTTTATAAACCCCCATAATTGCTTGAATTAGACACTTGTTCTTGGTATAAAAGTGTGTATTCAGATTTTGCCGTTAGTGATATTGTATACGTGAACCATATCACGTCAGGCATAAAATTTAACAGGTTAGTTTTGTACTATGAGTGTGCAATAAGTGAAACTTGTCAAATTTCCAAACACTTGATAAATATGATATCTTTCTGATTCTGATTATCAGTTCAACAGAATTGAGAAAACGCTAACCCTGAACACTGTTTTTAAGCACTTGAATAAATGATACTCAAGTTATGACAGAAATACATGCTTTTTATTATTATTATTTTCTTTTTGCTATGAGGTTGAGAGTTCCCTTTTCCTTACTGCATCACAGAATCCTAATTTAAACATTTTAAAAATAGGATTTCTATGTATTTTTCCAATCCCCTCCTCATAAACAAAATCACATTGGCCATATCTCAGCAACTGGAAATGATACAGAAATACACTTGGGATCAAAATGGAGCTTACCAAAAATATAAATATTAAAATATGCGTAATTTAAATCAGCCAAAACCAAAAATGCAACTTAATACCTGATTTGATGTCATGGGGAACATACTGGGTGTAGGGGGTGCCCCTAATTTTTTTACTCAAATTGTGTAAAAATAAAATGTGCGGGCAACAGTGTGTAAAATCACATGTAAATAAATGGAATCGTGTTTTTTTAATCACAGTTGAACTAAACAAGTTGTGTAAAAATCACACAAGACAAATGATTTATTTGTAAAATAATGTGAATAAAATATCTTTTGTAAAAGAAAAATCACATACAAAATGAATAAGACATGCACTAGATGTGAAATGAAATGTTATACAGTATATAACATTTGAAGGGCCTATAAACTACATGAGATTATGCAGATGAGATGTTTATGGGCCTTTTATGTAAGTGATTTTTTTTCTGTTATACAAACCCCACCAATAATATACAGAAATGTTAGTGTTTAGTTGAAAATTAACCTAATAAAGTATACTGTTTATGTGCACTGAAGATTTTAATCACATGATCATGAGAGGGAAAAAAAAAAACAGGAATGAGGTCATGGGTGTGAATTATTATTTTGCCAGTCCGGTCCTCTTTGGGCGAAGGACGGAGTTCGTTTTTATAGCCCATAGATCACACAGAGAGCAATGCTTTATTCCTTTCTGCTGAGTGATGGATGGATAGATCACCAGAGTCTAGCATGTCTAGTTTTATGGTCGGAGTGCAAGAAGCGGATGAAATGTATGGCTAATATACATACACTTCAGAGCCTCAATACAAGACGGATGGTGGGAGTTCATTATGGCTACGGCTGTGTCTCAAATCACATGCCCCAGACATGCATACTACAGGAATTATGGCTTTAAATAATGCTCTGTGCTCACATGTTTTAAATATTATCTATATAAATGTGATTGATATGCGCAGCACTACACAGGACAAAATCACACACATGAGATTTGAAATATTCCTGAATTGTGTGATTTAATATATGATTTTACCCCCACCCCCACCCCCTGTGATTAATTCATATTCACATTATGATTTTACCCAAATTATATTTTTCATAAATGATTTTCACAAGTTTTCCATTTTTACATGTAATTAGTACACAATAAGGTGTTTTTCATGTGATTTCCACAGGATTAATTTATTTTCTCGGTTTTTTTGATGTTACAGTATTGCTTTTTCAAATGTGATTTCAAAGTTCATTTATTTTCCAGTGTTAGTTTTACTAAATAATTTTTCATGTGATTTGTTGCACAATTGTTTGTTTGCTAAGTTTACTCTCTCTCTCTCTCTCTCTCTCTCTCTCTCTCTCTCTCTCTGTGTGTGTGTGTGTGATTTCTCGTAATGTCTCTTTCTCTCTCAATGTGATTCTTACATCCATTTATTTAAACGTGATTTGTAAACCTAATTTCTTTATTTTTACACGTGACTTTTATACAGCTTATTTCTTTTCCAATGTTATTTTGCTCCCCGTGTGATTTTTATGCACTTAATTAGTTTCCAACAGCGATGTGTTTTTTTTTGTTGTTGTTTGTTTTTTTTACAATAAATGTGTTTTCACATTGGACCTTCACACGATTTATTTATTTCCACGTTTTTGTCTACGTCATTTTTCACATAAGGATTCATAAACTATACGTGCCATACATGATAGATAGATAGATAGATAGATAGATAGATAGATAGATAGATAGATAGATAGATAGATAGATAGATAGATTGTATATCTATCTATCTATCTATAAATAGATATGCAATATGTACATTTATTTAGAAATAAATATTTTTAATTAATCTCTGTGCGTATTTGTGCGTGCGTGTGTGTGTGTGTGTGTGTGAGAGAGAGAGAGAGAGAGAGAGAGAGAGAGAGAGAGAGAGAGAGAGACGTTAAACTGAACTTCTAACGCGACTACGCGGCTCTAATCCCGTTAAGATCCATCACTCGGTGATATCCCGGGATATCTGCGGTGACCAGGAACCGGTTCCAGCTGCGTGCCATCTGTTCGCTCCGTTATCTGGCGCTTCCCGGCGCGCACACGTTTTGCCCCCAGCGCGCGATAACGTCTAAAGCGGTCTCCGTGCTCTGATCTGTACTGATTCCCCGCGGAATAATCGCGCGGTGACGCTCGGTGGAAACAGTCGCGCTTTGCTTTTCCCACTGTAATTTCGCATATCATTGAACCTGCAGCTGGGTTACTAAAGCAGCACGACTGTGTGTGTGTGTGTGTGTGTGTGTGTGTGTGTGTGTGTGTAAACATCAAGCCGACTCCTATGAAATGACTTATCATGTGAACGAGTTTAAATTAGATTGCAGTTCATTAAAATCAAAGTTTGAAGGACGGAGAAATGACTAAAAACACAGACTTAAACAGTTAGACGGGATGTGTATATACACCGAGCATCTTTTACAGTATGTTATAAATATATAAAACGTTACATAATCAGAATTAATTTCCTACAAAACTGTTTGTAGAATTTAGGGATATCATTTCATTTCACTTTTATTGACATAAAATGTACAAAACTATTCACAATCCCCTCAGAAGCGTAATATAAATATATATAGGAAGTTGCAAGTCGACTTATGTAGGCTATAAGCTGTATGTCTATACTTAGATAATGATATCTTAAATATTTAGAAACAGTTCAAATTTGGGTTAGGTACAAACCATAGCCTATGATATTTCAAAGTTGTTCAACAACAATATTGCTGTCTAATTTACTTAAATTTTAATTACTAACCTATTATTATTATTATTATTATTATTATTATTATTATTTTGAGGCAGCATGTTGACTTCATGATTAGTTTTGTACCTATGGGATTTGCGTTCCACTAGTGTCTGGTCAGCCTGTGTGGAGTTGGCATGTTCTTCCCGTCCTTGGTGGGTTTCCATCGGGTACTCCAGTTTCCTCCCACAGTCCAGACTAGGCTAATTGGCGTTCCCAAATTGCCTGTATTGTATGAATGAGCATGTGTGTGTCTGCAATAGATTGGCACCCCATCCAGGATATACCATGCCTCGTGCCATAAGTCTCCTGGGATAGGCTCCAGGGCCCCTGTGACCCTGTACAGGATAAAGCGGTATAGATGGTGAGTGAGTGAGTGAGTGAGTGAGTGCATAGCATATTAGCATAGCGTTAATAGAACCTTTCTTGTTCTAACTGTAGGGTGGAAACTATGAGTTTTACCAGGCTACTAGTGTGAAAGTAAAAAAAAAAACACTCCAGTCCTTGTCCCCCTACACGTCTCCGAACGCGTTGGTTCCGGTCCAAACTTGTCAGCTAGACGGTCCAGCGTGACTTCCAATCTGATTGGTTCGGGTCCAAGGTGGGCGCCCTTGTCGCGCAGACAGCTCAATTTCTGATTGGTCATGGTTCGTTGTGACGTCACTTGCAGGCGGTGGGCGGGATTGGAGAGGAGACTCGTCCAGCTTGTCAGGCGCGTGCCAGTGTAAAAAAAAAAAAAAAACTGTTACGGGTACGGAGGAGCGCGCGCGAAGAAGTCTTAACGGGTTGTAATGCTGTAGGTTTGAAGTGTCAAGGTTTAACAGTTCAGGAGATTGCTCATTGAAATTATTTATGCACCTTTGCATTTTTATCGTTTGGTTTCTGAAGGATGCAGACATTATTGGAGCCAAAATGGGCGAATAACAACGCGAAACAGAATGCTTACAACGTAATCCTACATGCAAGGCTTTGGTAGACAATCTCATTTCATCTCACCACCTTCTTTCGGGATGATTTGGCTGCGAATTCTGCAGGAAACCCCTTCTGGGATGTTAAGTCGGATTTGATTATTAACTCCACTCAAGGACTTCTCATCCACTTGGACTGAAAGAAAGAAAAAAAAAACAGGTCCTTCTCCTTCTACATCTTGTACTGAAATCAGCTCTCTGCGTGGCGTGGTTGTGGGCTCTCGGTGGTGAACATGCTCCAGTGCGCAGGGTGCGAGCGGCCCATCCTGGACAGGTTCCTCCTCAACGTGCTGGATCGCGCGTGGCACGCCAAATGCGTACAGTGCTGCGACTGCAAGTGCAACTTAACCGAGAAATGCTTCTCTAGAGAAGGCAGACTATACTGCAAAACGGACTTTTTTAGGTAAGCACTGAAGGAGAGAATGCACAAATCCTGAAGACAAGACACATGGACCTTCTTCATCTATACATTTAAATATGTTTGTGTTGAGATCTTTAGTCTGGTTGATTGCTTATAAAATAAGCAAAGTGCCATGATCACTGGCGCAGCACCATAACCAGATTCATTTGATCAGAGGACCTTCTAATAAGCTAGATGTTTATTTAATGATTTGTGTTTTGCTGGTGACGAAAACTAACCAGCACGCAAAATTGGTCTTTAGTTAGATGACAAAACACTGGAGCTGAAAGGTTCTTTAAAAAATCAAAAATTGTTCGTCAGTTTCTAAATTGTGGTATCAATTTAAAGAAGCCATTAGTTACACTGCAGATATATACTGTATATCTTTCCATAATAATAATAATAATAACAGCAATAATCTGTTTAGAATATTATTTTTTAAACAGTTTTAATCTTTTCTTATAGAAAACAATGTTGAATTGTTTTTTTTTTTACAAAAAAAAATAATATAAATTTTGCAACTGCAAATAGATGATTGAGGTTTCAATCATTTTCAATCATAAAGGCTGTTTAAAGCAAATATTGTTTTTGTCTACCTAGAGAACCTTATTTTTTAGAGAAAAATAAACAATAATAATGTTGTTGCTTAATCATTTATATTTCATAACAATAAAGAAAGAAAAAATAAATCATTCCAAAAACAATCATTATCACCACAATTTTTAATATTAGTGTATTTATTTACTTTTTAAATTTTGCAAAAGCAAAAAACTGTTAAATAGTTTTAGCAACAAAACTTGTTCTTCCAAAAATGTAATTAATAAATAAATGTTTACGTGTTAAATGGAATTAAGATACATATAATTGTCATCTTGTTATAACTCCATTTAATACCTTATTACCATCTATTCCTCCTCTTTTCCTCCTCCATATATTTTTTCAATAAATAAATAAATTTATAAATAAACCGAAGAAAGAATTTTTATGATTTTTTTGTTTTTATGATTGTAAGATGAAAACATGTTCTGTGAACTGTTTTTATTTCCAGCAGCCTTGCAACTGCTTGTTCGTACCCACTCTTTCGATGAAAGGATGTGTGTGCTTAAAACCCTCAAACCTTAAGAAAAATCTATTTTTCCTCTCCATCACCAGCGTGCACGAAGCTGATATTTTCTTAAACACACTCATCCGTGTGTGTTCCGAGGCTGTGCGCTTTGTTTACACGGTGCGCCAAGGCGCGGAGGAGAAAACGCGATAAGAGGATTATAGCAATAACAAAGCAGCTCAAGCTGAACAAAATAAATAAATAAAATAAATCCGTCGCGTTTGTTTAAAAAAGAAAAACGAAAAAAGGGGAGAAAAAAAAAGAAAAGCATTTGCGTAAAAGTGCAAAAGTGATACGACATGGCACGCGTTTCATTGGATTTTCGCTTAAGTAAATCCATCACAACAATCCAGAATTATTCTGTCAGTCACCTGGCTCTCATTATTGCGAGCTGTCTGCGAAGTGGAAATGTCTTCATCGTTGAATTGAAACCTTTAAATTAAACTATGCGTAAAATCCATACATTTTCGTAATGAAAATGATTTTTTTTTAAAATAATAGATATTGCACAAATAAATAATGTCAGGTGACATAGGATGCACGTTTGTCAATTATGACTTGTACACACCTTCTACTTGGAGATATTTGCAGCATGTATGTGTTAAGGTGAAAAGATGCCCGAAAGCGCTTTATGCGTTCTTTGTATCCGCTGTGTTTACTGACCGCGTTCATTCCCGTGCAGGCGTTACGGCACAAAGTGCGGAGGTTGCTCTCAGGTCATCTCCCCTACAGACCTGGTCAGGAAGGCCAGAAGCAAAGTGTTCCACCTCAACTGCTTCACGTGCATCATATGCAACAAGCAGCTGTCCACCGGTGAAGAGCTCTACATCCTGGACGAGTCGAAATTCGTTTGCAAAGAGGATTACCTGAACAACAACAACGGGAAAGACGGCAACCTGCTCTCCAGTAAGCTGCATCATTTTTATTATATCAAACAATTATAGTCTGTACAACCGAAAATTCACAGCGCATCAAGAACGTTTTAAGAATGTATACGTATTTTTAATAGAAGTATTTCTAACATGCATTGTGCACGTGACACTTTTTTAACAAAGAATGCATGAAGGACTGCATGCAATACCTACAGTATAATTAGCCAGTTAATGCCAGTGTTTATGGACTACTTTTGCATTTTATTGCAATTAGATTATGAGTTAACTATAGTGTTTATTGTCTGATTGGGTAGATGTAGGCCATATAAACAGTAAGTAGATTTTGTTGTTGTGTCTAAATCGATGTTTTAATGAATAATCTCGTGTGCAGGCTGTTGAACGTCTGTTTATACTGTAGCTCTAATAATAACAATACTATTCATATTTATATGCATGTGATGATGATGATGATGATGATTGCTCTTATTTTTATTATTATTGTGTCAGTAACGACGTGTAGTGAGCCGAGCCTGTCTCCGGAATCTCAGGACCCTCAGGACGATGGGAAAGACTCGGAGGCGGGTCACCTCTCGGATAAAGACACGTGCAGTAACGAGAACGACGAGCAGAGCGCGGGGGCGAAGCGCCGAGGCCCGCGCACCACCATCAAAGCCAAACAGCTCGAGACGCTCAAGGCGGCGTTCGCGGCCACGCCCAAGCCCACGAGGCACATCCGGGAACAGCTCGCGCAGGAGACCGGCCTCAACATGCGGGTCATTCAGGTAAGACCGACGAAACATACAGCCAAAAGCAACGGAGCGGTAGATAAGGGGTCATCAGCATCAGCATCAGCAGCAGCATCATAACACAACAGCATCATCATAAGGATCATCATCATCATCATCATCATCAAAAACCACAATAAGAACCCCAAGTATCTGTTCTTGTTTAAAACGCCCTTTGCTTTTTGAAAACAGTGTTTTTGTGGATTTAAACATTTTAAAACAAACACAAGTGGTAAATTAATATGAAATAAACATTTACTTTTTTAATGTTTACCAAAAAAAGAGACCATGGAAAAAGGCACACCAAAAAAAAAACTAACAATAGCAATTAGTTTTGTCTTTCTGAAATTATGCATCAAGTTTATTTATTTATTTATTTTTGTTTTTTATTGTTTCAAAACACACAAAAATTAAACCTCAAACAATAGCAAAGACAAAACAAACAAAAACAAAAAGAAGAAATCAAACAACTGGCAAAAACAAATGTACCATCATCATCACAACAACAACAACAACAATTTAATGACTTTTTACTTTTATGGTTTTATATGTTGCTTTTTAGAATATGTTTCTTTCTTTCAATTTCTTTCTTTGTTTTTGTTTCTTAGTGGGGTTAGAGTTTGCTTTCAGCTTGAATCTTACACTCAAAATCAAAGCAAATAAACACACAAACTCGCCATTAGGTACATATGTTGTGATTTTAATATGGATATTTTGTTATATAGAAAGTTTTCAGATAAAATAAAAAACATTTTAAAGGAAGTGTCGAAGCGATTAGTTTTTTTTTAACGATAGGTAAATTACTGTTTTTATTACCTATTTTTTAAACTTTGAATTGGATTAATTTCTCCATGGTGAAACTAAAATTGGCTAGCAAAGTAAATCTGACACAAACAAGAAAAAGTGCTGCTTGTGTAAAGCTATAAACAATAAGATGTCATGTCATTTCTCATAATAACCCTCACCAATTGGTCATCCCACGTACAATTTCTGATTTGAGCTTCACAACAAAACTATACACACTAATCAGATTTTTATAAAATGATTGGTTACAATATCCCTGGAAATATATTAAAATAAACTGCTGAACTGGTTATTTTCTTCATTTAAGACTGACCTTAGTTTAATTAAGGGACTAGTTAAATGTCGTATCTGCATATTCCAGCCTTTTATCACAGTATCGAAAAGCTCAGTAGAACCAGTAACATTAAGGCGATATTGTGTAATTCAAGGTCATGCTTACAGTACATCTTACAAAAAGAAAACAGTAAAAATAAAATAAATCTATATTTTTGCTCGTGTAATGCTTAACAGATTAGAGATTGTGGAAACTAAATGCACAGACAAAGCAAGAAGCGAGTCGTGACGTTTATAAGTCGTATTGCTTACTCGTTACTTTTCTAAATCCAGATGAGTTTTAATGTTAATTAACTCTGCTCACAGTCACAACCAACATGATGGAAAGATGAGAATGATAGCAAAAAGTGTAATCCATCAAAGCCATCTAAGCAGGAGGGAATTCTTTGCATTTTTTCGAATAATGATAATGGCCGATTATTTTTTGCATGCAAAATAGGGGAATGTACCTGGCAGGCTGAGGCAATCAATCAGTTTATACGTTAATATGATGTAAAAAAAAAAAAAAAAACTTTGTAAAATGAAGCTTTTTTTGCCAATTTTAACATGCAGTAGAATGGAAGTGCATTTGACTATTCATGACTTGAAATATTTGACTTATAATACATTAATAATTCACATGACATGAAAGAGAAAGAAATGATAAAACAAATGAACAAAAGACCTCGTGTAAACTCTTCAGAAAAAAGTGTTCCTGTTCTTTTCATGGTTTTGTCCCAAATCTCATGCTATTATTAACTAATTAAGTTACTTATGTCAAAATAATTTTACTAGGTGTGTAAGGATCAGACATGTTTGGTCACTGCATCGATTTCAAGGCAGTGCATGAAACAATCGATTGTAATTGATTAAATATACAGCCAAGAGGTGTTTACAAAAAAAATTATATTTTGATAATAATGTGTAAATAAGCTAGCAAATGGATTAGCCCATAACTCTGTGATGTAAAATAGTTCTTTTAAATGTCATTATTATTCCTTAATAAGTTGGTTCCGTATACAATTGAGTTCCAAGGATAATAAACCAAATCACATAATATAACATTTCTCTAAGAATCAAAATCAAATATATAATGTGGAAGCCTGAGGTACATAAACTAGTGTACAAAGTTTAAGAAGAACTACTCAAGTTGAAGAAGACTATTCAATAACTATTGATAAACAGTCTAAAGTGTACTAGCTTGATGAACTACCCAGTACGGTGATGCATAGTTTGTATTGTAGCCATGGTAACCACCCACCAGTCGTATTTATTATATATATATTTATTTGTTTGTTTGTTTATTTGTTTATTTTCAAACAGGTATGGTTCCAGAACCGGCGCTCAAAGGAAAGACGTATGAAGCAGCTGAGTGCTCTGGGGGCAAGACGTCATGTGCTGTTCCGCAGCGCGAGGAGAATGAGGGCACTCGGGGAGCGAGTGGAGCCCGCTGACCTCATGATGCCCAACGGCCACTTCTCTTATTATGGAGGTGAGATAACCTTCTGATGCCAATCATGAAGACACAGAAGTGTGTTTCGTTTCTCATAAGTGAGATCTTACATCCAGAATCAGATAAGAAATGAATTAACATCATTATCAATTTGATAATTTGAATGCTGGTGTTTGAACAATACCAGTTGTAACTAGAGATATGTACACTGTACATATAAGATACATTTGCTCTTGTGAAGAATATACCTGTACATACTTTTCTTTGCAGTCATAACGTGAACAATTTACAAAAATGCACGACTAAAGGGCTGGATGTTTAAACCGAGCTCCTGAGCTATTGTCAGTTTTTTTTTATACATTAATTAGACTCTTAAAATGATTTTTTTGATCGCTTGATTCAATTAAGTGAAATACCCTGATCCTACATCTCTCCAGATTATCAAGGCGAATACTATGGACCGGGAGGCAACTATGACTACTTCCCTCACGGCCCTCCATCCGCACAGGCCCAAACTCCCAGTGATCTGGGTTACGTTCCCTCCTCAGGCCCGGCTGGCACCCCATTGGGTACCATGGACCATCACCATTCTGTCCATCACCCCTCCGGAGAGAGCCAGTGTTTTGGTGAGATGGTGCCACAGCATCCGGATGACTCCCCCAGCCCAGAGCATAGCATCTCTGCGGACATGAGCGGTGCATTCACCTCGATCAGCTCGCTCGCTGCTAACGGATACAGCAATCAGCTCTCTCAACCTTCATCAGAAATGAGCGAAGGCACCGTATGGTAGCTTGGCTAAGAGACGTTTCCAAATGGACTCAGGTTTAATAGAGCCTGGAAAAAAAATAGACCTGATCTTGGACATTTTTGATGGACATATTATGTTATGTATTTATCTATTTATTTAATGTATTTATCTATTTATGATCACTGTATGACTAATTGGTTTGTACACTTTTATTTATTCCTCTGGCAGACAATTTTATACAGTATAAAGCTCTTTTATTACAAATATTAAAGCAGAAACTAATGCCCGGTGTCGGCCACTGAATTGTTAAGTTACATTGGTTGTTTGCATCATAACAGTATTTGCTAACAACGGTTCTGTTAATCAACCCAGACAGCAGCACTATTATTTGTCCTGTCGAGAACTAACTTATTTATTTATTTATTTAATTATTTATGTCCATGAATACAAATGAGCCAAGGTATTTTAAAGCTTGAAATTGTTTATTGTTAATAAATGGTTTATTATTGCTAATAAATCTTTTGATTTTAGCATATAAAAGATGGTGAGCAGTTGCAACACATGTCTGGACATCATGTTCCTTTTTTCCTTTTATGCTATATAGTACAGTATTATTGTTACTGTACTATACTGAAATTTTGTTTACTTTGAGTTGTCATGTGAACAAAACCGATGCGTGCAATTGCTTTTTCTTATGAGAGCTACCAAACCTCGCGCCATTGAAAAGGACACTTTAAAACTCTTCATGAGTGGTTTATTTTGAAATTAAATCTAATTTTAACCTAAAGACAAGGTTTCAAGAGTTTACTTGGAGAAAAGATTAACTGGTTTGAGCTATAGCTTCTGACCGCTTACTAGACAAATTAACAATATATTCATTAGAAAACGTTATCATTTGAAAACATGTTAGCAACCAGTTTGCCTGCCTGTGATTTGCCAACTGATACCTTAGACCATGATGGATTTTTACACCTCAGACATAATAATTCTGTAAAATAAGATTAATTTAATGCTAATTAAATGAAACATTTCTACATATAAAAAAATCACTACACGCCTTGACCATGCCATTTTTTTTTACTTCAATGTGTCAGGGTATGTTCTTTTCTACTTACTAAGTAATATTCAATACACTCACTCACTCACTCATCATCATTACCGCTTAATCCTGTATTCAGGGTCACAGGAGCCTGGAGCCTATCCCAGGAGACTTGCGGCACGAGGCAGGGTACACCCTGGACAAGGTGCCAATCCATCTCAGGGCACACACACACACACACACACACACATACACTCACTCATTCACACACTACGGGCAATTTGTGAACGCCAATTAGCCTAACCTACATGTCTTTGGAATGTGGGAGGAAACCAAAGTACCCGGAGGAAACCCACCAAGCACGGGGAGAACATGCAAACTCCATGCACACAGAGACGGGAATTGAGCCTGGCCGAGGATCGAACCCGGACGCTGGAGAAACCCATCAAGCACAAGGAGAACATGCAAACTCACAGAACACACAGAACTGAGGTGGGAATAAATCCCACACACTGGAGGTGCAAGGCAACTATGCTAACTAATGGTCAACCTTATGCAGCTTTTATTTTCAAATATTAATAAAAATAAGTAGTGTTTGTGTGTGTGTGTGCAGAAAAATAGATTTTTTTTATCCACAAGTGAAGTTTTTTTTTTCTTCTTAAAAAAACGTAGCTAGTGTTTTACATGCTTACTTAAATACTGTGTGTACACTAAAAAAAATTGGCGCGCGGTTATGGCGTTAGAGAGCTGGACGGCGCTTAGTGATGACGTACACAGCCAGGCAGGTCAGTGAGAAACATGGCCGCGTCCATATCGGAGGAGCTCGCGGATTTGTTGAACCCTCTGCCGAATTTCGCGGACCCTGAGGACGACCAGGATGACGGTATATTAAACAGGAATATCCACGGTCTTCATCGGCGTGTTAGGAGTGTAATTTAATGCGTAAACAGGAGTAAAAATGTTTAAATGCGGAAGAGTTGTGGAGCACGCCGTGAGTGCATGGGCTGTGGGGTAAACCCCAAACTGCTCCGTCGTCCGTGTATAAGGGCACTACCTAGGGGAGGACTATAGTGACTGATGTACGCTATTAAGTGCGATAGATATTCTATCATATTCTATGTGATTTGGGACACAGCCGACGATTTATTTACAGCGCTGTGTTAGTGTTTTAATCAATCCAGGATTAAAATGTAAATGTTCTTAAACTTATTTATTTTATTTTATTTTTTTTGTAACCATATATCTTGTTTTTTTTTATTTACGACAGTTTAACAAATTGTGGCACGTGGTCAATATTATTATTATTATTATTATTATTATTATTATTATTATATGAATATAAAATAAATAAACCAACGCCTGACACAAAGTGTAACTCCACACTGAGACATAAACATTCAACTTTGTTACAAAATCAAAGCTTTTGAACGATTTTAAAGTTAAGATATTAATTACTTTGTTTACAATCATCTTTTTCTCTCTCGCAGAAACCAAAGCCAGAGTCATAGACAAGTTTGATGAAGGGGATGATGATGATGAAGGTCTTGCATCCAGTGGACTGCGGAAGCGAACAGCTGCTTTGCTGGCAGAATCGGACAAACGGTATCGGGGCAAAGTGACGTCACGCAAGGAGCTGCAGCAGGAGTTCGATGGATCTGGTGTGAAAACGAAATAATCTTTTCACTCTGTGACTCTTTGTTATTCGTCAGATATTAGAATTCTGCAAATATTTATAGTTTTTTTTTTTAATGATTAGAAATGGGATTTACTGGTCACCTCCTGATACGATATAATCACGATATCTCGGTAACGATTCAGTTAAAATTGCGATTGCATAAGCATAATGATATCCCGATACCACATCATTTTTTGTTACAATTTTAAACCTATACAAATTTTAATGAGTAATTGAATATAGCCGTTCCTTAGAACATTTTGTTTTTTTCACTTAAAAAGCAAGCACAGCATTTAAACAATACAAATTCAAATTCAGTGAGCGCATGGGTTGAGTGACTGCGAGTTACGTCTACTTGGCGCTCACAGTGTTTTGAGACGTGTGTAATGAGTGGATTGGAGAATTTGGAGAAAAACGGCGATCTGAGGTTTTTAACGTGCGATTTCTGATAATGTAATGCCATTAAATGCGTTTCTGTTGTGCCACTTGGAAGCTTCTTTGCTTGGTACAGAATCGTTTCTATCTGAGGCTGATTGGGTCGCTGGTCACATTGGCCAATAATTTTTTATTATTATATATAAATCGAGTTTGGAGTGAGTAAATCATGAAACAATCGGGATTTATAACCGAATGGATTTTTTCCCCCTGCCATATGTATTAAAACTGTACTTTTATGTTCTAGCTGATGATGATGATGAAGAGGAGGATGACCAAGATGATGATGAAGACATTGAGCTGGATCGAGACATGGATGAAGAAGATGATGATGAGGAGGAGGAGGATGATGAGGAAGCCCACCTGAGTGGTGGTGATAATGATGATGATGATGGTTCACAGTTATCCAGTCTGGTGTCGAAGATGAAAGGTGCTGGCCTGAGCTTCCCCAAAGAGACAGACTTTCGCAAACTCACCGAGGGCATGGACGACCTGGGAGAGAGCGAGGAGGAGGATGATGAAGGAGAAAGTGACGAAGGTTCGGAAGAGGAAGATGATGATGATGATGGGGAGGAGGAAGAAGATGATGCCGATGATGGTGCCTCGGGAGGTGTGATGACTTTCTCGAAGGAAAAGGTGGATGAAGAGGTGGAGAAAGGAAAAGCGGTGAAGAATCAGCTGGGTGAGTGGGTTGAGCAAAAGCGAGCAAGGAATTATGGGTGCATATGAATAAACTTTTATTGAGCCAGATATAGTGTGTCGCAATACCTGCTTAAGGTAAATTTTTCTTACTAAAATTGACCGATTTAAAGCATATGAAATATGTTTAGCTTTGTAACGTGTGTTTTAAATCGTTTTCTTTTTGACTACACAGCTCTTTGGGACCTGATGTTGGAAGGACGAATTAAAATGCAGAAAGCGCTCGTGACGGCCAATCAGCTTCCTCAGCCTGACACTTTCCCAGAGTTCAGGAGCAAAGGCGGGGCAGAGTATGCTGCTGCGCTGAAAAACGGTGAGTGTATATTTGATATGACAACATCAGGTCAGAAGTGGCTCTTTCGATGATATCTTTGCGTTTCATACGTTGGAGGATCAGAAACCAGTCTCAGGAAATTTTTTCTGTCTGTCTGTCCAGCCAGATTATGTCACAGCATGATGCAAAACTGGCTGGACAGAACTTGTGCAGTCCTTAGTTTAACCTGCACCATAAGTGAAATAAAAATGTTGACTGAAAGCGATGTTATGAACGGTTATGTGCCGGATTTAATAATCCGGGGCTCCTTTTTCAATATAAACAAAGTAGATATAAATTATAAAAGCTAAATTAAATAGTTTTACTGGGATTCGTTCATATGTTTCGCTGAAGTCAAGTCAATTTTATTTATATAGCGCTTTTAACAATTGACATTGTGTAAAGCAGCTTTACACAATAAAAAGAAGTAAGTTTGTACGCAATGTGTATGAATCAAAATGATAAGACTGTCCCTGATGAGCAAGCCGAGGGCGACGGTGGCAAGGAAAAACTCCCTGAGATGGTAATAGGAAGAAACTTTGAGAGGAACCAGACTCGACAGGGAACCCATCCTCATCTGGGTGATAACAGATAGCAGGGATTGATCAGCATAATAATGTGTACTGGAAGTAAATAAGTAAATTTTAAGTCTTTAAGGAGATTTGTTTTTGGAAGGAATCATCAGAGCCAGTGATTCATAACAGTCAGTGCTAAAGTTCTGAAGTCCTCAGGAGGTGCAGTAATTAGAAACAGGTGGAAAAAAGCACATCTCTCCATCCTGACAAAGAATGAGAATGAGTTTCTTCTTTTTTATTTATCTTATTTTGTCTCGTTTGCCTGCAGGCTGGGAGTTGTGTACTTTTTATATCCTTTTAATGTTATGGACAGTCCTTTTATATATACTGTAGATATATATATATATATATAGAGAGAGAGAGAGGTTGGACAATGAAAGTGAAACACTGGCCAATTTAGTGTTCGTGTTTTCATGGCTAAATGTGACCAGCCTGGTGGCCAATCTTCATTGATTGCACATTCCACCAGTAAGAGCAGAGTGTGAAGGTTTAAATAGCACAGTTTTTAAAATATTGCAATGCACACAACATTATGGGTGACAAAAGAGAGTTGAGTTCAAAAGAGGACAAATTGTTGGTGCGCGTCTCGTTGGCTCATTTGTGACCAAGACAGCAAGTCTTTGTGATGTATCAAGAGCCGCGGTATCCAGGGTAATGTCAGCATACCACCAAGAGGGACGAACCACATCCAACAGGAGTAACTGTGGACGCAAGAGGAAGCTGTCTGAAAGGGATGTCCGGGTACTGACCCCGATTGTACCCAAAAAATATCCAACTCATTGCAGAATTAAATGTGCCAACTCTCCTGTTTCCACCCAAACTGTTCATCAGGAGATCCACAGGGTCAATGTACATGACTGGGCCGCTATAGCCGAACCTTTGGTCACTCGTGCCAATATCAAACGTCAGTTTCAATGGTGCCAGCAGTGAAAATCTTGGACTGTGGAATGTGAAACATGTACGTACTGTTGAGTCCACCTTCACTGTCTTTCCCACATCCGGGGGAGTTACAGTGTGGAGAAGCCCCAAAGAAGCGTACAGTACCACCCAGACTGTTGCATGTCCAGAGTGAAGCATGGGGGTGGATCAGTGATGGTTTGGGCTGCAATATCATGGCCTTCCCTACTGTAGGCCCAATACTTGTGCTAGATGGCCGTGTCACTACCAAGGACTACCAAACCATTCTGGATGACCATGTGCACCCGATAGTTCAAACATTGTATCCTGAAGGCGGTGCCGTGTATCAGGATGATAATGCACCAACACACACAGCAGGACTGGTGAGAGTGGTTTGATGAACATGAAAGTGAAGTTGAAGTTCATTTTCATCTCCCATGGCCTGCACAGTCACCAGATCTAAATATTATTGAGACACTTTGGGGAGTTTTGGAGGAGCGAGTCAGGAAACGGTTTCCTCCACCAGTATCACGTAGTGACCTGACCACTATTCTGCAAGAAGAATGTCTCAAAATCCCTCTGGCCACTGTGCAGGATGTGTATCTGTCATTCCCAAGACGAGCTGATGCTGTATTGGCCACAAAAGGAGGCTCTACACCATACTAATGAATTATTGTGGTCTAAAAACCAGGCGTTTCAGTTTCATCGTCCAACCCCTGTATGTGTGTGTATATATAAAATACACAATACACACACAGAATCTGCCCGCAAAAAATGTATACACTTCATGAAAAGAAAAAACTATTTAAAAAAAAAACATTTTTTTTTCTTTTGTTTTTAAATCCATAGCTACTGATGGATCTGTGTTCTGCTGCTAAATGTCCTCTTGTGATTGATTAAATCTCGTTTTTATACACCAGGCAGTCCAGGCAGATTTCCACACCGTCAGCCCCCCCCCCACATACTTTTATGATCCGAGGCCGCACTCTGCGGATTCTTCACGCTGTGGACAATTAATCCATTTGTGTGCCTCCTTTCAGAGCCTGGCTGCTCCTCATTTGCATATTTATTGCCTCGCTCCTCTCGCCGGCGAATGATTGATGTGGGGCCGTCCTCCTGAATGGCGAGCGGGGAGAGAGGGCGGCGGCTTTTGCAGAGCTCGTGTACTTTTGATTAGCGCTGAAGATGATGGAATCCCTCTTCCCCCTTCTCTCTCTTTCTCCCGCTCGCTCACTCACTCGCTCTTTCTCTCTCTCTCTCCGTGATAATGGATTACAGGATTGTTTTCTTCTGATGCGAATTAATAACTGTTGACACAGGGACGAGTGAAAGCCCCGCTGCAGGTTTTCTCCTGTATGACTGGTGGGGGATGAATTTGTCAGATTGGCAGTCGCAGAGGGAGGGTGTACAGATAGGCTGCAAGTTTTTCTCTGTTTTTTTTTTCTTCTCCCTAACTTGCTTTTGTTTTCTGATTTGGTCTGACAGAAGAGAGTGGAGTTGTGTGAGGTATTTTTGCTTCCTCTTGTTTTCATGCTAACCTTCTTCAGAAATGGGAAAATCTGGTCGGCCATCCCTCCTGCATTCCTACCCATCTGTTCAACTATCTTCCTACACAATCTACAGTCCATCCATCTTTGCATCCACCCTTCCACCTGCCAATCCATCCATCTACCCCACTGTACTCTTTCCCATCTATTCAACCCACTACTCTGCTGTCTGTCCACGCATCCATCCACGCATCCATCCACGCATCCATCCACGCATCCATCCACGCATCCATCCACGCATCCATCCACGCATCCATCCACCCATCCATCCATCCATCCATCCATCCACCCACTTCAGCCACCTACTCAGTCATCCTGCCATCTGTCATTGCCACACTCTAACCAGCCTCTTCAAACATCTCCCTACTCATCCATCCATCTACGTACACTTCCTAATACCCTTCCATCCCTGCCACCTACTTCAGACATCCACCCACCCATCCATTCATCCCCATTCACCTACCCTTCCTAATACACTTCCATTCCTGCCATATACAGTACTTCATGGAATCCATCCATCCATTGTTGCCACATTCATTCCTGCCTATTCAGCTATCTTCCTTCTCATCCATCCATCTATCCATCTATCTATGTTCCTTTTCTAATACCATTCCACCCCAACACCAGCTTGTTCAGCCATCTCCCTAATTTCAACTATCTGCCTACTTATCCATCCATATATCTACCTATGCTTCCATCTACCCATTCTTTTATCTAGTTAACCAGACCGTACTTGTACTTGTTAGTCCGTCCATCTGTTCATCTATCCATCCATCCATCTATCTGAAAATCTGCCTTCATTCATCAATCGTTAATTTTTTATCAGTTTTTTTGATAGGGCAGTGTTGAATTGTATGCAGTAGTTTTGAAACTAGTTTTCAAAAAAGAGATAGGAAAATCTATATTATTTTGCTTAAATGGAAAAGTTTCAGTGCAATAACTGAGGATTGAAACCACTTGGAAACATGCTGTTATAGGAAAATAATCAGTGAGTAACTGTTACTAGTCCGGAGTAAAATTTCACAATAATTCCTTGTCCTAAAGGCTTTTATTCCTCTTATGCCACAGCAGTTTGCTAGCACTTGCTATTTCATATTAATCAGCTACCACCAGGAAGCTTTTATTATGCTTTTTTTTTTCTCTCACTATTCCTTTGGTCCAACAGTACAGTAGTATGACTATAAATCTCGGTTGTAATGATATTTTTAGGATGGAACTTTGCTTCATGGTGCGTGTCAGCCCTATAATGTGAAACACTGGCCATGAGCAGTTATTTTATACCTTGTTTCTGTGCTTAACAGGCCACAAAGCTCTGAAGGCTCTACAGAGGTCTTTATTAGAGCTGCAGGACCTGCTGCTGTATCAGAACCCAGAAACCAGAGCCATCTCACAGGGGAAGACAAGGGGACACGACACCAGGTAACACACACACACGACTTCACTGCTTTTATGTAATTTCCTGATCATTATCGAGTCTGTGCGTTCAGAATTTAAACGTGTGGTGGCGTTTCTCAAACTGTAAACGTTTCTCGAACAGCAAATCAGAGGAAGACGAAGAGGTTGATAGTGATGAAGGTGAAATCGAGGACGATGAAGTGACAGAAAAGAGGCCCGTAAGTCGAAGTGGACCATCCAAGCGGAAGCTTGAGATGATGCAGTATCCAGAGTTCATGGCAAAGCGTTTTGCAGCCTTCCAGCCGTACCGTGACACCACGCTGCAGAAGTGGTACGACAAGACACGGCTCACCACGGGCAAGAACAACAAGGTAATGGGTGCTTGTTTTATCACTCACCCATCCACTGACCCTTCCGTTTATGCACCACTCCATCCCTGCCACATTCATACCCATCTAGTCAACATCTGCCTCATCCATCCATTGATTCATTCATCCACCCTGCATAATCTTCATCCATCCAACTATCTATCTATCTACCCTTTCTCTGATGCATCCATCCATTCTTGCCATACTCTTTTTATTCAACCACATACTCTGCTATCCTTCCATCCATCCATCCCACACTCCTACCTCTATATTCAACAATCTGCCTACTCATCCCTCCATTCATCTACCCGTTCTAATATCCATCCATCCTTCCATCCATCCATCCATCCATGCCATACTCCTACCAGCCTGTTCAGCCACCCTCAAACCCATCCATCCATTCATCCATCCATCTTACCATTGCTAATCACATCTATCTATATCTCTCACATAATTCAATGACGTACTTAGTCAATAATCCATTCATCCATCCATCCATCCATCCATCCATCCCACACTCCTACCTCTATATTCGACAGTCTGCCTACTCATCCCTCCATTCAACTACCCTTCCTAATATCCATCCATCCATCTACCATTCCTAATACCATCCATCCATCCCCACCACATCCTTCAATGACAGTACTCAGTCAATAATCCATCCGTCCATCCATCCGTCCATCTCTGCTACACTCTTACCAGGCTACTCAACCATCCTTCTATATTCTGACTCTTCTAACCATCCTTTTATCTGCTCATCCCAGCCTCACTCCAACTTGTCAATTAATCCATCTGCCCATCTATCTGTCTGTCCGTCCGTCCGTCCGTCCATCTGTCCATCCACTCATTGTATCAGTCATCTGTACATCCATCAATAAATGTGTCCATCCATCCATCAATCCATTCCTCAGTTTGCAAATCCATCCATCATTTTTAATGTGTGTGTCCATTTGTTTATTATTCTTCCATCCATCAATTAAATCAGTAATTATTAATTGACGAATCTCTTTTTCTCTGTCTCAGGGCTTCGGTGCATTTGAGCGGAACATCTTGACGCAGGTGGAGCAGGTGCTGATGGATAAGGAACGCTTACTTAAGCGCACGCAGACACGCAGGTCTGACTACAGGGTGCTGGGCAAACCCGAGCTCGGCTCAGTCACCGCACAGTCCAGAAGCACGCAGCCTGTGGTACGAGTCCTGACGAGGAACCAGACACAGCTCAGTTCTGCTCATATATGCTATCAATATGTCTTAGACATCATTTCATTTGTCTTTGTGAACGTAGGCTGTGGAACCAACGCTCAAAGCTAACGCACATCTCAAAGATCTGGACGAGGAGATCTTCGATGATGATGACTTTTATCACCAGGTATGTGTCTCTCAAACTGCTGGAGCAAATATAGTACAAATACGGTAGCAAAGTTTTCATCTTTCACAACTTTTAACCTAAGTGTAAATGGATATGGACATACAACCACATGTTTTATTCTTCACACACTGCATGCTGTGCTTACTTTTCGAATGCAGCTTCTTCGAGAGCTGATCGAACGCAAAACGAGTGCAGCTGATCCTAATGACCAAGTCGCCATGGGCAGGTGAGCGTGCGTGTGAGAGAGAGCTAGAGTGTGTGTGTGTGTGTGTGTGTGAGAGTGCATGTGCGACTGCGAGTGCTAGTGTGTATGTGCCCACAGGCAGGAGTTGACCATCGGGAAGTGTCGGTGTGTGTGCCTGTGTGTTGGTTTGTGCATGTGTTGGTGTGTGCGTGTGTGTGTTGGTTTGTGTGCATTTGTGTGGGTTGGTTTGTGTGTGTTAATGCCCACCCTTGTTGTGTGTCCACAGGCAGTGGCTGGCCATCCAGAAGCTCCGCAGTAAGATCAAGAAGAAAGTGGACACGAAGGCGAGTAAAGGCAGGAAAGTCAGGTACGCCTTTACTGTGTGCGTGTGTGTGTTTGTGTGTGTCTAGTCGTCACATGTGAGGACGGACACGTCACACTGAATGCACTGTAATGTGGCAGTAAATGAGATTGTCCATTCATTCATTTTTGTTCTTTCATTCACCTGCTCTTTCTTTCTTTTTTCTTTTTCTAATTCATTTTCTTTCTTTGTGTTTAATCTTTTGGTTTTCTTTCTTTTTCTCTTTTTTATTTTTTTTCTCTTCTACTTTCTTTCTTTAAATTGTTTTGCTGTTCTTTGTCCCTTCCTTTCTTCCTTTTGATTTTAGTTTCTTTTGTACTTCTTCATTCTTTTCCATAATATGCTTCATATCTCTTTTTATGACTATTTTGATACCTTTCTTTCCTCCTCTACTTGACATTCTGGTCTAATTTTCTTATCCTATTTTTCCTTCCTTTCCTCTTCCTGTTTTGCTTTGTTTTCTGATTCTTCTTTAATTCTTCTTTTTTCATGCTTTTTCGTGACCTCTATTTCCTACTTTGTTTTCCCTCTCCATTTTTTTTCTTCATTCCTTCATTTATCTCCTTTATGTCTTCCTTCTTGAATTATTTTCCATCCTCATTGTTATATTTTTCTTTTTTTTAACTTTGTGTTGACTCCCATTAGTTAACCCTTGACAATTGATTTGTGTGTGTGTGTTTTTTTTCAGGTTCCATGTTCACAGTAAGCTGATGAATTTTATGGCTCCTATTGACCACAGCTCCATGAGTGATGAAGCTCGGTGAGTGAATTCTCTTTATTCTCCATACCTTTATTACACGTCCATCCATCTACCTTTCTAGGCGTCCATCCATGCTTCTATCATGCCACAGTGGTGTTACCTGCAGAAGAATGCTCTGTAGAAGATCCACTCCATGATGGTTTTAATTTACATGAATTAAATGATGCAGCAGATTTCAGCTCCTGAAGCCACGCTGTGTTTGTCAGTTTAAGTTTGCATTTCAGTGATATATTAAGGGTCCTGCTGGAGAGGGGTGTGTGTGTGTGTGTGTGTGTGAGCGGGTGTATGTGTGTGTTTAATTAATGGGCTGCTCTGTCTGTCTCTGTCTTCCTTCAGTGCCCGCCTGTCAGCTAACCCTAATCCCCCCTCAAACAGTGCGCTGGCAAATCAAACAGCCTCGCCCTCGCTCTGTAGATATACATTCATTAACACACGCGCACACACACACACGCTCGATGTCTTGCAATTTTCAGAAATTGTTTTTTTTTTTTTTTGTGTGTGTGTGTGTGTGTGTGTGTGTGTGTGTGTGTGTGTGTGTGTGTGTGTGTGTAGACACAAAGGAAGCAATTTAAGTCCTTTTCCTATTTTGTTCTTTTCAACTTTTCTTCTTTTGTTGTGATCACTTCTCGACAGTAAATAAGAATGAAATGAACAATAAAAGAACTCTGACATGGAAAAGTGCAGAAAGAAGTTTTTATTGAGGCACAAAACTTCTAACCTGAGTTTGACTTTCTCGAGCACGGAGCTTCAGTCTTGTCGATGAAGGCTGAGTGTGACTGCAGGCTTTCACTCCGACCATGCAGGACTGCTTTCCCCTTCTTTAATCAGTTCATCTTGGGCTCCAGTCAGCTCTCAGGTGTGTCTGTGCTTTGACTGGAATGAAGGCTGTAGCTACAGCAGCACTTTGTGGATAAGATAAGGAGACCAGTGAAGTTTACGGTTTCCATATTGAGTGACCAGCTGTTGTTACCTCTTGCATGGTGTTGTTTTCTCATACATTGTAGCCTTGTGCGTCATGATACCTCTGAGGTATAACATCACTCCCAGTGGTACCTTCTGTACATCAGGGCCTCGTACATAGGGTTACCTCTGATGATGTGGCGTTATGTCGTACATGACGTTACCACTGATGACATGGTGTTAAGCCCTACGCGGTGTGGGAAACGCTACCTCAGATGACGTGAGTAATGCTGTAAAAAAACGTTACCTCAGATGACGTGAGGTAAGCTATACAAAAATGTTACCTCAGATGACGTGAGTAATGCTGTACAGAAACGTTACCTCAGATGACGTGAGTAATGCTGTGAAAAAACGTTACCTCAGATGACATGAGTAATGCTGTACAGAAACGTTACCTCAGATGACGTGAAGTACGCTGTACAAAAATGTTACCTCTGATGACGCGAGTAATGCTGTACAGAAACGTTACCTCAGATGACTTGAGTAATGCTGTACAGAAACGTTACCTCAGATGACGTGAGTAATGCTGTGAAAAAACGTTACCTCAGATGACGTGAGTAATGCTGTGAAAAAACGTTACCTCAGATGACGTGAGGTAAGCTATACAGAAATGTTACATCAGATGACGTGAGTAATGCTGTACAGAAACGTTACCTCAGATGACATGAGTAATGCTGTGAAAAAATGTTACCTCAGATGACGTGAGGTAAGCTATACAGAAATGTTACATCAGTTGACGTGAGTAATGCTATGAAAAAATGTTACGTTAGATGACGTTAGTAATGATGTACAGAAACGTTACCTCAGATGACGTGAAGTACACTACACAAAAACGTTACCTCAGATGACGCGTGTAATTCTGTACAAACACGTTACAGCTGAAGACGTGGTGTTACGCCATAGACGGCATTGCCTCTGAATACGTCCCGTTCACATCTATGTTAAATTTTTTTCCTTGCACACAGTTACCTCTTACATGCTCCATATATGGTCCTGATTCACCTTATACTGTAAATACTTACTTATTCCAGTAGCTAGTTATCTGGAAAGGTTGGTTGCTGCGTAGCGTGCACACCCACACACACACACACACACACACACACACACAGGTTACATAACCGCTGCAGATTCAGCACACTCCTCTGCTTTGCTGCACGTGGTTACTCGTATGTGGACTTGATTAACGTTTCCGAGTGGTAAGGCTGCATCACAGTCACTGTTGCTGCAGAAACACTTCTGGTCTACAGACACCCGTACACTACACCTCCTTCAGCTTCTCAAGTCCGTCTCATTTTAATGACGTGATAAAACCTCAGTTTGATCAGACGAGGTGGTGTTGGAGGGATGAAGGTGGAAATAGAAGGATCGGAGTGGAGTCGATGCAGGGCCTCGAGGAGAAGAAGGGATCGAGGTGCTGAGAGGATTTTCTGAGAGGTCTGTTGGTCACGGTCATAGTGCACTCAGAGAATTTTTCAGCTTTATCTCCAGGATGATCAAGAAGAGCGGAACTACCACAGATTTCGGATTTAAGGGTTCCGTCTCATCCATCAGTGCATTAAAACACGTCAGTTATAAGGAAAAATTAAATATAGGAAAATTTAATTCTATAATATCAGATATGATTTCATAACTTTTATTTGAAATTTATGAATTTTCAAAGATTTGAGGAGATGTGACATATCAGAGACATTTATCTTTGCTCGGATTGGAACGAAATGAGTGTCGTCACTCACTGTACATCCATCATAAGAACTGAGCAGTGCAGTACACAACTTTTTTTTTTTTTTTGGTTTATTTTTGGTTGGTAATTCGTTTTAAAATGTTTGTCGCATGTAGAGTCTCTTTCTTTTTTTCTTTTTTTTAAGCGCTTGTCATGCGAAAAACAGAAACACAGCGTGACCTTTTCTGTTCACACCCTCTCGCTCGCTTACTCTCATTTACATAGCTATCAATGAACTACAGTAATAATAATGATGTATGGCAACGGCATCAGCCGGCTGACCACTGACCTTTGCAGGAGTGGGATTCCAGGTGACCTTTTCCTCACACACACTCACACACGCGACTTTTCTTCCACTCCCCCATCAGTGTAACAGTAGCTGTGTAGCCCCTCTCCAGCGACACGGACCACTGGCTCCATGAATGTTAATGTCGAGCTATAGAACAGACGCACACACGCGCACACACACTGTAGGTATTCCACAGTGGGTTGTGATTAGCACTCTGCATTTAGTTCTAATGGTAGCTGGTGATCCATTTTGATATGGAATGGTTCACTGCTTTTCTTTCTTTATTATTTATTTATTTGGATCCCCTCTCTGTGTGTGTGTGTGTGTGTGTGTGTGTGTGTGTGTGTGTGTGTGTGTGTGTGTGTGTGTGTGTGTGTGTGTGTGCGTGCGCACGCATCCATGTTTGCCCTGGCTCTGTCAGAATAAGAACGTATGCATTAGATGATAATCAGAAGGCGCCGTAATCCCCGTCACTTCCGATGCATTCGAAACAGGGATTGAGGATTAAACGGTCCGGCTCGGGACCCTTGGGATGTTAACTCCCACCTGTGTGTGTGTGTGTGTGAGAATCAGTGAGAGAGAGAGAGATAGAAGGAGGGGGGGGGAATGTCATGAATCTGGTCCATAACTGCACTTATAGGTTTTAATAAGGGTTGTATGAACGTACAGTCGTGAGACAGTTGTTTTGCAGCTCCTATAGGATGATGTTCAATGTGTTTTTTTGATTAGCGCTACACTGCCACCTAGTGGCTGCAGTTTGTAAGCCATTTAAACCAAGCACTGGAGGTTTTTTGGCAATTTGTGCTTTTTGCTATTGTACTGTTATACAAGCTGCACATTGATTTAATTAAAAGGGTGTGCTCACTTTTGTGACTGGGGGTACACTTGTCACGCTGCAGTTACATGGCCACACCACTAGTTGGCTTTGCGGTTTCTATGCCACTGTGCTGAGTCTCTTCACTACTCTCTGGTGAAGTTATTTTTTTTTTTCAAAACTGAATAAATAAGGTGAATAAAATTGAGCGGATCTCAGAATCTGTAGAACTTAACAGCTAGTAGATGTTGAACAAATTTTACTGAAATTACTACAACATGGGAACGAGGGAAGGCGTCAAGGAGAGGGTCAGCGCGACTTTCAATTCCATTAAAAAAATGCAAACTTGGATGAAGCTGGAAATGCGATGCTACCAACATTTTCACATTTCCCTCTATTCTCATTTTCATTAAATTTACTGCAATATTTGTACAGACATTAGTTTTTATAGGTTTCTATATTTCATATTTTTTATATTTCCTATATATTAAAAAAAATGTGTATCTGCATCTTGTTTCATAGCTTAACTTACTCTATTTTCATTCTATTTCACTAATTATTTCCTCTTTTCTTGTAAACCGTTTAAGGTCACAGGCGGTCGTATAAGCATTTCACTGCATATCGTACTGTGTATGACTGTGTATGTGACAAATAAAATTAGAATTTTGAATTTGAACCGGACCAATCACAGTCATCAGGTCTGCGTCATCGGGGAGACGCATGTCAGATTACACCATTACGTCAGCGGCAACGTGAGTGTTGGCTGTTGGGAATCAAACTCACGAATTCCAGACTGTAGCTGTAAACAAGATTAATTTAATGTAAGATTAAAGATTTAAGATTAATATGTGTGTTTGTTTTTTTAAAACTTTGCCTCATTGAATACAGATCAAAAATAAGAAACTTATTTATTTATTCATTTTTTAATAATTAAGTCCAGGTCCTGTACTTTGATGGAACAAATAGACAAATCTGTTCCAAAGCAATTTGGTTTAAAATGTTGCTTATTATGAAGTCATTAAAGAATAAAACATCATCATCATCACAGGCGTGCTGTTATAGAAATCTATTATTTATACCGATGTTAAGTTCTATACTATTAAGTTGTAATATCTAAACATTAAACACGGGAAATGATCCAAATGATCAGGTCTCTGTTTATTTACTTTACTTCTGTTATTTTTACCATTATATTTATATATATATACACATATGTTCATTTTGTGGCCTTCCTGTATTTCAGTCTTTCATTTGCTTATTCTCCTTTTTTCCCCCCATTTTCTCAGTTAATTTCCCCCATTATTCTCTGCAGTTTAGTCTCCTCTTCTGTCTCCTTATTTTTCTTCCAAATCGCCTCCATCCTTTATTTATTTTTTCTTATTTATGAGATGATGGTTGTGATTTTTTTAATGTACAGTGTGGTTTAAGGAATTGTTCCATGAAAATTTGCCAAAATTTCACATACTCGCTTGTAAACATTGTTTTGTACAATTCTGTAAAATAAATAAAAAGAAGTTTTATAAACTCCTGGTTTCTCTGTGTTCAGGTCCGAGCTGTACCGGTCTCTGTTTGGATCGCCGATGCTTCAGTGATGCTGCTGATGAAGCTGGAACACACGGAGGAACACACACATCCATCATTGTGACTGCACGCGCAACAAGACATTGCAGTGAGCTGGACTTATGCGCAGCAGCAGAAGTTTGGGACTTGCTTTTTTTTTTTTTTTTTTAACATTTTGGAAATGACATAAATCAGACTTTATAAAGAATCATCTGAGTCTGTGTTTGTAATAAAAAAGTGATTTCCCCACTGAATTTTCAGAATGCATCGTGCTGAATCTCATGCAGT
>QMIH01000485.1:207282-228716 GCA_003987875.1 Clarias batrachus
TATATATATATATATATATATACACACACACACATACACACACACATTATCGAATGATCAGAAACTCAAAAAAAAAAAATTCAGTCAGTGTTACCTCCCTGATGTTATTTTCCTTTTGTATGTCTTTATTTTCCTTTCCATCTTTAAACTCAGTCACAGATCAGGTTATCGTTTTCAGGGCCTCCTGAGTCTTATTTCTGTTTTTCTTTTCCCTCTCGTTTCTGGCATTACTGAAGTTTTCTTTCCTCCCTTTATTTCTGTTTCTCCTTTTTTCTTTACTCGTCTTTTTATTCCATTAAATCCCAAAACCCATGAATCATTCATTTTAACTCACAAAAAGGCAAAAACACACAGGCTGAACCTTCTGCCCCTTCTTCCTTTCCTTTATTTTTTATTCATGTAATTTGTTCTTTACTTTGTTCCAGTTGATATTTATTTACTTTTGATTTTTCCATTTATTGGTTATTTCAACAATCAGGACACAACACGCTCTTTAACCACAAGACTCCTGAGTAGATGAAGTTGATTTTATTAAGTTAAATTCAGTGATCTCATGTTCGCCACAGTAAACACACACACACACACTCCTCTATTCAGATCAATCACCCAGCCACTCTCCTCTCATCAGTAACGCGTTTAGTTCCGTCACTCGGACGTACAGACATTATTACAGATCCATTTCTAATCCTGGTTTGTGCAAAAACAACCGGACCTTTCACGGAGACATGATATGAACCCAAACACTTTCAAGTAGCGTTAATGATCTTACGACTCCATCAGTCAATTTTCTTGGTTTTGTTTTAAGCATAGTGTATTATTCTAACCATTTTACTCTTTCTAGAAATTTTTTTTTCAAGCACACATCAAGGTTTCTAAACAGAAATAAGTTTTTTTCCCCCCAAACTACATTTCCAGTTAATAAATTACAGGGTTGCATAATGCACTTAAAAAAAAAAGAAAGCTAAACACCATATTGTGCGTGTAACACGAATTCTTTGACAGACATGTAAAGGGGTTGAGGGAAGAGGTTAAGGTGCGCTGGGAGATAAGCGGGGTTATGATTGTACTGGCTTTTAGAAGCTGTGGGTGTAGTGTTTAGGCTTTACATTATTTTGCAATATTTTTGAAAAAATATACAATTTTCTTGCCTTTTCTGGGACCAGTTTGGGCTGCTCACAAAAAGAAAAAAAAACAAAAAAAACCTGCAAATTCGTGACATCTCAAATTCTGGACTTATTTAAAATTTCCCACTTATCTCAAATTTCTGACTTGTTAGCTCAGAAATGTTAAACTTGTCTCAAATTTCTTCAAATTTTAACAGAAATTTGAGATCTTCTTGCTATAGAATATTTCTGATTTATAGAAAATTCCTAACTTCAAATTTTGGACTAAATCTCAAGTTCCTGACTTAAACTATAGTAAATAATTACTATCTAAAATTCCTGATTTATCTCAAATTCTGGACTTTTGGACTATTCCCAGATTCCTGACTGACTTGAAATTTTACATTTTAAATTTAAGACATCTTTTGACATTGTTGGCTTCTCAAATTCCTGACTTCTCTCACATTTTGGACTTATCTCAGATTTTAGAATTATCTCAAACTCCTGACTGACCCGTCTCAAATTTTATGCATTTTAAATTCTCAAATTTTGAACAAATTCCTGACTTTTGGACTTATCTCAGATTATCAAATTCTCTCAAACTCCTGAATGAGGTTTTAAATCCCACATTTATCTCATATTTCTCAAATTCCTGAATTAAGATCTGAAACATAACTTTTTAAAATTTTATTTATTAGTATAAAACTTCCAAATTATTTCCACACTACCATCAGTCTTATTGTTTCAAATATCTACGATAGCAAGTGGAAATATTTAGATGAATTAAGCGCTTAAGACAATGAGTTGGATTTGAGATAAACAAGATTTTTACAAAAATGAGATAATGAGTGGTAATCCCTCAGGATCTTGGGATAATGAATCAGAATTTTGATGGGGCAAAATCCTGAGAAAAGTCAGGAATTTAGGTGAATTAAATAAAATTAAAAAAACAGATAAGCACTCAAGATCGTGAGATAATGAGTCCAAATACTGAACGAAGTAAGGGCTTTTGAGGTAATAAGTGATGATTCCTGGACAGCAAGTCAAGAGCTTGAGATGCGGAGTACGACTTTTGAGGTATGCCACGATTTTGAGGTAATGATTCAAACTTTCTATGTATTGCCGCATACTATACATTGTTTTTTTTACATTTCTACCTGGTGGAAACGGACTTCCAAAGTAGCTTCAGAAGCAGCTGTGTTGTTTTTTTGTTTGTTTTGTTTAGAGCATTTAAAAACCACCGTGAAGTCAAGCATAAGGGATCATTAAAGATAAAAATAAAGTTTTTTTTTTTTTAAATAACATGACACATTTCTCTTTAACTGGAATCAGTAACATTTTTGTTTGTTTGTTTGTGAATGCCATTGGTCTCTGCCGGTCTAGTTTCTACTTCTCTATTTAATTTACACTCTAGGATTAACGTGCAGTTCTACGACGTGTTCTTCCCGAGCTGTACACAGTGGCCTTCGTCATGAAGCTTTACCACTGAGACGGGTAAAGGACGAGACATTTACAGTCCAGAGTCATAGCCACCGTGAAGTTTGCGACGGCGTGTCGGCTCCTCTCGGGCGTGTGCGGTGGACGGGTTCAGGACGAGTTTGGGCCGTCCATGGTGGAGAGGATGCGCACCACCTCGGCCCGCTGTGTGGGGGAGATGTGCTGCGTCATGTGCACGATGGAGTCCATGGCCACTTCGGGGTTTGCCTGAACCAGACTGACCGACGGACAGAGAGAGAGAGAGAGAGAGAGAGAGAAAAGGCATTAGCATTTCATAGACATTTAATTTTTTTTTCCATTTTAATGTTAATTATTCATGTTATTATGCCAATTTCAATATAGCAAAGGGGGTAAAATGTATTTTGTAATTTAGGAAAGATATTCCTTATACAAAATTAAACACAATGCAGGTAGGAAATAAAAAACAACCATGTTAGAGAGTCGCTAAATTCTTAAGTGGACAGGAGTGAAGTACAGATGGACAGGCAGGTGAACAGAGAGACAGACGCTTGGATGCATGTAAGAACAAACAAAGACAAATCAGAGGAAATAAAAAGGAATGTAATGAATGGAAAGATGACTTTGGATGTCCCTCCGGACGCGTCTCTCTGCTAATACAGAGACCAGTAGAGAAATAGAGTGTACATTAGGAGAGGCACGGCGAGGGCGGGAGATGTTACCTGCGGATCTGTTTGAGAATGTAGTCCCTGCGGATGTACTTGATGTTCTCGTCGATGAGAGACCGCGCTCCTTCCTCCTCCGTCAGCTGCCTCTCCAGCCACTCCACCACGTCCTCATTACTGTCCCATAAATATGCCTGAGAGCAAAAACATATACATACAGAAAAAAACGATCAGGAAACGCACCAGGAATTCTTTTAAACCTGTCTGAGTAAATCGATCGCTCGTGTTTACTCATCATCAAAGTCCAGATTTTTAATAAACTGCTCTCTTGATTTGAGATGAGCCCAAGCTGATTTGGAACAAAGCTGGAAAGGTTTGCTAATGAAAATGAAAAGGAGCAGGAAAGAAAAAACAAAACAAAACAAAAAAAACAACAACCTGAGCTCACAGTCGACGGGAACATTTAATGGCCTTTATTAATCACGTTTAATCCGTTTGCTTTTAATTAAGAAACAGCATGTTGCTCTGCTATCTGCGCGTGCCAGGGAGGAGATTAATTGCGGCTTAAGATAGCCCGCTCTGATTGGGGCTAATGCATCAGCCGCTTCAGCCACTGTCTCCTTCCGTGGATACTCGGGAGGCGCCGGCGGCGTCTGGCACCGCGCCAGGAGCGCCTGGTGTGCGTGCGCGTGTGCGCGGGCCGTGCCCCTCACACACGGACTCCAACATCGCACCTTTAATATAGCGGCTTTACTGTAGACTTGGCAAATGATTTATTTATTTCCGTTAAAAATATACATTTTAAGCTTTACTATTTTAATCATTTCTAGATTCAAACATTCTCATTTTTTATTTATACAGGTAGTCTTACAACTTTATTTTCAGTGTGTAAGTGAATGTATAAAATGTCCGGTAGATTGTATGTGGTTGTGTGCGTGTGGGTCTGCGGGAGAAACGAATCGATTTGGAAGCACAATGATAGAAAATGTCTGTCCTGTAAAGCTGTCCTGGTGAATAATCCTAATATTGGATAAATCTTAACAAAACAGATTGTACAGTCCAATACAGTGGAAAACAGCTCTGAGACAAAATGGTGTCCAGGATTCCCCTTGTGATTTCAAGGCGCAGACACAATGTTTCACTGAGAGATTCATGTCCTTGGGCGCGATTACGGTTTTTGGCCACATGATGGCAAGTGTGGGGAAATGGCACAGATTTAGTCAAGTGTATTGGTATGCTTTACATTGTACAGTATATTCGTGTTAAAGGCGTATAAGACTCACTTTGTCGGACTTAAGAACAAATCAGACTTACGAACGTGCTCCCGGAACGGGACTCGTTCGTAAGTCGGGGATTGCCTGTATTTAAAAAAAAAAATGTAAAAAAAACTTTGCGCACCTTCACAGCTCCTTCAGCCTCGACGAACCAGCGCCGGAGCATGGCCTGCGCCTGGCCATCGGTCAGCTCGCAGTTAGCCTGCTGGATCTTCTTCTTCACCGTGTCCTCCAACAGGAGCCGTCGCAGACGCCAGTAAAAGAACTGCCTGGACGTGCGCCACTCCAGCACATCCTGCCCGTACGGAAAAAATATTTTATGTAATAATTTCTGCTTTCTGACAAAAGTCCAAATTGAGAGATAATACCAATTGGCAACTAATATCATCTCCATTTAATACAGCCTTGATTTTGCTCGAGTTTTCATTTGCCATAGAAGCTAGAAGCTAATCATGATAATGATGATTCTCCTACAGTAGGTACTTCGAGAAAAAAAAGCAGAAGTAGACTCACGGTGATGACGCCTTTCTCCTGCATGCGTCCCGGCGTGTCGTGCAGGTCGGCGAACTGCACTGCTACTTGATGGTAGATGGGCAGCAGGAACTCCTCTCGCTCCTTCAGTTTGCTCTCCAGCTCCTTACGTTCGGTCACGTTCAACTCCGGGGTTCCTGTGTTTTTTTTGATGATGATTACAATAAACAAATCTCTCCTAGTTCTTTGTCAGCTTTATTTTTCCTCATAATGTCTCTGTACACATTTAACGAGAGAGTGATTGCAGGTAGGAACTGAAGTCATGAGCAGGGACCCAAAGAAGCGCTGGATTCGTTCCTGAGGACTGACTCTGCGAGATATTTGCTGTAATTAACGTCTTTCACCTGCTTTGCCTCAAACTGCTTGATGTCTCTAGTGTAAATAAAACATAACTTTCTTGGGTTAATTTAACTGCAGAAAAGTAAACACTACATGCGTGTACGGATGTTGATTATATGAGTGACGCGCACTGAGACAGAACACGGGAGGTGATTACCCATAATCCCACAGCACAAGAGGAAGAGGAAAGCCATCGGCTCAGTCGCGATGACGTGATGCTCGGCAGACAAAGCGTATACGTACTTGTTTTATCGAGTTTAAATGTATTTTTCAAAAATTTTGCTCGTCTTGCAAGACACTTTACTCGCCATCCAAGGTTTTACTGCATTATTAATTACAAGACTTCTGGACTCACCGAGCCGCTCAGCCAGACCCGTGTAAACGGGATCGACGCGCCTCATCGTCTTGACCAGATCCTTCTTTCGGAACTTGATCTCCACCGTCCCCTCCGGCTCCAACACGCCTCCCCTGCACGAAGCAAGATTTCGTCATACGGCTCAATTTTATGTGTCAGGTTTTACAGAAGCGCTGTGAGGCTCTTACCGGCTGTCCTTGTCCGCGTACATCTCCATGTGCCGTGGGTTGATCGTGGGATCGATGACTACCCATGATCCTCCGCGGAGCTCGGCTTGAGGCGGGATATAGACGAGCACCGGCTGTCTGTACTCCCTCAGTCCGTCCACGATGTACGCGCCGAACTTCAGCACCTGGTCGTACATGTCTACGGATGAGACGCGCATGTGGTTGTGAGAGAAATCATCGACTTCCGAATGTTGTGTAGACGGTGAATTTTATTTTACTTGAATAAATTCATTGTCAAATGACGGACCTTTCATGCCGCCAGAGAAGCCTCTCCAGTTGGCGAACACCATGAGAGGGAGTCCCTCCCGGTTCAGGTCCTTAATAGCCTGAGCCGTCTTGAACGCAGAGTCGGGGAACCAGACCTGACCGGCTTGCTGGATGATCTGAAGGAGACATGACACACGTAAGGCGAGTCTGCATGTACTGTAGCTGTGCCAGTGAGTGCGAGTGTGAGGCTCACTTTGGCTTCAGAGTCCAGATTAGCTGGATCTGCTGGGATGGACAGCTCGACCGTTCTCGTCTCCACGGCTACCACGCCGACCGGGATTCCTCCCAACCTGCAAACACAGCATCAATCAGAAAAAAAAAATCAGCTTATTATAAAAATTAAATGCAAATAAAATTTAAAAAACCCTGTACACTCTGACCCGGGGCAGAACAGCGCGCGACTGATGGAGAACTAATGGTTTAGACGAAAAGCTTTTAAGGTGGGCTAATGAGAGCTGGAGGTGTTTTAGGGCAAATCCTCCAGACTGAGGTCAGAGGTCAGTGATGGAGAGAGAGAGAGAGAGAGAGAGAGAGAGAGGGTGGGGGGGGACAGCTTTGAAGTAGAGCTTAATCATTAAGAAGGCGCTTCTAACGTAATGGTAATAAATGATGTTGATGTAGTAAAGTTTTTTGCGTCTTTTGATGAGATCGCGGTGTCTTTGAATACACAACTCACCTGGCTCTGCCCACCACCACGCTCTGTGCCCACGGCTGCATCATCTCTATAAACGATCCTTGGTCGAAGAAACCACTCACCCACGCGCCTTTAGGGTCTGAGAGAGAGAGAAAGTGAGACAAAGGTGAGAAAGACAGTGAGAGAGACGGAGAGGCAGATGGAAAGACATTAAGAGAAAAAGACACAGAACGGCAGTCGGTGAGAAAAGAGGGAGGGAGAATATACATAGAGAGGGACCGAAAGAAATGGACAGAGAGCGAGAGAGACAGATAAATAAAGAGAAAGACGGTGAGAGCAAGAGGGAGATATAAAAAGCAGAGAGAGAGAGGCAAAAGGCAGACCGAAAAACAGTGAGAAGGAAGAGAGGGAGAGAGAGAATGTACAGATAGACAGATAGACAGATGATAAATGAGAGAGACAGGGGAGAGAAAGATGGTGGGAACAAGAGAGGGAGATAGAAAAGCAAGCAGAAAGACGGAGAGAAAGACAGGAAGAGAGAGACATAGAAAGACAGTCGCGTGAGAAGGAGCGACAGGGAGAGAGACAGGAAGGAAAAGAAAGACACAAAGGTAAGCAGACACAGAGAGACAGAGAGACAGGTGTTTATTTAAATTTAAAATTGCTCCAGCTACATTTAATCTCTTTTTTTATATAATAAAAAAAAAAGATCCTCTATACAACATGTCCTTTCCTCATGTAATATAACAGACATGCTAGTTCCAATAGTAAACGATTAAAAGAGACTGTGTGAGCCTGCTTTTACAGCATACTGTACACATTCACATACTGTACACGCGTACGTGGCTTAACTCGAGCACATTTCACTGTTTTTCCTGAATAAACACAGTCGTATGTGTGTATGACGTCAGCCCAGGATTAAGCTGTGTGTCTGGGCCCGAGGCCGCGTCTCGCTCTCGCTCTCTTTCTCTCCGCTGTAATTACTGAGATGTGGAATCTCTCCTGGCGGTAAAGCCGAGCGTGGGCCGTCCATCGCAGCCTTATCTCTGTGAACCCAGAACCTCGACATCTTACAGCGAGTCTACAGTGATCTACTGGTGCAGTTCCTGACCCGACACACAAACACACACACACCTCTGATATCTGATTTTAACGCTAATCCTTTAAAACAAAGGAGGAAGAAAAACAGTTTTACAGTCTTTATTATCGCAACATAAAATATAGTGTTAATAAAATCTTTGGGACTAAACGACCTTGGTAAGATTCCTTCGACACTTATTTAATATACAGTATGTAACGGGTGTACGGTATGTCTGAGGCTCACTCTGATTGGCTCGTCCCGCCAGCATCCACCGAGGGTCATACGGCGCTTTGGTGGGTATAAACTCCACCGGACGGTCGATGGGGTCCTTGGCTGCCAAGAGCGGCACGGGGCTCGAAGTGTTCTTGGGGAAGAAAAAAAAAAAAACACGTCATAAAAATACTACGTCTATCTGATTAAGATTTTTATTTTTTTAAAAAGGGAGTGCTGGGTTTGAGCCCTCCACCTTGGGCATGTAGGAGAGCCACTGCAGCAGCGTGTAAACGCCCTCGAAGTCGTCGCACACGGTGGTGTGTGTGACGCCGTTGTTGTGCATGATCTGCACGCCTCCCAGCTGGTTATTAGATGTGTAAACTTCACGACCGAGGACCTGCAGTGAAAAAGAGAGAGAGAGAGAGAGAGATCTTAGTCACCTCAAAGTCACTTTTACATTCTACCTAAATCCTCAGAAATGATCATTTCTATCTGTTTAGACTGTTTACAGTCTGTTTTTCCTGCACCTGGATCAATACCATCAGTGTCACGTCAGTGCCCGAAGGCTTCCGGCTCGCTGACGCTGACTTATTTACAGCCCCGGGGAGCGGGAAGATCTATTCTGGCTATTCGAGCGTAGTCGTTAAAAGCTCATAAATGACGCCGCCGCAGGACTACACCATGTTCAGCTATCGAGTGTTTACCCTCCAAACGCAAGCACCTGCCTGCAAGCCAAGGCAGCTCATAAAGAATAATGAAAAGGGGTCACGGTTTGCTCTGACCTCCTGGTCACGCCACTGACCTGACCAACCCGAACAACACTTTACGCCATAACTTAAACAACATAAATGTCTGTTTTACATCCACAATTTAGAAGGAAGCAGGAACGTGAAATCCGGCTCAGTGCACGTAGCCTGGTAATGATTTCTCTTCGTGTAGGACTGAATGAGAAACGTATCGTTTAGAACTACTGAGATGGTGCGACAGAAAGAGAGAAAGAGATTAAGGAGCCTTTCTGGCATTTTGAAATGGTATAATCTCACGATTGTAGGTAATTGTCTGGAGTTTGGCATGGCTTGGGTGAAAATCAAAGCCATCAAAAAAAAAAAAAAATTATAATAATAATAAAAAAAAAAATAATAATAAAAAAACAATTCTAAAATACTTAAAAATTTGCAATGTAGTCTCTGATTTAGGAAAAAAAAAATCATATCAAGTTGTAAGTTATTTTAAGGTGGATTGTGACCAGCTAACTAGTCCGACCGGCAGCATATTCCATATATTACTGTATAGCTCCACCTGTGGACAAAACATGTGATTTCACTAGTCAGGCTGAAACCCTGTGCTAATTAACTGAACAACTAGTGAAAGACTGGCTATGTGACAATGATATTCAGATTCTATAGCCAATGTCTGGGTCTTCTTGGTGAAAAGAAAGAAAGCAACAAATTATTCTTTTTATCTCGGGTTTCTAAATTATTGTTAAAAAAAAAAAAAGAAAAAAAAGAGAATGTCATTAAAACAGCAAAGTTCACTTTGGTCTCAATACTCCTGTATTCACAGCATTTATTATTTAAATGCTGAATTTGTTTCTTAAGTGAGAAAAGTAATAAGTTATAAGGTATGACTAACATTGAATTACTAATTATTATTAGCTGAATAAAATTTAGGTATATGATTAAAAAAAGGTTCAAGGTCTTCAAATTATAACAAAATCGGAAAGAAAATATATCAATTTGGGATATTTATGAAATTGTGGTACATTTTAAAATAGAATCGCCATTTTAACGAAAACATTGTACTTGGTTATGAATTTTCTCACCTAGGTGAAAAAAAGTGAATTTTCAGACAGGATCATGTAACATTATTTTTCATAATACTTAATACTTCTTTTTCTCTCAATCCATGCTTCAGTTTTTTTTTGTAAATATACAACACATTAATATTTTTAACAGATAAAAAGAAACACGTTTGTTAAATACAGTATCATGTCCTTTTATGTCCGTAGTGTCCGGAACTTTTTTGAATTAAAAATTTTCAACGATCTTAACTGACATTCAGATTAAACTTGGCCAATTAACATTACGCATGAAAAGACATGAACCTGAAAAAGTGTATTATTATGAAATGCTACATTTTTTTAAATATCAGAACATGAATTTGACATGGTTACAGACACTACAGATAAAATTTAAAAAAAAATCCTTTTCTACAAGTCATATGTTCATAGAAGCGTACACCAATTTTAGTATTAATATTTGAATAATTTGCAATTTAAATAATTAATGTTTGAAGTGACACAGTATAACACTGAAAAATGGCACATTCGGGGCTCATATAAAATCATCTCTGCAAAAAGTTAGCAACTTGAAATTTTTAGGGAAGCAAGATTGGTCACTTCACACACGAGTGTGAAACTCAAAAAAAATTTCTGAGAGGGATAGTTTGGCCTTTTCCCCCTTGATGCCTCGGGCATCAACTCATTTATACGCAAATAATTATGTAAATCTTACTTTACAAATACAAACAAAAAAAAACAAACACTTTACTTTACAATTGGTATTAACACTACCAGACCTGCAGGACCAGAAAGGAAGAAAGAAGAAAGAAACGTCATGATGGAAATTCCTGTAGAACAATGGTGCGAAAGTGAATGGCCAAACAATGAAAAATGTCCACAAAGCCGAGGGTCAAGCACCTAAGAACGGTTCTGATCGGGTCATTTTCAAGAAAGACATACAGTAGACTTTCCTGATCAATTTCATTACAATTCTCATTACCAAAATGTTGATTTACTAATCGCACATGAATCGCACATGAAACAGCAATCTATCGAGTCGTAGATGAGAGGAATCTGATTGAGAAGAAAGCGAAATAGAAATAAATAACAAAACGAAAGCGGTCCTACGCCGTCACCATGCTGCACTCCACGGCCTGAATTTACTGATGCAATTAAACAGGGAGCAAATTAAACTGGCCTTATCTGCCGGGGCAGCGTGGAAATTTATGCATGTGAGCAAACAGTTATGACGGCCATTTGTATACGGGAGACTAAAAAGGGAAAATGGTTTTTCGCTGGACAGATTAATATGCGGCGGCTCAGGAAGCGGAACCGATTATAGAGCGTAGTTTCAGACCAGGTTTCGGCGTTAGGGTCGGAGTAATTCCCAGACACAGGCTAGATCTGTTTGTTAATTCTCCGTTTTATTTGCGTTAACTGATTAGTGGATATGGACGTGGAGTTTGTTAATTGTATCCGCGCTGTAAAATTCGATTATTTGCTTGAATCGTTGGTCGTTCGGAAGAAATGCGCGACAATCAGGAAAGGCTAATCTAGCTGTAGCTACGCACTCACGCACCTTGTTGAGAGCTCCGGCTCCGGTCAGGATGATGTGCGAGTTCTCGACCTGGATGGTCCTCTGGCCGAGTCGCACCAGGTATGCGCCGATCCCGATGGCCCTGCACGTCACCTGAGCAACATGACGATGCTCGATTACAACCAAATTGTAGACTTTACAGGCGAATATCTTTACTAGATAAATATTTCAGTACCAGATTCATGGTGATGATCTCTTCATACGCGAGTGAAGATTCTCCAGCGATCATCCCTGAGCCTCTCAGGTTCTCAACACCCAAACCCTCCTCCTTTCCGATGATGTCTGTGATCTTATACCTGGAGACACACACATTAACAATACATTGATCTGCATAACGATATATCAGTTGAAAAATAAATAAATAAATAAACATAATCGCGCGCGCGCACACCTCGATTCCCCTTCGTCTTCCACGTGCTCGCAGTGCACGGAGTTCAGTGCCGAGACCTTCTTATAGTCCTGAGGTGTGAGGTACAGGTACTTGAATCCCTGCAGGAGAAAACCAGTAAGTTCCACGTGCATTTCAACCTTGGGCTCATTTCATGTAGTGTGTAGCTGTAGTGAGGACTTTCACAAGGTGTTCGGAGGCATTTCATCTTCTGGGCGTCTCACCTTGTACGGGTCGACCGGGTCCTGCCAGGCCACGTGGAACATGTGTCTGATCTCCTCCGCCAGTCCGATTCGGGCGCCGCTGTTGGCAGCGATGTAGATGCGCGGGATGCCGCTCTCACGCGCCATCTCCGACGCCTGCTGGAAGAGGACGTCTTCCTGCGGCCCGAACGAGCCGATCTTGTGCGTGATGTCGTTGCTGATCACGATGATGTCGCGGCCTGCAGGGTACTCGGGCGTCCGGAGGGTCATCCGCCATGCCACCATGCCGATCTAAAGCATACAGTTAAACGCTTTCCTGAATTTCACTTTACCGCGCATTTAAATTCTTTCAATTTAGCCACTTGCCAAGATCCGAAAACAGTATTTAGGAGTCTGACCTCGTTGCCCCCGGGGAGGCGGTTCATCTGCACCAGCTGACCCTGAGAGTCCAGCACCAGCTCAGTGAAGGTGAGGAGCTCAGAGGGCAGGGGGCACTTGGGCAGGTGAGCGTACGCGTCCATGGACTGCCACAGCTTTTTCAATGCCTGAATGGATAGAAGAAAATAAAAATATGGAAGAAAGAAAGAAAAAAAAAAAAAAAGGCAAAACTTCATTATGCCTCCCAAATACGTCTTTGTATCTCGTTATACAGTGGAACCTCGGAGTGGTTCCACTTACGAGTGTTCCGCAAACCGAGCATTTTAAATAAATGTTTAATCGGAAACTGAGCAAGTATTAGTTTATGAGCGCCGAGAATCATGTATCACACATGCGACTCTTGTTTTGACACCGGGCGGAAAGTTATCACAACTGAGCCAATGATTTTTCTCTCTCTTGCGCTGCAGGAATTATGGGTAATCGTCTCCCCTGCTGCGTCCCCTGCGTCAAAATAGGAGTCTCCTGCTGCGTCCTAGTGCTCGTCTCTTATAATCAACATCTCCCTCTCTCTTCTGTGTGCGTGCGCGTAATTCGACACTGTGCGCCACACACACGGACACACACACTTTTTACACACACACACACACACACACACACACACACACACACACACACACACACACACACTTACTTTGTAATTTGACACAGACACACACACACAGAGACGCGCACAGACAGACAGTGACGCGCACAGACAGACAGAGACACACACAGACACGGACACACAGACACGGACACACAGACACGGACACACAGACACGGACACACAGACACGGACACACAGACACGGACACACAGACACGGACACACACACAGACACGGACACACACACGGACACACACACACACTTACTTTGTGCGCGTCTCTGTGTCAAATTACAAAGTAAGTGTGTGTGTGTGTCCGTGTGTGTGTCCGTGTGTCTGTCTGTCTGTGCGCGTCTCTGTCTGTCTGTGCGCGTCTCTGTCTGTCTGTGCGCGTCTCTGTCTGTCTGTGCGCGTCTCTGTCTGTCTGTGCGCGTCTCTGTCTGTCTGTGCGCGTCTCTGTCTGTCTGTGCGCGTCTCTGTCTGTCTGTGCGCGTCTCTGTCTGTCTGTGCGCGTCTCTGTCTGTCTGTGCGCGTCTCTGTCTGTCTNACAGACACACACGGACAGACAGACACACACGGACAGACAGACACACACGGACAGACAGACACACACGGACAGACAGACACACACGGACAGACAGACACACACGGACAGACAGACACACACGGACAGACAGACACACACGGACAGACAGACACACACGGACAGACAGACACACACGGACAGACACACACACACAGACACACACACACAGACACACACACACAGACACACACACACAGACACACACACACACACACACACACACAGACACACACACACAGACACACACACACAGACACACACACACAGACACACACACACACAGACAGTGCCTGCGCGCACAAACGGAAACACTTAACTGGATTTATTTTTACTTTTTTTTTAAATGTTAATTGCAGGTTAATTTTTTTTTACTTTATATGTTGTATTAATTATTTTTATGTATTTGTTGTTTTGGGCTGTAGAACAAAATAATTTGAGTTTTCATTATTTCTTATGGGAAAATTCTATTTGGTTTACGAGTGTTTTTGGAATACGAGCCCGCTTCCGGAATGAATTATGCTCGTAATTCAAGGTTCCACTGTATGTATTTTCTTGCTTTATGTGATACTTACCTGCTTAAAGTATCACAGGATTTATTAAATAAGATATAATGATTAAATAAAAAGAATGATTCAGAGAACTGGGTATTTATGATTAAATTGTATTGATGCTTTTGCTGATCTTTATTATTAAGATTATCCTTCTCGTAGCCGAGCGTACCTGTCTGAACATCTCAGGCAGGTCGTAGACGTAGGTGGTGCCGAGGCTCTGGGCCTGGAAACGTTTGGACTGCAGCAGGTCTTTTGTGACGTACGGCGTGTTGATGAGCATGCCGTGAAGAGGCCCCTGCTTGTCTCCGTACGCCTGAAACATGATCTGGAAAAATGAAATAAAATGACAAACAGTACTGTAGAGCAATAAAAGAGGATACACTTGAGTAACGACACCGATGTCTGGGCTTAAATATGAAACATAATTTCATAGAAATTGTAATAATATGCGGTGATATTAGATATTAATTAAAAATATAGTCGAAAGTGATGATGGACAGGGACCAATCACCCTGCGCCATCACCACCCGGGCGCACCAGAAAGACAATGGACATATCAAGTAGACATAGCAATACTATTATGATATTAATTTGAAAAGGGGGGGGGGGATTTTATGTTTAGACCGAAAAACCCAGTTGCAGGAAAAATGGTCACTCAGTGTGATGTCACTCAGTATAATGTCACACAGAAAGTTATTAGCCATTTCTCAGCACAAGTTTAAGGCATTGCCAGGGCTGACCCGTATGAGATATAAATAATTCCTCCTATTCCATATCCGAGGCCCAATCTCTTAGGCACCCTAATGGCAGCAGAGTCCATCCATCCATCCATCTTTGGCAGACACTAATGAATATTAATTAGTATGCAAATACAACGGTTGCATGACGGGTGTCGAACCAAACAAGCCATCGGAAAGATTTGTATTTTTGGCAGATTCTGTAAAGAAGCTTGTGTCTTTTTGTGAGTTGTCTCCGTGTCCCCCATGTAGTTTGGATTTTTTTTTCTTCTTACTGAGCTCTCAGGTCATGTGATCAAAGTGACATGGAAAGGAGGTTGGGCCTAATTAGCATACTAAAAGTACAGACTGCGCAAAAAAAATTAAACAATAATTTTTTTATAGAGTTTATTATTTAAAATGATAAATTTATTAATTATTATTTACTGTGTACGTGACAATCATGACGTGCCATCATGAAGATGAGACCTACCTCATTCTGCTGCAGAAAGAAAAATATGTGAAAAAGCTTTCCTGATTAAAATAAACATTTTAAATCGTTTGTTTCACTATCATCATCATTACTGATTATTTTCTTCCTTGTGACATTGTGTGTAAAAATGATGACATCAGCGTGTACAGTACATGTGTGTGAGCGAGAGACGCGTGAGCCCCACCTGACGGTCACTGGGCCCCACCTGTCCCGTGCGAGAGTCCGTGACCTCCTTGTACAGACTGATGTCCAGGTAGTAGCCGCTCTCGTTGGTCAGGAAGAGGCGGATGGGGATCTGCTTGCCCGTGGGCGTGAGCCGGATGTTGATCTTTAGCTCGGCCTGGAGCACGCGCAGCTTCCACAGCCGACTGCCGTAACGCATCACCATGGAGCGTACGGACTCCTCGATCTGACACGGAACAGACACTGCGTTTCATTCTCAGAGCACACGGTGAACCGGAGGCTTCAATTTGAGCAACATACAGTACAGTACTGGGTAACCTTTGAGGGATCCATGATGACGGTGGGGACGAAATTGAGGAAGATGTGGTTGCAGTCTGTTCGAACTGTGGTGTTGTTAAAGGCCACCTCGAGCTCGTCCATGGCTTCCAAGAGCAGTCTCTCAGCCTCGTTGTGCAGGTACTCGAAAGAGGCTTCCTAAAAAAAAATTAAATAAAACAAGCACAAAAAGTAAAGTAATACTACATTAATATGCACTACAATAAGGAAGCAGCGCACAACACTGAACAAACTCGCGATGTCTTAAAGTGTGTCCCGCACCTTGGTGACGAGGTCCGAGTGGCGGATGATGGCGCGCACGAAGAAGCGGTAGTCGGTGACCTCGATGCCCACCTCCACGCGGGCGGCGCCCAGATACAGGTGCATCTTGTGGTTGGCACACGGGATGGCGGTGAGCGCGAAGTTCCGCATGCGGTTCAGTTCCAGCTGGAAGGCCAGCGCCGGCTCCAGGTGCCTGTAGATCCGGTCCTCTTCAAACTGGAAGCACGCGCACAACCGAGTAAGTCATGGGAAAACTTTTCCGCGAGATGGAGAGGGTGAAATTAGTCGTTTTAAATTTGGAGTGCACGACGAGAGCAGAAAGTGGCGCTATCCACCCGACGCCACCCCTGCCCCCTTTCCCGCCCTCCCCCCTGCAGCGCTAATAGCAGGCTAGATTTAGTAAATGTAGGTAATCACAGCTAGCTAATGGACGTCATCTCTCTCAAATGGGCAAAATAATTAAAAAGTTCATTAAAGTAATGAGCTTTGGTGGAACCATTTTAGAAAACTATCACAGTCAGGAGGAGCCATTATCAAGCATGATTGAGAGGCTATCAGAGAGACAGAGAGAGAGAGAGAGAGAGAGAGAGAGCGAGCAGGCGCAGGAGGGAAGGACCGCCTCCACTCCAACGTTATTTCTGTCTGGGAAAAGAAAGAACGGCTTTCCGAGTGTTCAACTTGGCTACCAAATGGGCCGGACATGAAGACTTTTGATGAAGGGATGCTGAAGATAACAGCTCTGTTACGACCTGGATAAAACTGAAACTTTTCCCTTTTTACGTGAGAAACAAGTCACGTCCTGGTTTCTAAAGTGTTCACTGTGAAGACTGACCACGGCTAAACCTGGGACACAACGCTTCCATCAACAGCATCCACATTTATTCCATTATACTTCTTATTTCCTCTCTTTCTCCATTCCCACTTTCTTCCCTTCTTCTCAATATTCTCTTATGTTTCCGCCAGTACTCCTTCTTCTCTATTTCTTTGTCATTCTTTCTGACTAGACTCTCTCCCTTTCTGGCCCATTTTCTCTTCCCTCCTTAACTTCTTTACATTTTTGTTACTTTCCTTCCTCCCTATTTTATTCTTCATCCCTTTCTCACGATTTCTTTATCTTTCCTCTTTCATTTACTTTCTTACCTTCCTCCACGTTTATCCTTCCTTTCTTCCTTCCCATCTTTCTTTCCCTTTCTTTCTTTATCCTCAACTTCATCCTCTCTTGATTTAACTTTTCCTTCTTTCACCCCTATTCTTGTTCTTCATTTCTTCATCACTCTGATTTTTGTCCCCCTTCCTTCCTATTTCTTTGTCATTCCTCTTTCATTTCCTTTCTCCACATTCATCCATTCTTCTTTCCTTCCTTACCATCTTTCTTTCACTTTGATTTTAGTTCTCCTTTTTCCCATTTCTTTATTTCTGTCTTTCCTTTTTTGTCCTTTCTCACATTTGTCCAACTTTCCTTACTCTTGTTCTCCTCCTCTCTTTTGTCTTCTCTTGCTTTTTTCATTCTTTCTTCTTAACTTACGTTCTCTCTTTATCTATTCCTTTAATTTCTTTTCTTCATCTTAATTTTTCCTTCCTTCCTCACCAATTTTCAACCCTTCCTTGTTTTTTCACGCTTATTTTTCACTCCTGCCCTCGTCCTTGTTTCATCATCTTTTCTTTCTTATTTCAGTCTGTTCATCCTTCCTCACATCTTCTCTTTTTCTTCTCCCTTCCAACCTTTCTCTATTCCCCCGCCTCTTGATTTCTTTTTCTTTTAGTCTGCATATCTTTCCTCCCTATTTTCGTTTCCTTTTTTCTCTCATCCTTTTTCCTGTCTTATCCCCACTCTCATCCTTCTGTCTGTTTTTCCTTTCAATCCTCCTTATCTTTCCATCTTTCCTGCCTTTCTTTTCTCACTTCTTCTCTCTTTCTGAAGCATCTATCCAGTTACTCAGTCTTTTTTCTTTGAATCTTTTTGACATTCCTTTAAATATCTTCTTTAGTAATTGTTATTGCTTTAACGGAGTTCATCAGATGATTTAACCTTTAACCTACAAAGTTGTGTTAGTAAAGTGAACTCACCTTGTCTCTTGAACGGAAGGTGAAAAATTTTGGGAACTCCCTCTGTGAGTAAAAAAATAAAAATTAGTTACCTCAGTCATACGTTCCAGAAACAAACCCCGGAACACACAAGTAATAGTTCGTGACAAAGTTCAAACTGTTCGGTAAATCAGTCAACTGCAATCGGTTCAAGCTGAAATTCCAAGTTAAGAGGACATCGGTATTTGCAGATCTGTTCTCTTACATAAAATCACATGGAAATACTCACATGGAACCTCTGGTCCACCTCACAGTTGATCTGTTTCCTGAAATCCTGTTAGTAATGATATCGAGACAGCAAAGGAATGGAGAGAAAGAAAGAAACATGCAGTGGGACAGCTAGATTTGAGTCTGAATTAAGAGTGTTTTTTTTCTCCATTCACATTTTCGGATCATTTTAGTAAAAGCTTTGACACAGACATGAAGAACAAGCTGGCGGGACAAAAAACAGACGCCGTCATGCGTCCTCACCTTTTGAGCCACGAGGAAGGTGAGCCGCCGGATGCCGTGCTCAAACAGCACCGATTTCTGAAAAGCAAGAGACGAAAGTTTTACTTGAAGCAAACGGAGAAGAAGAAAAAAAAAGCTTTAAAAATTATATTCTGATTTTTTTTTTTTTTTACCTTGGACTGGGTGAAGTCCCGGAACATGGCAGCCAAACCGTCATCGTCTATGTCACTGTCGGTCTTAATAGCAACGTTTAGGATGTGGATGGGTTCATCCAGGGCGCTCTACAAACAAATCGGACAGCGCTATGAACGTGTGAGAATTAAATAACAGGATGGGAATTCCCAGGGATCACCCGATACATTATTATCGTAGTACACAGGTGCTGATTCATACGATTTATATTGTGATTCTATAAGTTTCAGAATTTTTGTAAATATTTCGATTAAATATTTTTCTTTTTACAATTTTAAATAAACTGAAGAAAATAATTGGCTCCTGCTTTATTACACAGAACATTAATAGTTAAGAATAGTTAAGAGTGTTAAGAGTGCCACCTGTAGGAACATAAAGGAATGGCAACATTTTTGGCACTTCAAATTTCAACATTATAATGAAAAAAACTATTTTGGAGTCAGCGTTGTGATAAATGCCACACAAAATAATTGTGACACATAACTGAATGAATTTTGCGCACATCTCTACAACTTGACTCCTGAAACAAAGAAATAAGCATCAAACGGTCCAACGGCGCTCCCCACCTTGTTGTCGTCCTCTACATACAGGACAGGGTTTCCTCCATCGGGGAAGGAAGGACTAGTGGGCGGAGAGTCTGAGAAACAGCTCAGGACATCGTTAATGTTCCTGAGAATAGGAAAAACAAAATGTACATAAATTCTACATTAAAATCACATCTGTATTCTGTTACATTAGAAGTCTTGCAGTTACTTATGAACAAATCAAAACACACGCAAATCACCTGGTGAATTCCTGGAAGGAGCGGAAAGACACCATGGCTCCCATCCGCTGACACGGCGGGGTAAAGGAGGTGTCCAGAAGAACGTCGCTCACGCTGGCCACGTGTACCATGCCGTAGTGGTTCAGGTTGGACGAGAAGGACATTCTGAGAGCGCAACAGACACACAAACGGACACACAAACGGACACGGGTATCAAACACGAGTCTGTGTCTCTCATGATTCTCTGTGGCCTAGAAGATGTGAGCTTTGCTTCCTTAAGAACTGCTTCAGTTTTAAATATATTAGTACATCATCTCTTAAATAGCACTGAAAGCAGCTCATAAGAAGGCAAACTACAGTTGAAAAGAAAAAAAAAAGAAAAAAAAAATTATATATATATATAAACCTTCCTGCAATCTTTATTCCGTCAAATGATCAATTTCACTCCAAAATGTTTTCCAAATTAACACGAAAACAAACCAAGACTCTGGTGTTAGTCAAATCGACACCTTATATCCCGCAATTCACCAAAAAGAAACCTTAATATCTCACCATCCCTTTCCACGTTTAGGATAAACAATAAATATTAATCTCCTTCAATTAATTTTCACACAGTGTTAGGATTGTTTAGCACTGTTGAGCGCAGCATCCTTATACTGCTTTCAACGGTACCGCGGATTTTTAAAGCTTCTTAAAAAGCTTTTTAAAACTCAGTGAGCCGTTCTCATTCTACCTGTCCACAAGGTCATTAGATGAAGACTGGCTAGCCGTAGACGTGTCAAGGCTAGTCGTGGCGGTTTTAGCATCGTCGGCTTTACACTTAGCCGCTATAGCTTTAGGTTTGTAGTCCAGAAGTGGTACGGAGAGTTTCCTGAGAGAACAATTGCACAGAGTAACATACACTCAGCAAGGGGCATGTCGCAATTAAACTCAATAATTAAGACACTTAATTCAAACCCAGCATGATGTCTGGACTGTATTACACACACACACACATAAACACAACAACAAGCCATGCTAAATTAGTTCTGGAGTCCTAACATAACCCCAAACAGGCTTTAGTTTTGTGAAAGAGTTTTTGAGAGAGGGAGAGAGAGAGAGAGATCAACCTTTTAAGTGAAAATCAATATTTTAGGTAAAAATCAGCATCGTCAGGTAATTTTTTATAAATAGAGCCGAGAAAAATGCTAGTAACAATAAGCTAGCTAATGACTGAAGCTGTTACATTAGCTAGCACACTGAAATTAAGTCTAATTCAGAAAAACAGCTAATAAAAAGTCAACATTTCTCTTATGTACTGTATCTTGTTTAAAATGACACCTTACAGAATATTTTCTACTAGATACATCACCACAAATATTTCCTGCCAACAAGCCAGCATGAGCTAAACTGAAAGAATTGGTTCTACTCATAAATATTTTAGATACTGCTTGCTAATATGTGCTAACCTGACAGGATTGATAAATGTTTCTGAAAAATTTCAGGCAAAGCAAGCCAGTCGGCTAAAATAAGATAATCTGAGAGGATTTTAACTTTCAGATTTTTATTTTGAAAAAAAAAAAAAAAATTTTCCTTCTGCTTCACAATTATGTGCCACTTTGTGTTAGTCTGTAAAAACTGAATAAAATACATTTTACCTCTGTGGTTGTAATGTGACAAAATGTGTTCAAGGGCTATGACTACT
>QMIH01000485.1:228738-266697 GCA_003987875.1 Clarias batrachus
AAAAAAAAAAAAAAAAAACATTTCAACAATTCAATAATTTTCCTTCCACTTCATAATTATGTGCTAATTTGGTTTATCATGTAAAAACTGAATAAAATACATTTTACCTCTGTGGTTGTAATGTGACAAAATGTGTTCAAGGGCTATGACTACTTTTGCAAGGCACTGCAGTAAGCTAGGTTCAGTAAAATTATCTCAATGAAATGAAAAAATATTTACTATATTTACTGCTAAACCTAGCCACTATAACCGCCATATAGCCATTATATCCAACATGACTGCGAGGATTTCGGTCATAGTCATGAATATTTATTATAATCGCTGATAAAGCTAACCATCCTGTTAACAGGAGCTAAACTGACTGGATTTTAAACAGGATTTTTAAGTCATATTTATAAATCTTCTAAGTATTTACCAGTAAACTAGCCAGCTGCTTAGCATTAGAAAACTCAGGAGTACATTTCAAATAAATTCATTATATTTCAAATATTCAGAAATTTGGAATATTTGCTGTGAAAGCTAACCAGATACGTTAATGTGAAGGAATTTCTCAGAGGATTTCTGTCAGATTTATAAACGTTCATGATACTGATGATAAACCTGTCCTGCTGGCTAACATGAGGTAATCTGACAGGATTTTTAAGGCATTCAATAAATTCACGGCTAAAGCTACTTGTTACCAAAGACCTAAGCTAACCGATTTATTACAGGATAGCTTAAACAGTATAAAATATTTAAAATATTCACTGTTAACACTAAGAATCTTGCTAACATGAGATGCTAACCTAATAGGGTTTCAAGGAGAATTCATATATTTTAAATGTTTATATATTTGTTCTTACATATATAAACCTTAAAAAACGTCACGGCTGAAGCTAGCCAGTTGGCTAACATAAGCAAATACTGACAGAGTTTCTGTGCAGAATATTAACCATTTAAGTTAGTTAGCTAAAGTTTTCAAAATCATAAATACTAATAATATTTCCTGCTTAACCTAGCCAGATGACCAAAATAAGCTAATGTGACAGAGTTTCTGAGAGGATTTCTGTCAAATTCAGCAATGTCTACAATGTGTAATGCTAGACTTGGCCACATACGGAAAATAAACCAATATGGAAGAATCTGACATATTCACAGATGTTCATGGTACTTTTGATAAAGCTAGCCTTCTAGCTAACATGAGCTAATGTGTTAGGATTACTAGGGCATACTCATTAACATTCAGTAATTCTACTGTTAAAACTAGACAGTTTCCATTATTAGACAGAACTCAAACTGTTATTTTAACTATTCCAACTAAAAAAAATCATTGAAGGCCCAATCTTTGTGTCCATAGCATAGGATGCCTGGGCGTTTGCTCACACTATTACCGACTGCTAGACAAACTGGTTGACAGTAGAAAGAATGTGTACTGTACCTGTTTAGAGTGGGGATGTTCCCTCTGCAATCAAACAAGATTGATTACTGATTGGTTAGTTTCAGGCCGAGAGGGACAGGAGGCAGTCTCGAGTGCTACATAGTGTGACGCTAATTTTCACTTAAATATTTTATTTATTTTTTAATAGATAAGCAGGATGGATGAATGAACAATTTTACAGCGACTCTTTATTTTAGGTGCTAAAATGATCAAACTACACCACGCTATAGAGACTGCTTCCTCCTCCCTCGCACACACATGCAACATTCACAGCATTTCAAGATTTCAAACGTGTGCATTCGAAAAGAAATCGGTCAAGAGTGAGGCATGCAAAGAAATTAAACGTACATGAGCACATGCTTTACAAACAGGCAGCCATTTACTTAATTTTTTTTTCCTCGCTGCATTGGTAAAATATATATATATATATTTTTTTTAAATTCTGTTCAAGCTGAAACCAGAGAGTGACACTGGTTAAGCAGAGCCAATCAAAGTGCTGAGCATGCAAAAATCGTATTGGCCCCATTTAGTTAGCAAGCAACGCTATCTAAATTAAACATCACTATTAAAGCATTTGCGTTTATATCGAAAAAAATTCTGTAAGAAGTTATTAATAGAGCGTATACACCTTAATGGTGGAGGCGGAGCTTAGCTTATGTTTATGCAAAATTAGTGATGATGAACATCCCTGGGTAATTCACTCCTTCCCTTTTATCCCTATCCTCCTCCGAACTGTCAACACTGACGTGGCTTGAATTAGGGTGGGGTGTAGTAGTATTTTAAGACTTCAAAGCATAATCTTGGAGCACCTGTTTGGATGCGAGGTAGGCAGCATGAACTGAAACTCCACGATGCAAGTGTTGTCCCTTAGCTGTCTGTGCTGGACGCTGTTGAGCTCGTACGCTATGTACGCTCTTCGAACATAGACCTGATGAAGACAAGAATCCTGAGCTGTTAAAAATCTTTTTAAGATAAAAAAAAAAAAAACGATATCGTACGAGAACTACCTTCACGTACCTCAAGAGCGGCCATTCGGACCACCTGGTTGCTGTGGTAGAAGAAGTTGGGCAAAACATCAAAGATGGACGTCTCGGACAGGATGAGTTTCTAGATGATGAAGAACGAGAGGGAAAATGATGCGAGACAACTTGATTAATCCAGCAGATTAATGAACGACTTTTAAAAAATAGACTTTTAATTAACCCTCATGTTCTGTTTACTACTTTGGGAAGAAAGTACTAATTTAGGTCATGCCTTTACGTTAAAATTATAAGTCATGTAAACAATATTTATAAAAATTTATACCCTATAACCTTTTCAGTCTTCCTTTTAGGATTGCATTGATGCCAATAAAAATCACATGGGCCATGAAAATGAGGTTTTCCTAACAGAAAGTTCCACATGTGACCAGCAGATGGCGCCACAGTATGAAGATTTCACCCATTTCACATTGCGAAGGTTTCAGCAAGCTAAATTCGATGAGTGTACCTGCAGGTTCTCGATGCAGAACTGATGGCCGTACATGTCGATGGCAGACAGGAAGATGGACTCCACCTGGTTGTGGCGCAGTTCGTATGAAGGCAGGTGAGACGCGATCAGCACCTTCGAATCAAAGCCAGGAGCGCTTTAGTAACTCATTCAAGCAGCTTTCCTGAAACTGGTTCTGTTGCGCGTGTTTGTGTGTACCTGGCGGGCACGCAGAGCCACTTTGGCGTTGGTGGTCTTGCTGAGCTGGGTGAGCTCGGTTAGAATGGCCATGAGCTCATCGGTCAGCGTGGGGTCCCGCCCACACAACTGATCCTACAGACGGACAGAGTGAGAAAAGAAGCTGGCGAATCGAGTTGAGGGAGAAGGACTCGCGTGCATGCGTGCGCTGGTGAGTACTCACGATCAGCATGGTGACCAGAGAGTTCTTCTTGGTGACTTGTGCATGGGAGAAGATGTAGTTAAGCACGTTGCCCATGTCGCCTTTGTTTTCCTCACGCAGCGCGAACACACACTTGTCATAGTGACCTGAAATCACACAAAGAAAGATTTTCTATCCGTTTCTCTTCACATAAACTTGTCTATTACGTTCAAATATCTAAGGTCGGTTACAGCCAAGCGCAATGTGATTTCATTGAGCGTTCCTGTTTTTTTTTTCTTCAATGCAGAATGAACATTAACATCATTCTTATTTCTGTGATGTTTGCCTGAATGATGATGAACACATCTCACCGTGCTGAAACTGCACCTCCACCTTCAAGTACTGCCTGAGTAAATCCATCACCACCGCCCTCATGTGGCCGCGGATACCGCTGCGATATCTGTGGATGCAAAGCAACGGTGTTTTGTTTAGATAAACACGGTGGCACAAAACTATTGGAACAGCAGTTTGGTAGAATGGAAATAAATGCGAATGTGTTTTTGTAACTGACTTCTGGACGAGCTGCACGATGCTCTGCGTGTTCATGAAGAAGACCTCGCGCTCCGACTTCCTGTTGAGCGTTGCCGCGTGGCTGTCTAGGATGTTGGCGATCTGATACAGAAAAGCAGGAACGACGACGATGATGATGATGATAAAAATCACGTTTCATTATTTACATTTATTATTTGACAATAAAATAACAGAAAACAGTCTGATTGTGTCTACATGTACAGTATGTGTGTATTCATGAGAGAGCGTGTGTACCTGTTGGCTGGGGAACTGGCAGAGCACAGAGGTGATGTTACTCGCGTACTGCGCCATCTCCTTCTTGATGGCCTTCTCTACAGCTGGGGGGATTCGACCCGATACGCTCGTCATGATGTCCTGCAGCTCCAGCAGAGGCAACGACGGATCCCGCAGCGTCTTCATCAACCGCTCCACCCACTCCTTCAGCTGAGTAGACACACACACACGATGTGGTATTAATATTATTATAAACATCACTGTTAGAAAATGCTATTGACTTATATTATGATATTGACTTATATTATGATATTGACTTATATTGTGAGACAGACAGTGAGCGTGTGAGTGTGTGTGTTTTACTCTGCCACTGAAGAAGGGTTCGGGTAGGCAGAAGCCGTTCATGATGTGCACTAGGTGGTCGAGAGTGCTATGGAAGACTCGGTGCAGCTTTTCTCCCCTCAGAGCCACGGCCTGGACGATGGGTAACGCTCCGGTATGCAGCTCCGCCTGGACCAAACACACACACACAGCTAATTATTTGTGCTCTACTCCTTCTTAACCCAGTTTCAATCCCAACATATCCTGATTTTGCCACGTAACAAGTCGTCGCTGCAAACGACAAGGGGTGGAGCTTAATGTTTTTATTTAATTTAATTAGTTGTTATCTCATGTTATCTCAAACAGTAGGAAAAAACAAAACAAAACAAAAACACGTACCTGCTGCACCCTGCTGGGATCGTCCAGCTGCAGTTTGGCTATAACGCAGCCCGGGTCTAGCACGGCTCCTGCTCGCTTCACGTAGTGAATACATCCCGACTCTGCTGCGGTCAGAGTCATCACCATCTTCATCACCTGGAGCATGCACACACACGCACAATTTAAAAGTGCATCACATAATGAAGAAATTTCAACTTCAAAAGCGACTGTTTTTTATTTATTTATTTATTTTTTATTTAAAGCAGCGGTAGGTAATCTTGCTTGCTTGCTATAATATCCAAGTTTCATCCAGAAGACTGTCGCGTACACATTTTCTGCCTCTGGAATTAATTTAAGAAGAAATCCAGCGCCGAAGTTCTGAATAATATTTCTGACGTGCCATAAGCGGCTTTATTTTATTTTTGTCTTCCAAGTACATTATATACAGGAAACGCAACTGTGGATGTAACAAAACCGCACAATACGTCGCCCACACACACACCTCGATTTCGGCGTAGCACTGTCCCGCGAACACATGGCCTCCGTCCTCCACCGTGTACTGGATGAGTTTACCGGCAGACGGAGAGCGCAGCAGCGACGGGTCGTTCTCCTTCTCAAACACACACGTCTTGTTACCGATGGTGATGCGGTACCTACATGACCAGAGAGCACACGCTGAAAACAGCCCACACACACACACCTAGAGCTACTGGAGGTCTCAAAGCCTCCAAATCCTAACGTCTAGTCAAAGTACGGGTCGTACCGGTCCACCTCCTCCTTCATGTAGGTGGTGTAGCTGCTCCCGTCGTAGGACAGCAGCAGGCCGCCGTCGCTGAGCCGGTGCACGTCCACTTCCACCGACGAGCTGTTCATGATGAGCACGTAGGAGTTCGGAGACTGACGGGTCACCTTCAGCGCGTATTTTATGCCCTCGTAGATGAGTTCCACGTCGACCGTGTTCAGTAGTGTGTGCGCTGCCAACACCTGACCCCTGCAGACGGAGAGAGGAAGGAAGGAAAAAGGAAAAAAGTAGAGGAAGGACAAAATATTTATACGTAGGAGGAAGACAGGACGGAAAGAATGAAAAGACAAAAGAAAGGCAATTAAAAGAATAGGAAGGAAGGAAAGAATAAAAGGTGAACAAAGGAAGGATAAAGAAAAAGTTGGAGACAAGGAAGGAAAGATAAATGAAGGAGGAGGAACAATGAAAGGAAAATAAGGAAGACAAAAGAAAAAGAAAAATTTAAGGAGAAATAAAAGGGAAAGAGAGAAAGAAGATAAAAAGCAGGAGAATGAGGAAAGGAAAACAAATGAAAGATTAAGAAAAGAATAAAAAGCAGGAAAGAAAAGAATGGAAAGGAAAGGCCAAAATTTTTTTTAAAAAGAACACAATAAGTCAAAAAAAAAAAAAGACAGACAAACAAATGTAGAAGAACAAAAATAGTGAGATGGCAAGCAGAGTAAAAGGAGGAAAGTAGAGAAAAGGAAGATCAAAAAAGTGAAGGAAGGAAGAGAGGAAAAAAAGCAAGGAAACAATAATGTAAAAGATAGACGCAAAAGCAGCCGTAGTACAGAAAGTGAGAGATTTTAAAGGCCGAGCAGATTTCTGAGTGCTTGTAGGAGTAAAGTCTCACCTCTCGAGAGAATGCAGGAAGTTGGACACACTGTTCCTGAAGTTCACATCCGCCACGTGCAGCGCGCCGCTCACTATCCCCAGGATGGTGTCCGGACGCTCAGCCTACATGACGCAAAGACGTTACTGCTACTGCTAACAGGGTTTATTTTTCCTGATGAAAATATGTGTGAAAGTCGATATTAGAGTAAGGACTGCGGTGGTGTAAGATCCGGTTACCTGCATTTTCTCGGAGATGAGTCGGTCCAGCCAGCCCGTGTCGATGCTGTTGTGCTGGAAGCTCTCGGTCTCCAGCAGCTTGATCAGATACTCCACGGTGGTCCTGAAGTCTCCTCTGATCGAGAGCTCCTTCAGAGCCACTACCATGTTCCTGATTTCAAAGAGAAAAGAATATACTGTAATCAAGATTATTACACACACACACACACACACACAGTAACAATTTGACACGTACGAGATGGCCTCTTCTCGGTTTTCGCCCCAGGAGAAGCAGTGACCGAACTGCGAGTCGGCGAACTCGTGGAGCCCCCCGGCGGCCGCCACGCTGAAGTAACCCCAGACGTTCTTGTTGCTGCGGAAGTTCAGCTCCTGCACCGTGCCCGAGCTCGGCTTAAAACCCTGAGAGAAAAAAAAACAAGTAGCTTTTCCCTCACATCCTTCCTTAAGTAAGTACGTTCCTTGTAGTACATAATCTTAGTGGCCATATATTGTGTGCTTGATATATTGACATGCACGTGTACTGTACCTCATCTGGGTTCTCGCTGGTGATGCGAGCTGCGATAACATGTCCTCGCGGTGAGGGGGCGGTAGAGAGGCCTTCGAAGTCGATTGGGGAGTCTCCCCACGGCTGCACGCCGTACAGCATGCGGATGTCCTTGATGCGGTGCAGAGGGATGCCCATGGCGATCTGATACACACACAAATCAAATCCACTCTCACACACTGCTTTATTAGCAGAGAGTTTGCTTTATTCGCTGTATTATTCTGGTTTCCATAGTAACGCCTTGTATTGGGGGAAATCCCACAGAGTGATACTTTTCCCTTAATCTCTCTCAGAGTGTGTGGTGTAAGAGCATTAACCCTTCTCCCAGATACACACTGACCCGAGAGCATGCGTGATCCACCAGCAGAACAATACGTGTGTGTGTTTGTGTTACAGCAAACAAGCTGTTGTGATTGCAAAACGAAGCGATACACACATACGTGGCGACCCACAATAAATGTACACTAACACATTATTACACAAAACAACTCACACGTACGCGTACACACGCGCACACTCACACACGCGTGCACATAGACGTGTACACGCACACGTGCACACGCACGCGCACGCACGCGCACGCACGCGCACGCACGCGCACGCACGCACACGCACGCACACGCACGCACACACACACACATACACACACATACACACACATACACACACATATACACACATATACACACATATACACACATATACACACATATACACACACACCTGGAGCTGTGCGGCAGGCAGGTTCACATCAGCCACCATCTCAGTGCAGGGGTGTTCCACCTGCAGACGCGGGTTCAGCTCCAGGAAGTAAAAACTGCCGTCCTGGCTGAAGAGATACTCGACTGTTCCTGCACTCACGTAGCCCACCATCTTGGCCAGCTTCACTGCACACTGAGAGAAACACACACACACAAGAATCATTACTAACAGTTTCCATCTAACATAAATCTGAAACATATCACTCTAATAAATTACTTATTTTGTTTGTTTGCTAGTTAGTTTTTTTTTTTTACCCGCTCCATATTCTCGAACACGTCGGAGGTGGCGATGGTGGCCGGCGCCTCTTCTATGATCTTCTGGTGCCTGCGCTGAACCGAGCAGTCTCTCCCGAACAAGGAGATGGCGTTGCCGTACTGATCGGCCAGGATCTGCACCTCCAGATGCCGCGCGTGCTTGGCGAGGCGCATGACGAAGATGGGCGACCCGGGCACCTCCGTTTGCACCTGCGGTGGCAAAAGAAAAAACAAAAAACAAATCTGCTTTTTAAGTTTAAGTAAAATTTTATTTGTACTCAATATTCATCTAACATCAAAATTTTCATCCAACATCATAAAATTTTATTTGTACTCAATATTCATCCAACATCAAAGGTCATTTTTGTTAGCTCTTAATTTAGGAAGCGTTTAACTTGGCTAGACATAGCTAGCTAAACAAGAGTAAACCTGGTTAACGATCATCAACATTAACGTTTGCTGTATCAGAAATAAATAATCAAGTGCCGTGATGCATCCAGTTGCAAAACAGAGTTGAATAATTTTTAAATGTAATTCATTTTCCAAAGACAATTATTTCATTGTAATATTTCATAATAGCATTAAATCATCTGACCTGTCGGAAGAGGTTGGGGAAGTCGTCTCCGCTGTTGACCTTGCGGATACCCTTCCCTCCTCCACCCTCGGAGGCCTTGATCATCACCGGGTAGCCCACCTTCTCTGCAGCCTGTCGGACAGCATGTGCGGGTTAGACGTGCTAGCAGCTGGCAGGAACTAGCCGTGAAGCGTTTAAAGAATTTCAGCTATGCTGGTGTGAATGTCGGGAGTTACCTTCAGCCCGGCCTCCACGTCCTGGATGCAGCCCTGCTCGTAGAGCTCGTTGGGTACGTTGATGATTCGCTTCTTCTGATCGTTTTCTGACCATGCCACAGTTAACCCTGTTATTATACACAAAAACAAATATTCTTAGCTTTTTGAGGAATTCATTTAAAAAAAATCTATTTTAAAATTTGGGGGTTTAACACGGACTCTGCACAAACTGGTTTAAAGTTTTAGGGTCTTATGTGTAAACTCAAACCGAGTTATTTAACCAGTTAGGAGTTTATTTTACCATTATGGGGCTCTATAAGGACCTGACCCAACTTATTTGAGCTGGACACAAATTTTCCCATTATGAGGTTCTGAACTATTTTAGGATACTGGGTCTCTTTATAGACCCTAGCCAAATTATTTTACCATTTCAGGCTCTACATGGACTCAGCACAAGTTTCTTTAGGATTATGGGGCTCTTTTTGGCATATTTTGGCACTATGTGGACTCCAATCAACATATTTTAGCATTACAAGGCTCTATAATAGACCCGACCCAAGTTACTAGACAATTTTAGAGTTCTATAGGAATTCGACTCGAGCTGTTTTTACGTTCTGGAATTTCCGATGCACCGGATTTTCAGACTTTTCATTAATTCCCTGTAAAAATAAGTCACCACACCTGTTCCGCTCCATGGTAGAGTGGGGATGCCTGCCGTCTGAGCCACAATGGACGATGCAATCTTGTCTCCCAGAGCCCACATCGCCTGACTGGGAGGCCCTATAAACCGGAAAAAACAACAACATATCTTTAAGCATTATTAATACGGGGTAACATGCTATGGAATCAGATGGACATTTTGAGGAGACGAACCCATGAAGGCGATGCCGTGTTTATGCAGGAGTTCTGGGAGTTTTGGGTTTTCGGAGGCGTGACCCCAACCAGCCCACACCGCCTAGAAAGTAATCAGAACGTAACTGTAGAATAGACTACAATAAATTAATAATTTATATTCAGGTTATTTTATTATCTGTGGAAGAATAATTCTTTGTAATAAAACTTTACAAAGTCTATAACAAATACCTGAACTGGAATACGCTTAGCGATGTCCAAAATGAGCTCCACATTAGCGTAGTTGTTATTGTTGGTTCCTCCAGGGACAGGGACATAATGATCAGCCATTTTTATGTACTCTGTGGGCAACGAGGAGGAAGAATGCGTTGAACCACTTACTTGGTTCTACAGTAGGTACATTATAATACTGTGCAAAACAAGTTCCTGTTGTTGTTATAGTGCTAGTGAATGGAAAAGCCCAAATCATATAATCTGTTCGAATTGAATTTAACAAAAGAATCTTGAAGAGACCTTGTCCATTCATCAGCGGAGACACTTCTCCTTTCACGTCACTAATCAGTAGCTCTTTCTGTATTAATTAGGCCACGCTCAGCCGTGACAGAGCCAGACTGTACTGTATAAACTGACATAATATATTCAGCCTCGCCAGTGAATGGCATAAATTCTTTTCCCTTTTTATTGCCGTGTATTGTTCCCTCACCCGCGTTGGCCTTCAGGTCCTCAGGGGTGACCATGACGACGAACCGGATGGCGCGCTCGTTCCGAAACATCTCATACGCCCAGCGCCGGATGGAGCGCATGCACTTTACAGCGGCAATGCCGTTATTAGCGATTAGCACCTGCAAAATGCATGCACATATTAAACAGGGTTCTAGAGTGAAGTTTTCGTCAGGGTCACTAGGCAACATGGAATGACTTAAACCTTGCGATCTCTCAAAAAGAAAACAAGCAGGAAAACAAGATACTAAACTGGCTCATTTTAAGCTTTCATTCCTCATTAACCCCAGATTTCCAGTGTGATGCGATTTACCTTCTCGATGACTTTGTTTCCTCCGAAGCGGGTAACGAACTCGGCAGGTGAAGCAACGGTAAAGTCCCTGTGCAGGTCGACGCGTCTGCGGTCGCGCCCCTGCTTTACCAGGTGCAGACCAGACATACTGGGCCTTAAAGGAAGTAAAAACACCAACATTAAAAAAACAAACAACCAAAAAAAAGGCTACGCTACACTTGACGGTGTAGCTCTGGCATGGAATCTGGAAGTTAGACGGACGTAACGCATCATCGTACAGGAATTAGAAAGTATGATGTCATTCATTAATACTTTAACATGTTGGACAGGTGCCGCTCGTATTAACGGATATCTGCTACAGTTAAACCTTGGTTGTAATCCAAATCACTCGTATATCAAAGTGAATTTCCCCATAAGAAATAACGGAAACGCAGATGTGAAAATATTCATATAAAATTTTTTCAAACAAAATATAAAGTGAAAAAACTAATTAAACTGCGCTTTAACTTTGACAAGAATCGTGGCTGGTGTGAGGGAGACGAGAGAGAGAGAGAGAGAGAGAGAGAGAGAGAGAGAGAGAAGGAGGAGCAGGGGCGTTATTGTGTAGGACGACTTTCACTATCACTAACGGAATCACGGCCGTCTCTCTGTTTCGTCACTGGAATCTTTTTTCCCTTTTGTGTGACTTTAACAAGGAACCTCTCTAATGAAACCTTTGCTTTTGAGGAATTGTGACGCCGCGTTGTCGTTAAACAGGTTCACCTCCCGCACTGCTACAGCAATGAACACTTTCTTGTGTAAACATGCCGATTTCAATTTCAAGTTTCATGTTTAGTCTGATGGATGAGGATTCCTATTCTAAGTATGATGTCATACACTAATACTACATCTAATACTTTCTTTTAGGAAGTAAAGCCTTCTACTTCATTATTACTTTACTTTCTATTACTTTCTTATAGTTCCTGTTAAGAAGCAAAGCGTAGCTATTTCAGAATCCAAAAACTGTGTATGTGTGCGTATGCGTGTGTGTGCGTATGCGTGTGTGTGCGTATGCGTGTGTGTGCGTATGCGTGTGTGTGTGTGGCTGAATTCTGCATGGCCTGATATTACGCTGCTACATCATCACTGGTATGTTGGTAAAAGGAGGCACTGAGATAAAGGCATGCTGTGATCCTCAGTAACCCCTAACACACACACACACACTCACAGAGGTCTGTCTGTCCTCTACTTGCTCAACACACACGCTCCTGTCCGCCAATAGGAAAGCACTGGAGCACAGGGAGGGTCTTGACGTCGCGCAACAGGAATTTCACGACTTGCTGAAACATATAGTACTGTGCAAGAGTTTTAGGGCGGTGTGGAAAGGAAGAACGCTTTTAAAAAATATATGTTTAACCAGCGTTACCAAGCAAGTATTATTAATTTCTTATGTATTTTGAAATTGAAACTGAAGCAGCTGTGTAGTTGAATTAAAACTGGTTGAGGAACAGTAGACCATGCTACTAATGTGAGGTAGTTGAAGACACTTTCACGTCACAGGTCCATACACAAGTCATACACATCCATGGCAAGACTAACGCCATGTTCACAAGTAGCTGGGATTTTTAAAAATAAACTGAGATTTATCTACTTAGTTTTCCACTAAAAAATATATTTGACCACATGAAAAAGACAAAACGCCCTGTTAAGTGCTGTCAGGACACGTTAATAAACAGGGCCAATCAGAAGCCTAGATAAAATTTCATTATCGGTAAGCAACGTTTTTACGCAGGTTTACCATTGTGCAGAATATCCTTATAAACAAAGATGACGTGAAATAGAGGCACAATCACAATCACATCATCGGCACACAAGGTGACGTTACAAACCAAAATCTCTGTTTCTCCTGTCTACACAACACCACCGGAAAAGCAAAATAAAAAAATACATAAAAGGTTATGGAAAATCTTCACCCTGGACAGTTTTCCAAACGCTTCGTTTTCAAGGCTTTAAACTGGCTTTAAGCTTTAAAATGACCTAGATAGACACGGACAGCAACAGGAGTTAAGGTAGTATCCCAGGCACCGATCTGAAAGCAGACTGGGCTTTCAAGACGTGCTGTTTAAGCACAAAGAAACTGAATGAAGAGTACTGTAGATGCAGCGGTCGGCCCAGGAGGCTTCATGCAGCAGATTAAAACACATCATGCTTACTTAAAAAAAAAAGAAAAAAGATTTTATATATATATATTCCTCTTAGTGTAATCACACTTTGCACATTCTGTGTAATTTATATATGTTATACAGTATATTATAGAAATTATAAGTGCTGGCTCAAATGGTTAAGGTCGTGTGTTACTGTTGTGTTTCATCGAAATTTTAACATTTTACAATTGTCTTTCTTGCAGTAAATAATTTCTAAATAAAACCTTTCTATTCTAATCTTTTTTTTTAAGTCACAGACATTCATATAAGCATTTCACTGCACATCATACTGACTATAGGTACGGTTGAAATATTTTGTAATTTACTTTCCATTTTGTTAATTGATAAGAAATAAAACATTAACACTAATATTTTCGAAAGCATTCTTACTTTAGATCATGTTTTTTTTCCCCACACCTGCACAGTACTGTGTACAGTATATTATAACAATAAATCATGCTATTAGATTAGTGTACAGTAGCTCCTACTAAGGCTACTGGTTCAGCAAATCTTTGATGATTCAAAAGAAGACGTGAATGATTCAGTAAAAACAAACCAAAAAAAAAAAAAAGGTGAAGAATTTAATAAAAGGTTGAACACAAGGTGCGTGTCTATTAGTGCTGCCCATGCTGCAATATAGATAACTGTATAATGCAACACCAGCACACTGATAACAAACCCAGATAGAAGTGCTACAGTATATCTAACAGAGATACGGTGACGAGAGAAAGTATGTGAACCTTTTGGAATTTCATGATTTTCTGCATTAATTTGTCATAAAATGTCAAAGTCAAGAGTAATGACAAATATAATGTGGCCAAAATAATAACACCAAAAACAATTCTCATCTTTCATGTCTCTATTGAAAACAACTAAAAAAATCTCAGTGCTAGTGGAAAAGGTATGTGAATCTTTGAGTTAATGACCTCAAAAAATGGTATCTAGAGAAAAAATGAGGTAATCAATTTAGTTAAAGAAACAGCACTGCGTGACAGCCAAAGATTTTACCGCATCATTGGAACTGGCTCACATCTGTGTTCATGAGTCTACAGTCAGAGGTGTGTAGTAATGAGTTACATTTACTTAACCTTTTTTTTGGACTAGGAGTAGTTTTACTGCACCATACTTTTTACTTTTACTTGAGTAGATTTGTGAAGAAGAAACGCTGCTCTTACTTCGGCTCATTACTTTTCTAACCATTTATTAGACACTTTAGATATTCTTTGTGTTTGCCAGACACAGAAATGCAGCAGATAGATCTACCACATGACTGTGTTTCACCAATCAGATGTAGCAACAATAATCACATGACTCCGTTTGACCAATCAGCTGCAATAGCAATAAGGAGTCACATGACCACACAGAAGGCGGGGGGAGGGGTCTGTCTTCTGCAGTGGTAGACAGTGAAGCAAACATGTCAAGGTTAGTTTAACTGTTTTATTTAATGTTGCAGTTTTAACATATATAATTAGCAAATAAACTAGAGGCTAAAAAATGTACTGTACTGTATGTTCTAATGTTATTTTCTGCTGAGTCATTTGCAGGGCAACTGAATATACAGCACATCTTAGCTACACTGTTCAAACACACAGTTCTGTATATTCAGTTGCCCTGCAAATGACTCAGCAGAAAATTGGGATTTATTTCAAAAATCTTTATGTTGTGAAAAAAGTGAGATTAGGAAATTTGAGTTTCTTATTCCTTAACTTGCTATTTTGGAAAGATATTTAGTTTTATTCATTTATTTTATCACATTTATTTTATTATTTGGAAATGTCGCAATTTGTACACTATTTTATCATTTTGTCTGACTGCTTACATAATTTCTAAAAAAAAAAAATTTTTTTAATCAGACATTATGATGAAACAGTTACTCAGTACTTGAGTAGTCTTTTCACCAAATACTTTTTTACTCTTACTTGAGTAATATTCTGGATGACTACTTTTTACTTCTGAGTATTATCATTTTGAAGTACAGCAACTCTTACTTGAGTACATTTTTTAGCTACTCTACCCACGTCTGGTCTACAGTAAGTAAAACGTTGAACATTGAAGTAGTCTGTCCATGGAAGGACAGCACAAAGGAAGTGGTTTCTTACTAAAAAGAACATTGCTGCACGCCTGACGTTTGCGAAAGAACACATCGACAACCCACAAGAGTACTGGAAAGATGTTTTGTGCACTGATGAAACTAAGATTGAACTATTTAGAAAGAACACACAGGACTACATCTGACGTAAAAAGGGCACTGCATGGCATCATGAAAACTTCAGCCCAACCCTAAAGTACGGGGCAGGAAACATTTGGACCTGCTTTTGTTATTATGTATTTTCCGGTTATTAATTCCAAGGCTTCTCTTACTTTTTCCACTGCTATTTAGAATGTTGAACGAGTATGTCCAGTAAAGACATGAAAGATCAGATTTTTTTTGTAGACACATTATATTTGTCAATACTCTTGATCACATTTAATGACAAAATAATGTAGAAAGCCATTAAATTCCAAAAGGTTCAAATCTTTTTTTCTTGCAAGTGAGGGTAAATTGAGCTGAAGCTTTTCTTTCAGACATATACACACACATACATACATACATACACACACCTGAGGAGCCCAACAAGGTGAAGATCTCATTGACATGCCACTGCGTTCTCAATTAAAATACAAAAAAAAAAAACTTTACACTGACATGGCTAAATTTTTGCCCTCGGCCTTATCAAACCTGCTCAGGTCAAACCTGACACGCAGACTGGCGAGACGATCCGAGCGTTATCTAAATGACCGCAATTCAGACATCTAATGATAGCATGGTGAGGGCGCAAAAACAAACAAACACAGACGCTGACCTCATGTTGTGCAGCGGCCCGTCCAGGCATTCGAAAGTGCTGTCCGAGCTGAGGGACGACGGAGACTCCGAGCGCTCCTTGTCTTCCACCGACAGCTCCGACTTGCCCAGCGTCTCGTCCTCGGAGTTGTCCTCCGATACGGATCCGAGGATGAAGTGTGAAGCGGCCGGGGGCTTCGCCGCCGGGGCATCCTGCTCCGCCATGGCCGGACGACACTGGCAGGCTCCGAACACTGATGGCGAAAAGAAAGAGGGATGGATGAATGAAATATTCATGGGTGATGAGGAAAAGCATAACACTGGACTAATACTTGGGAAAGAAAGAAAAAAAAATTGCTCCAACCTTTATATATATATATAGTCTCTTATAAAAGTGATTTCAGTCCTACAAGCACTCAAGGTGGAGAATTTATAAAATGAATTGGATGATATCTAGCATGGCCTTTACATTTTAGGAGCCACCCACATGATGGGGCGTTTAAATCCCCACCTCCTTTTGGCAGACCACACCTTGTTTGGCTTTGACAGGACAGAAAAACAAACACCTCAGTGTGGACTGAAGGTCACTACTGCATCATCACCTGATCAAAACGGCACGCTGTATAAATGAGAATTCATAGAGTCTTAAATTCAAGGATATGCTTTTGAATAAAACTGTCACTGTGAACATTCTGTACAACTTCTGTGTCACCGTCTCTAAAGCAAAAAAAAAACATTTTGCTTTATCCTAAGAAAGCTGACTTTACCTCAAACCCCATCAATGAATCTAAAAATAAAAACTGTCGCTTCATTCCTTTACATATTATCACTAGATTGAAAGAACTGTGCAACGTGTATGTAGCTCATCATCATACTATTTTCTCATAGCAGATGTATTTTTGTTAGCAAATATAAATTTATTTTTTTAATAAAGAGTCAACATTAAAATGTTTAAAGATGAGAATCTCCTTTTTCCGAAAAATACAATACATTTTCCCAAAATAAGCAGGACACATTAACAAACAGTGATTCGATCACCGATCCGATATGATTTTGGCTCAAGACTGACACCTGTGACTCGTCACTGATCCGATATGATTCGTTTTTAAACCCATACGATTTGACTCACTACCGATCAGATACCATTTGGTCCAGCATCGATGTACTTTGATTTATAAACTATCCAATAGGGACGGGGATCATCAGGAACCAACTGATAAAATATTATCATGACGCGCAGGTCCCAAATCGATTTCTATAACTAGCAAAATTTTATGAATATCCCAAATTCTAAATTATTATTATTATTATAATATATTGTTTTTAGATTTTGTTACAATTTTAAACAGAATTTTTTAAGCAAATACCAAACCTGATGCCTTTCTGCCTGCTAATGTGCGAATTGTTTGTACCGCGCCACCTGTAGGATTACAGAGGAACTGCAACATTTGACATTTTTAAATGTTAAAAATATTCTTTACAAATCGATTTTAGAATCAGTGTAGCGATACCCGAGTTGCCACACAATAGAATCACTGAATCATTCCCCCTAGTGCTATTACGCTATTAATTTCAGCACAGTTTGATTCACTATTTATTCTGTATGATTTGAATTATCTCTCGTTTAGTTCCCTACTGATCCAATATGTAGTGATAAAATGTGATTCTTAAAGAATATGATACGGTATGTTTCCGCACTATTACATTTCCATTCATTGAAATACGATATGATCTGGTTCAATTCCCTGCATCAGATAACTTGGTTCATGGAGAATTGGTCATGTTGCTATTAGTCTTTCGGCTGCTCGCGTCGAGGGATCGCTGCATCCAACAAAGGTTTTTACAAGCCAGATGCCCTTCCTGACACAACCCCTCTGATTTTATCCGCACTTGGGACAGGCACTACAAGGCATTGGGTGGGAAGTGAACCCAGGCCTTCGTGTGGCAGGTGAGAAACCTACCATTGAGTGAGACCTGATCATGTACTATTGTTTTAATCACTGTATTCATTTGATTATTTTTATTACTTTCAAGTATAATACCAATACATAACACTTTTTGTTTTGCATGATATTTGAGTCATCTATTTAATTTGTTGTTGAATAAATATACGACTTATTAATTACTATAAAACTATACCATACATATAACATAAGCAAGGCAACAACCATAGAAAGTTCGTGACCTCATCCGGACCAATCAGAATCGAGAATTCGAAATAATATTAATATTTATGAGCAATGGGCGGTCCTGGTGAAGAAAAACAACTGTAACAGTACTACTACGTTTGAAATGAATACTGTAAGATAATACTTTCAGACTAACAATATCACGCGGGACACGAAATCTTTTTTTTTATGTTTAAAATGAATATTTATTTTAATTTTCCTAAATCTCAGCGCAGAGTGTGACCTGAACACACACCTTGCTGAACCTGCCAAACGGGTCCACACGCGTTTCTTATGTACAGCAGGGACCACACACACACACACACACACCTGCTACATGTGGCAAATAAATTAATCGAATTGTGGCAAATGAACAGTTTTTGTTTATTTGTGTTGTGTGCGCGTGCAGGGAAAAAACAACGGCGTTACTGTTTTAAGAGCTAAATAAATAAATAGAATAAATAAATAAATAACACCGTCAATAATGTTTGCAAACGTTCTTAAAATGTGAAACGCAGTAAATGATTGCTTTCCTGGATTTTACGGTTAATATAGACATTTCTACTGAATCTGAAATGATGCGCGAGACGACTTTTAAAGCCGGCTAACATCCAGCTAGCGCGCTCCTCAGCTGATAACCTTAACGTTATTCTACTCACCGTGAGAAATAAGTCGGCAAGCTATCCTGAAGAGATATTCCCGACGAATTTATTATACGCTTTACTTCTCTCGACCTCTAAATAACACCATGTCTGGTCCCCCTAAAGCCTCACTCACTCTGACAGCGCGACATCACGGTGCTACGATACGGAAGCGATATCATTTAAATCCCACCCATATTCCGTATCTATTACTGCGATTGGTCCATACTGGAAATTCACGCCCCAGAGACGGTCTCTGATTGGGCGCTCCTGTCAGTCATTCCACAGATCTAGGAAGCGTTACTCCGGAATGTGAGTGGGAAAAATAAACACGGCGTTGAGGAACGAGGTTACTGCAGACCGTCGAACTATGACCTTAGAGAGACTCACGCCGCACCTGTGAGCCAATAGGATTTCGGATGTCAGGCGAAGGCGGGATCCTGTATGCAAATGAACAGAGGTGTAACCAATGAGAACGAGGATTTCGAGCGCCGCGTGTTTGTGCGCGGTATGGCCTGATCCGACCGAAATTAATTCATAAATTAATGGTGACGGGACATGAGGATGGAGGGAAAAGATACTCAGAGAAAATGGTGACAGTGAGATCCTGACATAATTCTTAGTTTGTTTTCAAACAGTTTTTTTTTCTCTTTATGTATGACATAAATACTTAATATAACAAATAATAATAAATTAATGCAATAAACAACATTAAGGGGGCAAGAAGAGGTACAAATAATTATTATTTAATTAATAATTGAAGGTTTGGACACACCTTCTAATTCAATGGTCTTTCCTTATTTTTTCCCCCCTTTTTACATTGTAAAACAATGCTGTAGGAGAACAGTCAGTTGTTATTTTAAAACAAGAAGGCCAGCCTTTCTGGAATAGTTCTTGCAGGAACAGTATTTTCAAGTGCCTTTGCAAAACCCATCAAGCACCATGATGAATCTGTCTCTCGCGAAGACATTTCCAGGAAGGCAAGACCAAAACGTACCCTGCTGCAGAGGACAAGTTCATTTAGAATCACCAATTAACAAACAGCACCTCATATGAGAGCCGTTATGACGGTTTTACAGAGCAGAAGTAGCAGACACACCTGCTACAATATCACCTGTTCAAAGAAAATGATTGCGTATTTTGGAAGTCCTGAGCTTTCATTTGCAATAGGAGAGATGTACAAAAGCACAGCATTCACAGTGGTGGTACAGTGGCCAGACAGAAGCCATTCCTCACTAAAAGTCACATTACAGCCAGCTGGGAGTTTGCCAAAAAACACCTGAAGGATTCTCAGACCACGAGAAACAAAATACTCCAGTCTGCTAACAAGAAGATTGAACAGTTTGGAATCATGAAAGCAGGCAGTGAACATCACGTTAGTAAAACCACCCCTACAATCAAACATGGTGGTGGCGGCATCATGCTGTGGGGATGTTTTTTTTTTTTTTGCGCCTGGAACTGGGGGTCTTAGTCAGTATAGAGAGAAAATGGATGCAGATTAAATAAAGAGCTATTCTGAGTGAAAACCTTCTCTAGAGTGCTCAGGACCGCAGGCTGGGATGAAGGTTTACAGTTCAACAAAATCATGACCCAAAGCATAACAAAAAGAAAACACAAAAGTGACTTCAGAACAACTCTGTGAAAGTCCTGGAGCCTGAGTCCGCAACTGAACGCAAGAGAGCAGATCCGGAGATATTCCCATTTTACAACCATGGTAGGACCTAGGTTCAACATTGACACATGCATTCACACACAATGTGCAATTTGGGATCGCTAATTCGCCTAATCTGCATGTTTTTCGACTATGGGAGGAAACCGGAGTACCCAGAGGAAACCCACCAAGTACGCAGAGAACATGCAAACTCCATGCACACAGACCCGAGGCGAGAATCAAATCCAAACCCTGGAAGCACAAGGCGACTGTGCTAACCATTGAGGCACCATGTCGCCATTATTTAAAACCAATACAACCTAAGCCAGGTTGTGACAGTAAGGACATCAGAGTGATGGATTAGTCTTTAATGTTTTTTGTTGCTGATTAAAATATCTATAACCTTATAATTCCAACATATAACCTTCATCTGCTCAGCTCAATGGTAATTCGCTTTGAGCAAATAAAATAAGGAACATTTAATGTCAAAATGCTTCATCATAGAGCTGCCTTTAACATAGTGACCCACATGCACTTGCACAATGATGTTCAGTACTTAATCTCTTGGAAATATTATATACCTGTAACTAACTGTAGATAGAGTCGAGTCCTCCGATTATTACAGCACCTTAGACCTGAGCTCAGCCAAACGTACCGTGCAGACGGCGTCGACTATTGTGTAAACAGTTTGATTAAGAACGGTGAAATATCACTCTTGTGCAACCTTGATATTAGGTACGAGTTCAGCTCAAAGTTTAGAGATCATGCAGACATCGCCTGTTCAACAGACAGATAAAACTGGCTTAAACTGTGCATTTTTAATATCAGCATCATCATAACAATATAAGCATCTCTGATAAACAAATACTTACAGTGCTGGGAAAAAGTATTTGTCATTTCCTGATTTTTTTTTCTTTTATTAATGATTGAGATCATCGAAGTAATTTTAATATTCACAAAGATAACCTGAGTAAATACAAAATTCTAAGAACTGATTGTGCCAGCCTTTTGCAGCAACAACTGCAAAGCGTTTGCAATAACTGGCAATGAGTCTTTCACATCGCTGTGGGGGGAATTCTGTCTTAATTCCACACATTCCATAATATCTCAATCGGATTTTGACCAGGCCACTCAAATCCCTAATTTAGCTTTTTTTGAGCCATAACCCAAGTGCACTTCAGCTTGAGGTCACAAACTGATGGTTGGACGTTATTCTTAAGGATTTTCTGGTAGAGCGCAGAATTCATGCTTCCATTGCTTGGTCAAAAAGGCCACCAAGGTCGTCCAGTTCCTGAAACTTTTGTCACATCAGTCCAGAGAATATTTGCCCGAAAGCCTTGGAGATGATCAAGAGAATATTTTGCAAATGTGAGACGAGCCTTTGTGTTCTTTTTGGTCAGCAGTGGCTTTCACCTTGGAACTCTTCCATGGATACAGACATCATTTTGCATTCATTCAAGTTATCTTTGTGTAATATTAAAAGTATTCGATGATCTCAATCATTTAAATGTGACAAATATGCAAAAAAAAAGGCCAAATATGTATTTTTACATTTTATTTGATGTTCACTGTAACCGCAGCATGAAACATGCAGTTTTATGCTTTGGCCATTTCTTATCACAGTATGTCATGGTTTCCATAGTAACAGCTAGATTACAAGGATGTGTATGGCGATCAGTCCATATGATCTCAGACCTATTGTACTATATGGAGATAAAAGAAACTCCATAAAGACAAAGAAAAAAAAATAAATTATGTTGGCATGGACTTGCTAGTGAAACAAAAAAGCTGTGGTTTTGTCTCATTAACATAAAAAAAGGGAATAATTTTTTTTGTAATGTAAATGTAACTATACAAATGGATAGATTTTTTTGACATCATCGAGTATTAAATGAACAGTTGTATTAATTGGTAACTCATTGTGGTATAAAGGGAATAATGCACTTAATGGTGTGCTGTCAATGGAAATAGTCAATAACTAACGTGATAGTTAGTTATTGACGATGCAAACTACTGCATCTCAGCATCACATCATGCTGTCATTTATTACTTTTCTATACCAGCATATTATAATGTGTTTTATTACTTACTCACGTTTATGGCTGAGAGGGAAAAAAACACACTGTCATTGTCCAGGATGAACGTTTAACCTACACTTCAGGGAAATGTTTTATGTGCATGATCATATTTTGATCCTAAAGATCGAACACCATCATTGAAAAATCACGTCTATGAAAAAAAGTATGATTTGTAGCATTTGAGGTTTGTGGTAACGTATAGGTTATAGCTATTGCATTTTATTATTTTAATAATAATAATAATAATAATAATAATAATAATCTTCATGTTAACAAATAAAACCCCTAATTCTCATTTTGACTTAAAAAAAAAAGGCATTTGATTCTGATTTCTAAAGAATAAAGTTCAACAGTATGACACGAAGTGGACACAGTGTCCTCCTAATTTCAGAACTTGTTTGTATATTTCCAAAGCACACAGTTTAGTAATAGTCTGTGTGATAACTACTTTCAGACCAGCAGAGGGGCCAAAAATATGTTGGACTTCAAGCCAACATCAATACCTGAGCCTGCTTTTGTCCTGAATGTATCCAGATCAAAATTAGGAGTTTATAGGAGCATTATAAAAATCATGATTTACACACAACACCAGTGCTTTCACTTTCTATAAGTATATAACCTACAAAAAACTTCACATCTAAAAAAATTACACTAGTAAAAAAAAAAAAACACTGTATATGATATATTAAGTGGACAATTATTGTTGAACACTGACACCTAGTGGTCATATTTGATGCATATTCTTTACAGGGTCGCTTGAAGCCTGGAGCCTATCCAAAATCCCAGAGGCATTGGAAATGCCTTGTCTGTATGTCTTTCAGCTGTGGGAGGAAACCGGAGTGGCCGTTGGTGCAAGGCCTAACTATACTACCGTGCAGTAAAAATGTTTTAAATATGGCTGCCAATCATATACCCTCATCACATTTGTGATCAATATATTGCAATATCTTCTTGTTGCAGAACTTGGCACTGTCCTGCCACCCATTGTCCTGCACATTGTTTTTTGCGTCCTGATTAGTACTTTTTGCACATGCTTGCGCTCATGCACTTTAGCACAGGTATCGCTAGATCCATTTTACTGTGCCACATGCCCCATATTTATCCGATGTGCTCCAGTTCGCGTTTTAAAGAGCTCCTATTTGACAGTTGTTTCATTTAGACTGATAATAATTTTCTGATCAACAATGTAAAAGCAATGTTTAATGTTTAAAAAGCAAACTTTAATCCAAAACATTAATAATAATGATTTAAAAAGAAATTATCGCCTGATCGACAGTGTGCATGTCGTTGCGGGTGAATTCTAGCTAACAATATTTTCGGCACCCAAAACAAGAAATATTGAGCATGATATGACGATGGGACTAATATAACACAAATTTTATTTCTACTCAAGCATGATTGACTTCTGTGGATGGACACAAATTATTCAGGAAAAAAAAAAAATCAGGCTAAGCTAGCTAGCTAATCTGACTTACTTGCAGGTCTGGCAAATGTAAAAGCTATATAAATTTGCAGGGGTTACACATCATCAGATTCCATTGAGTTGAGGAAGACTAAATTCCTCCAACAGTCTAAAGACATGAAGATTAGATTAACATTTCTTCTCTGATTGCCTGTCTGTAGCATGTACAGTATGTGTTGGCACTCTGTCCCGTCCAGCGTGTACCCTGCCTTGTCTCCGGGGATCAGAGCCAGGCCCCAATGACCCTGTGCAGCCAGGATAAGCGGTATAGAAAATGATGGAATGAATACTGTATATTTACATTTACTGCCCACTTTAATAGGAACACTTGCAAATGTATATAATTTTCACGTGACAGCAGAACAATGCATCAAATCATACTGTATATATGCAAAGCAAGAGCTTCAGATAATGTTCACATTAAACACAGAGTGACTATGGCTCCGTGTGAGCCTATGACTTTACCCATGGCGCGACTGTGAACCTGATCTTGTGGGGTTTTCACTCACAGCAGTCTCTAGAGTTTGAGTGAGAAAGTGTAGCCTATGATTTATTTTAAACTGCTGACTGAATTCATGTGTTTGAAATGTTCTTTGCCCCTAAATATTTTATAATAATAATAATAATAATTACAATAATAATACTAATACTACTACTACTACTACTAATAATAATAATAATAATAATTATTATTATTATTGATTGATTGATTGATTGATTGATTGATTGTAGAATGCAGACAAATGCAATGATACAGCTGGTTCAGCGGCAGCTTTAAGGTGGCAGTAATAAGTCAGTGCAGCACATTAGCATGGTTTGTACATGCAACCGACGTATATTAATGAAATAAAATAAAATAAAAAATGTGTGGGATTTAAATAAGAGGATTGGGGACGCCCCTAGAGCTTTATGTCTAGCAGCGCCCCTGGTCCTTAGCATTTTTTTTAAGTGATATGTAGTCTTATGTAGTATCTATGTATCCTGAAGGAACATGGTTTCATTTGACTGTACTGTATACTGTACTACTGTATATGGCTATGGATGAAGTATTACAAAGATTATATCATTAAAGTCTAGCTTTATGTGACAGAAACATTTTGATCAAACAGTGTTAACAACAAGAAGGTATTACAGTATACATGAAGTTCTATTAATAACCAGTAGGGGTCACCAAAGTCCAGAAAAGTAATCCGTGGCTCAGTGTTATGGCCCTTTAAAACCAAATGCTTTATTAAAAAATAATTATCTTCCATTTATGTGCAGAAAAAAAATCATTATATTGATAGATATAATATACTCCGGTAAATAAATAGATATAATTATATATATAATATTTAATTGGTATGCACCAGAATTTGCTGCTTTTATTATTATGTACTATCATTTTATTCTTTCCAGACAATAATAGACCTGTGTTTAAGTATAATTAGAAATAAATATTCCAAAGGAATTTTAGATTTTCAAAAATTCTTGCATGTTGGTAATTAAGAGGATGGATTGTAGTAGATAAAATAGCTAGTTATCTTGGAATCCTCCTTTCTACCATTAACACGATTATAGTTCATGTTAGAGTCGTGACCTGATCGACTCGCACCCTGAGAAAGACGTCTTTATGCTGTTTGAAGACCTGTTAAAAAGAATCCTATCATCGTACGCCCAGTCAACCTGCTAAAACAAAGTCAACAAAGTCTTAATAAGGTATCAATAGCTAAACTTAATTTGTAATGTAAAGTAATGTAACAAAATATTGGTGCATGTATGTAACAAATGTAATAAGCTTTGATGCATATATTTGAACACAATCCCCTGGGTGTCCTTTTTTTTTTCTGTGTGCCTCCCGATAATGGTTGTAATGTAACGGGGCTAAACAGTAGAGTTTAGAATCTGTGTTTTGAATTAAAATAATTTAATTGAAAGATTCAGCGAGGGAAAAAGCAAATAGTAAGAAAGTATACCTGCTATTACATTCATGGGCAAAGGAAAAACCTCACGGCCAATAATCACAATAATCATCTAACCATGATAATAATAATATTTATTTTTATATATCCCTTGGAAAAACAATTGACCATGTGCAATTGTAATTATACTGAGTCAGCCAAAAAAAAAAAAGATACACACTTCGGGAAAAAAAATAGTACAATGTATATAATATTAATATAATATTAATAATGCTATGACATTATTATCATAATATTATCATATACACTACCACTCAAAAGATTGGAATCACTTTTGCAAACTTCTTCGTTTTTCTTTTTTACATTCTACAACAATACTGGGGATTTCAAAACTATGAAATAACATATATGGAATTACAACAACAACAACAACAACAACAACAACAACAACAGTCAGATATTATTTTAAGACATGGAGGGCAGCTGTTCTGGAACGGTTCTTGTAAGAACAGTGTTGTGTCTCGTGAATTTGCTAAACCCATCAAGCACCATGATGAAACTGTCTCTCATGAAGCCCATCCCAGGAAAGCGAGACCAACACCTACCTCTGCTGCAGAGGAGACGTTCATTTTGAGTCACCAGCCTCAGAAATCACCATTAACAACCAGCACCTCAGATTAGAGCCGTTATGAAGGATTTACAGAGCAGAAGTAGCAGATATACATCTCAATATCAACTGATCAAATATGATTATTGCATATTTTAGATGCCTTCATGCATTGCTTTACAGTGTAGAAAGAAATAAAAATGAGGAAGTTAGAAAGTGATCCCAAGCTTTTAAGTATATAAAAATATAATGTACAGCACTGCATTTAACATACTGTATAGATGCAAAAAAAAAAAAAACATGCACATATATTCTGGTCTAGTCTGTATACAGGTCATCATGAGCAGTGTGAGAATACACCTAATATAAATGTTAACAAACCCACTTGCTCTCATACAGTACATTACAACACTACATTTCATTATAACAATCGGCCATCATTTCTTCTGTGGAACAATACTCAACTGTTACTTTGCCATCACTGAGTGCTGATCGAAAAAATTATCTCGAACGTCCACTTGCTTGCATCTTTGACGACATACAGGGTTCTTTGAAGCAAAAGCACCTTGGTTATCCTCAAAGATTTGGACAGGCATATACAGATACATTTTCCATATTATTCAACAACTGTATAAGGTACATGCTTTCCTGTGTGGTTACATCCAGTGTCATATACTCTGCTTCACATGTAGATAAAGCAACTGTGGACTGTTTTTTCTTTCCATTCTGAATAAGACTAAAACAATATCATGCTGTCATTTGGATCTGTCGCCCAGTCAGCATCACTATATAGTTTAAGTCTCCGTCAAAATACAATGGAATCTATTCCATTGATTACCAGCTTCTCTCCTGATAACCGGTAAATTATATTAAACTATACAGTACAGACCAAAAGTTTGGACACCCCTTCTCATTCAGCGAGTTTTCTTTATTGTGTTCTTTCTTGTGTTCTTTAGCCCAAACGCGTCTCTTCTGCTTGTTGCCTGTCCTTAGCAGTGGTTTCCTAGCAGATATTCTAGCATGAAACCCTGATTCACACAGTCTCCTCTTAACAGTTGTTCTAGAGATGTGTCTGCTGCTAGAACTCTGTGTGGCATTGACCTGCTCTCTGATCTGAGCTGCTGTTAACCGCCGATTTCTGAGGCTGGTGACTCGGATGAACTTCTCCTCCGCAGCAGAGGTGACTCTTGGTCTTCCTTTCCTGGGGCGGTCCGCATGTCAGCCAGATTCTTTGTAGCGCTTGATGGTTTTTGTGACTGCACCTGGGGACGCTTTCAAAGTTTTCCCAATTTTTCGGACTGACTGACCTTCATTTCTTAAAGTAATGATGGCCGCTCGTTTTTCTTTACTTAGCTGCTTTTTTCTTGCCATAATACAAATTCAAACTCTTTGAATGAGAAGATGTGTGCAAACTTTTGGTCCGTACTGTACGTAGGGAAAAAACACACACACACTACTTGGTATTCTGCTGAACCGGAACCAGAACTGCCTTTTTTATTTTATTTTTTAAATATATATAATGTTCCTGCCACAGATGTACAAATAGGTTTGTTAACATTTGTAACATTATATATATATATACTTATCTTCTTAATCTACTTGTCATGTCAAATTCAGTACTTTTGGTGATCAAGCATTGTATTTTCTAATTTTATACTGGAAATCAGGAATATATATATATATGCTTGTTTTTGCTTGTTTTGGCTACACATGAGATTAGTAATTAGTAAGTATCATGAGGCACATTACCTACACATAGTTTAGTTTTACATAGAAGACGAACCCTTTTCGGCCAGTCCCAGTGGTACCTAGCGCCCATATTCGTAATTCCTGATTAGCATTCGGGTTGGATTCACGGGCACGGTAGCAGGTGCTCAAGCAGTAGTCTTACACTTGGCCTCGGTGCTGCTGAAGAAGCCCTCTCACACCTTCACCAGACTTCGGCTTTGAATTGCTGGAAATCAAGCGGCTTGTAACACAAACGCCGGTAGGATATCACGGGCGCGAGAGTGAAAAGAATCTGTGTTAATGTGCTCGGCCATCACACAGTGGAACATATTGCTTACAACCAGCACAATGACTCCAGGGTGACTTAGGTTACGCGTTCCTGCCAAGCGGCGGAGTGTTACAGTCAGAGCACAAGGCGCCATACTGCGATAAGGAGAGGTGGAATAGTGGATGAGTCTCGGCTTTCAGCCGTCATCCAAAAGATGCTGATGGACATGCTTGAATAAGGCTTTTGATGCCCAATTCCAGCGTAATTAAAGTGGTCAGCTCGTTCTGCAGTCAGGGAATTAAACGCAAGATTTATGGAAATGCAACGCTTGGAATTGCATGAACGTTTTTGAATCTTGGTAGAAAATGTCTTGATTTTGATATTTTTAGGTCAATTGTGTGAGGTCTTGTACTAGGTAGGATTAGGGGTTGATAAAAAGCCTCTCATAGAGTTTCCTGTAAAAGCGCAAGGCCCCTGTGCCCTCGGATCTGCAGGTAGTGTGAGATTTCACACGCCTGAAACATGGCGCGGACTCTCTAGTGTCAGGGTGGCAATGTTCAGAGCAGCGGAGGAGAGAGAGAAAGCAACTGTGTCCTTCAAGGCCAGCAGATAAGTGTCAGGCTACCTGGGGTGACTTTCGAAAGCGTGATGAAGTCAGCCAGCATACATGCCCCCGCTGGAATCCGTTCAAGGTGCCATGCTCCATAAACAGCGTGCACACGGAGAACGCTGTGTTCAATCTGGTGGTGTGTTTTGTGATTGAAACTCACGGTGAACGTGAGTGGTACGTTCCAGATATATGTCACTCCCAGCCAGAGCTGAGACGATCTCCAGCAATTCTAGCAATAAGAGGGGGGGGGCGGTGGGGGGTAGACTCTGAGAACTCGTAATAGATACCCTTATGTCAGCCGTGTCTTGCAACCCCACCGAAAAAACAAGGACTCCCATTCACATCAACCCACCCTCCCCCTGCCAACTTTCCATGAATAAGTAATCATTCCATCACGGAGGCGGGCAGTGCACTTGGACCGGACCATTTTATATGGCAGCCGCGAGTAAATCGATCCCTTCCCGGTGGAAACAGAGCCGGCGAGTGTCATGACTTGAGCAGCGCTGTAACCCTAGCTTTGCCTTTCGCTCTCGCTTCTCTGTTTACCTGTCACATCGGGCATACTGCTTTACCCACACTGAGTGGCAGCTCACGTCGCCTTCCGCTTAATGACACGTTGGAATATTTAATTGCCGACAAGATTGAGAAGGAGTGAGCGGCGGTAACCGGAGACGCACCTTTTCACCAAGAAATCGAAGGCTAAGAAGGCAGTTTGATCCCTGCCTATTGTACCCACAGCACACGCCATGGCTTAACATTTGCTTCGGCAGATATAGGCTTTCAGTTCTGATCGGGTAAAGAAAAGAAGACAGGGAAAGAGGACGAGGGCATACAAGACGTTGGTTTGTTAGTCGGGGATTTGTGATAGCAGCTTTTTTGTGATACTAGGTTTGTTAGCATGGTTCCACATGGAAGTGGTCAAGTTAATGAAATCGATTGGGAGTCTAAGATAAGAACTTGCAGTCAAAGCGACACTTGATGTGTTGGAAAGTGTCAAAAAGCAGCTCAGGAGCACCACGATGAAGGAATCGATTCCAACAGTCGGGACACTTAGAGGCTATAGAATCAATTTAGCATCATCAGCATAAATCGTCAAGGTTAATCAAAAATCAATTTAGCATGAAATTCATTCCCCTGAAAGGTCTAAATTTGAGTGTTTATTGTGAACATACTGTAACCAAAAGAAAGACAGGACAAAAACTTTTTTCTTCAAAAGTGTTTTAGTTTCTATTGAGTTCAACCACAGGTAAAAAAAAAAAAATCTATCTGTATTTCCTGACTTAAACCAGAAACGGCTCTTGACATGTTCCCCTGCTGATGATTTTATAACGTCGCCACGCTAACGTTCCCCAGGCCCTGTTTCAATCCCCCTTTAAGCCTGCGTGAATGAGCCAGTGTCGGCAACATCATGGTAGGCGTATTGCTTTCACTAGGGAGGCGATAAGATATGGTGAGGTATCGCACACCCAAGAGCACCGGCACTCAGAGGACAATAGCTGCTGCGCTTTCTCCAAAGATCCGCTTACAGCATCTCTGTATGTTGGGTCTCCAGCGCCACACTGATAAATACTGCATCCCGCCATGTTTGCGATCAATAATTCACTTTCTTTCCAACCGCCACTCTCTCTGTACAAAACAACAACACACACAAAAAAAAAATTACCTCGTGTTCGGGTACCTCATGGTTTCAGGTGTCTGGGTGATGCGGCAACATAATGAAAAGGGATTAGTGGATATTTTCCATCGGTGATAACGGTGAGGATAGATCCCTGATCATTCTGAATCTTTATGCACATATGTTACCATGATCAGAGGGTATTTTTTTTTTATTGAATTGAGATTGAATGAAGGCTTTAGTATCGCAACCATTGAAAATCCTTTTACTACGTGTCATAAACCCAGCGCTAAACCGCAGTTTTGAGAAGTGTTCCTCAGACTGTCAGAGGAACTTGCACTTGACCCCGCCACATTTCCGAACCAGTGAATATGGCGCTGTGATTGCAGCTCAGTAGAGTGGAAAGCTCATGCAGGGAAGACAGAAGGGAATTTCCGACACAGACTCAACCACCTTTTAGATCAATACTCGTCTCCAGAGATCCGTTGGCCTCCAACAAGAGGGGAAAAGTCTGTGATCTTATTAAAGAAGTGAAAGGAAATGTGTACAGTTCATGAGGAAAGCCTGAGGTGGAGGGTGGGCTGATGAGGCTGGATCTCATCCATAATACCTGGCTCAATGCTCTGCTGTTAGAGTGCAGGGGCGGATCTACCGGGGTGGCACGGGGTGGCAATTGCCACCCTAAGAAAAAGCCTCGCCACCCCATTTGCCACCCCAGCACTAGTGTCCTAGTGTTCTAAAAATAAAAGAGTTTTTACATTTATCTGAAGTTCCAATCCAGATATCAGGTTCAAGTCAATCACACATCAGCCTTTATTTCATTTTTATAAGACAATGTAAAAACGTGCACCCTAGTGTATACACCGAATAAGAATAGCGTTCCTTGAATCCACAAAAACCATGCAAGGATGCTTGCTTCAGTGTTGCCACCCCTCGTAATTTTAATGCCACCCCATGAATAATTTTCTAGATCTGCCCCTGTTAGAGTGTAAAGCTAAAATGTCCTACTAAGGTAATATGTGTTAATGTCTAGTTTGGGAAGCTTGACAGTAATGGACAGTGTCATAGTAAAAGCCTAATCCTCCAAGTTGAGGTGGTTCTGGCACATCATTTGCTCCAGCTGTATCAGGCACATCCCCCTAGACTGTAGATTATTTCCTACTGTTGGTTGAGGAACAAAGCTGAACTCCATGGCCAGGGCTAGAAGTCTAGACTGACTTTCCCAGCCGTTTGCCTACTACAGTATGTCCGTGACAAGAAAAAAAAATGGAAGGAAAATGTAGGAATGAATTTTCCTGATTTTATTTCCCTGGACAGATGGCATGCTCATATTGGCCGCCACTATGCCTCCCTTCAAGTTTCAGTTGAAGAAATGAGGATTGTCATAAAGCATCAAATACTTACCCAGTGGCTGACATGAACATTATTTTTCCCAGTTGTAACATGGTAATTACTGTTACCCAATATAATGTATAGCAAGTTCCAAAGCTGATGATTAGAGCCAGGTGTCTGGACACTGACTGTCTGAAAACCTTAGCAGTGGTGGCTCAAAAGGTTAAGGCTGTGGGTTACTGGGTTACTGATCGGAAGGTGGGGTTGCCACTGTTGAGCCCTTAAGCAAAACACTTTAACCTGCCTGCTCCAGGGGGCGCTGTATCCTGACTGACCCTGCGCTCTGACCCCAGCTTTATAACTGGGATTTGTGAAAAAAAATGTCACTGTGCAAATAATCAAATCTTGCTCAAGGGCCCAACAATGGCAACTTGGTGGTGGTGGGGTTTGAACCTGAGACCTTCCTATCAGTAGTCCAATGCCTTAACCACTGAGCTAAACAGCTCATTTATGGGGGACGGTTATTTTAGGTGAATGATCTTTATTTCTTAATTCCTGTCTACTTGTCAGAGTAGGAAGAACAGGTTCATCTGTCTCTCCTTTATCCAGCCTTTGTTAGGCATGACAGGATAACCAGAGGGGCAACACCCTGCTTTTCCACCTCAGTGCATGTAGGCCAGGACACTCAACCTGAATCACATTTACATCTGACAGCTCACCCCTTATCAGAGGAAGCCTCCACCATGATGCCCAAAGGGTGGGTAACCATCACAAAGTCAAAAGCGCATAGTTAAAAGTTGTGGGTAAAATTGTGTAATAAGAGCAGCGGTCAGAACAACTCTTAGTGGTGAGTAGGAATTCGCCCTGTAAGTAAATCATGCACTACAACAATGACATCACTGTAAATTGCTAAAGCGCTCCAAATTTTTCTGGGGCAAACCAATAGGAGTGCAAAAGAAGTAGGAACCACAGTTACACCAGTGATGAGTTCTAATGTTCATAATAAATAATAATAAATACTAGACTTGGTAGTAGAAGTGGTTAGCACTATCGCCTCGCACCTCCAAGTCCCGGGTTTGATTCCCACCTTGGATCTGTGTGCATGGAGTTTGTGTGTTCTACCCGTGCCTGGTGGGTTTCCTCCGGTTTCCTCCCACAGTCCAAAGACATGCAGATTAGGCTAACTGGTGTTTCCAAATTGCCTGTCGTGTGGGCATGAGCAAGCAAGTGTGTGTATGTGTGTGTCCTGCAATATATTGGCTCCCTGTCTGGGGTGTACCTCGTCTTATACCCTAAGTGTCCTGGAATAGGCTCTAGGCCCCCTACAAACCTGTATACAGGACAAAGTGGTATAAACAATGAGACAATACTGGTACATCCCATTTTTTCAAGTATAAGAATTTTCCGATCATTAATGAACGACAAATACAATATATGGCTAGAATTTTTTATGGACACCTACAGTATATGTTGTACCTACCTCAAACTGTTTCCAAATATAATGGTGTTTGTACAATTTCCCTTCGTTGGAACTCAAGGTTTTAAATCAATTTATTTTAGTGCTTGGATTATTGTGGAGATGTCACTACTGTTCCAAACCTCTGCTCATTAAAACCTCATTAACTTGACAAAAATTAAACTTTTTCAACATCCATTTGATTTGAAACGCATGTCCTTGGGCTGAGTCTTCATCCTGATGGCTTATACAGGTAGAATGTCTGTCTACTGACATTTCGCCTCACCCCTTTAGCTCATGCTCTCACATCCTTGCTAGTGGGCAGGATTGCCATTTGCACATATGTAAGCTGTCGAACTGTATCGAGTGGCGCTTTTGGATAAGATCTGAACAACACGTTCCCCAAGGCTGCTGGCCTTTTCTGTTCAGTGACGGCAACTCCGACACCAACCACAGCAAGGTCTGTGGTCCCACGAGAGACAGGGAAGTGTTGGCCTTCAGTGGATGGCTGTTGGACTGCATTTCCACCTCGCTGCACATCCAGGGCTCTGACAGACGTCGAGATTTATTTGCAACTCACACCCTGGGCGGCATGGCCACTTTTTTTGAGGCGGACGGGAAGCGATAATGGCATGGATCTAGTGGAGTGTGCGTAAATGATGCAGTGCTTCATATGCCAGCTGTCAACTCCTCTTAACATGTCAGGACTCTTTGCTTTTCAGCGCCAGTTCAAGTCTTTGGGCTTGTTTTCTCTAAAAGCATTAGAGTGCAACGACATTAAGTCTTTGATTGGCAAATGATGAACACATTCTGTAATGTCGTCCTTTGTAGAAAACTGTTTTGTTCATGTGAGTAAGATGAAGGTACGTATCACTTGAATTTTAAGTAAACATCATGTGATTACATCTGAAACATGAAACTAAGTGAAACGTTAGTATGTGACAATAAATTAATTTTGTGAAAAATAAATACACCCATCTAAATGATTATTAGGAACACCATACTAATATGGTGTTTGACGCCCTTTCGCCTTCAGAACTGCCTTAATTCTACGTGGCATTGATTCAACAAGGTGCTGAAAGCATTCTTTAGAAACGTTGGCCCATATTGATAGGATTGCATCTTGCAGTTGATGGAGATTTGTGGGATGCACATCCAGGGCACGAAGCTCCCGTTCCACCACATCCCAAAGATGCTCTATTGGGTTGAGATCTGGTGACTGTGGRGGCCATTTTAGTACAGTGAACTCATTATCATGTTCAAGAAACAAGTTTGAAATGATTCGAGCCTTGTGACATGGTGCATTATCCAGCTGGAAGTAGCCATCAGAGGATGGGGACATGGTGGTCATAAAGGGTTGAACATGGTCAGAAACAATGCTCAGGTAGGCCATGGCATTTAAACGATGCCCAATTTGCAATAAGTGTGCCAAGAAAAGATCCCTCACACCATTACACCACCAGCACCAGCCTGCACAGTGGTAACAAGGCATGATGGATCCATTCTGTTTATGCCAAATTCTGACTCTACCATTTGAATGTCTCAACAGAAATCGAGACTCATCAGACCAGGCAACATTTTTCCAGTCTTCAACTGTCCAATTTTGGTGAGCTGGTGCAAATTGTATCCTCTTTTTCCTATTTGTAGTGGAGATGAGTGGTACCCGGTGGGGTCTTCTGCTGTTGTAGCCCATCCGCCTTAAGGTTGTTGTGCGTGTTGTGGCTTCACAAATGCTTTGTTGCATACCTCGGTTGCAACGAGTGGTTATTTCAGTCAAAGTTGCTCTTCTATCAGCTTGAATCAGTCAGCCCATTCTCTTCTGTCCTCTAGCATCAACAAGGCATTTTCGCCCACAGGACTGCCGCATACTGGATGATTTTCCCTTTTCACACCATTCTTTGTAAACCCTAGAAATGGTTGTGCGTGAAAATCCCGGTAACTGAGCAGATTGTGAAATATTCTGGCACCAACAACCATGCCACACTCAAAATTGCTTAAATCACCTTTCTTTCCCATTCTGACATTCAGTTTGGAGTTCAGGAGATTGTCTTGACCAGGACCACACCCCTAAATGCATTGAAGCAACTGCCATGTGATTGGTTGATTAGATAATCACATTAATGAGAAATTGAACAGGTGTTCCTAATAATCCTTTAGGTGAGTGTACATGCATGCACAAATAAATCCACATACACTACATGAGAAGAATTAAAACGAAAATATATGAATAATTGGAAACATTTTTCATATGAAAAGCATGTAATGTGAAAAATCATCAAAAAATATCACATTTATGTGAATATATCAGATATTACGTTTATATTAAAATACATGTATTGTATAGTGCAGGGCATTGATGGCTCACTGGTTTCTCGTCGGCCATGCGGAAGGCCCGGGTTCGATTACATTTACATTTAGGCATTTGGCACATTTAGGCGGTTACCTGATTCCCACTCAATGCTCAAACCTCAGCCACTGAATATAGTTCTAGTCCCAAGCCTGGATAAAATGAAAGGGTTGAGTCAGGAATGGCATCCGGAATAAAATCTGTGCCAAGCTGCTGTGTAGATTGGTTGGTTTGCTATGGCAACCCCACGACAGGAGCAGCCGAACGACCAACAACAACATGTATTGTGTAATTTAAAAGAAAAACCACTGAAAATATTTTTTATCTTTTTTTACTTTTTAAATGTTTTTATTTTTGTATTTTTTTATTCATTATATCCCGCAGTATTACTGTATTTACTCCCAAGTTAATGTAAGCAGCTTCAAGCTTTCATCTACTGCAGGAATGTCTGTCGGGGATCCCAACCTTTCAGGCCGAATAGCTCTGACGAGTTCACCTGCCAGTTCAAAAACTACATGGTGTGACACCACTGATTGAGCATGATGCTCGGCTTTCAAGAACGCCACCCTGACGAATCTGTCTGTGCTCACCTGGCATCTTTCCATGCCAGTATAAGCATCATCAGTTTGAATACATCTGCTCAGCAGCTGACCTTCACTTATTCCACCAGGTCATGTTTGCTAATTCTGGGAAGGTGGTTGGAATCCATCCAGGAATGTCTGGGCATTTACTGCAACCTTTTGATTTATTTACTCCACAACTGGCAAATTTGATCCAAAAATACAAAGTGAAATGTCAAAGCTCAGGGCTTTAAAGATGATCTGGATAGGGACACTGTGGGTCATGTGAGCAGTCATTTGTCACATTTATATGTTTGAAGGGTCCTTCTGAGATTTAAATACAAGAAGCACGTTTTTGTGTTCACTCTCTACTATTCTTTATACTATGCATGAAACTCATGGCACTAGGCTCCAGGCCCCCTGCATCATTGCATACTGTTCACACACTACAGGCAATTCGCAAACACCAGTTACAGAAATCTGCATGACTTTGGACTGTGGGAGGAAACCGGAGCACCCAGAGGAAACGCACCAAGCACGGGGAGAACATGCAAACTCCATGCACACAGGCGGGAATCGAACCCAGACCCTGGGGGTCTCTGAACTCCCCAAAGTATATCTGTTATTACATTTTTTTTTGTTTTTACTCCAACGCCAAGCATGCCATTTCAACATTTATGTAAATGAGCTGCTGTTGAGCCACACCCCTACACAGAACAGCATAGCTGAATAACAACCTGGGGGAGGGTTTTCATCATATGAGGTCACATTAGGGAGATCATCTTATTTATAAAAAAAAAGGAAGAGAGTGGAAAATATTTTTTCCTCATGTTTTTATTGCTGGCACACTGGAGAGTCATCTAAAATCTAAAAGTGACTAAAAAGTGAATATTGCATAATAGTTCACCTTTAAATGTTAAATTCAATGTTTTTGGAAATGATGATGCTCTTAGTGCTTGAGAATTATATAATCTAATCAAAAGAAAAAAAAAATTTTTAAACTTAAATTTTAAATAGATCCATCCCATTCACATACACACAATTTTTGTACGTACCATATCATATGTACAGTATGTGTGATAATCAAAGCTGAGCCTAACTTGATGGCGAACATACTGCATGTTACTGAAAGAGGATCCTGCAAGTGAGTAGTTTAGCCACTTCAGTAAAGTAGACTGTCACAGGTCTAGCTGGTGGATGGGGCTAGCCCGGCTGATGGTGTGGTTGCCGTGGGCATGAAGGGTAGGCATGAAAGCAGAGGGGTGTATGAACAGAGTCTTTTTATTGACAAACTGAAAAACAAACAAACAAAGGAACAAACAAACTCAAACTAGGGCTCAGGAAAAACACAGGGACCGGAAAGGATCGTAACACAGGGAACCAGGAGCTGACATAGGAACCAGGAGCTGACAGGGGAACTAGCACAGAACTGGGGATAAGGAAACATGGAGCTGGAGCTAACTAAGGACACATAGGGGAACTAGAGACTAGGCTGGACTGGAGAGACAGGAGACTAGAGATGGGGCGAGAACTGGAGAGACAGGACTGGAGAGACAGGGCTAGACAGGGGACAGGGCTAGACAGGGGACAGGGCTAGACAGGGGACAGGGCTAGACAGGGGACAGGGCTAGACAGGGGACAGGGCTAGACAGGGGACAGGGCTAGACAGGGGACAGGGCTAGACAGGGGACAGGGCTAGA
>QMIH01000485.1:276212-283712 GCA_003987875.1 Clarias batrachus
CTGTCACAATGACAACCAAAGTGACTAACTGCTGCACCTTAAACAAACAAGCACAAGCACAAGCACCACCCCCGCCCCCGCCCCCCACCCCCACCTCACACACACACATTGTTTTTTTTTTTAAACCTTACCTTTATTTCAGTACAGGTATTGAAATACATGTATTTCCCCAAGTTTTTAGCTTCATATACTGTTTTTAAAGCTGTACTTTATACTATATTATTTATACCTACTTTATAACTATACTGTACTATATTATTAAGGAAAACTCTGCTTTCATTAGAAAAAAAATCTTTACTTTCTTTCTTTCACGTTCTTACAAGTGACTTTATTGTAAGAGTCCAAAACAACTTAAAACAAACAAACTAACAAATGAATTAATTACACAATATGAATACATTTTTTAAAAGTCTCCCCATGCTTGGTGGGTTTCCTCCTGGTACTCTGGTTTCCTCCCAAAATCCAAAGACATGCAGATTAGGTTTATTGGCGTTCCAAAATTTCCCTTAGATTCTGAGTGTGTGTCCTGTTATGGATTGGCAGCCAGTCCAGGGTGTACACTGCGTCGTGCCGTAAATCCCCTGAGCGGTATAGAAGATGAATGAATGAATGAATGAATGAATGAATGAATGGAATCTAGTCATGTTTTTTGGGAAAATTGCAGTTAGATTAATGTTTTTGGGACAATATTCAATGTCGAAATGACGTATAATGTCTCTTGCTCCAAACTTGATGATTTTCCAATAATCCAAAAGTGTTATTCCTCTCACACCGTGGAACTTTCCCAACTTTAACAATGCAACAGTGAAACATTGTTCTTGTCATTGATTTATAGTCACATTTAAAGGTCATCTACAAAACAAATCCGTTTCCATTATCAGCTACGGCCAGTCGTTCATTCGCTAGCCTGTTTGTTTCTATTGTTTTGTTGAAGTGAATTGGAGAAAAATAAACTGCTCGTCCAACACCATGAAATGTAGCTCCATCCTGAAGAGCCTACCATGGTGGAAAACCTGAACTTACAAATGATGCCTTTTAATTGGTCACTTCATACAAGATTTGTGATTGATAGACAGCTAGTGATGGACAGTTTGAGAGTGACGTCGCAATTTTTCTTTTCTTTTATTTTTTTATCTATTGACATTACAAGGTGAGGTGAAAAACTTGCCAGTGAAAAACAATTCAGCAGTACATAAAGTGTCCGGCTTTAACTATGGACGCATGGGGAGGCCAAAATCATAAACGCAGCTTAAATCCTGTTAATTTTCTGCATCCAGGCGAACGAAATAATCTCCTCAGGACCAGAGTTACGCCAATCTTTAATACTGATAAAAATGCATTTAAAAAAATCAAGCTTGACTATCTGATTATTGAACACTTGAACTGTTCACTTTCTTCCGTACTACTGGTAGAAGCACCAGAATATGCATTTTCTTTCTTGAAATGTTGAGTTGTGGCCGTCTACTTTAGACTTTTATCAGTTCACAGAGTGACATCTATTCAACATGACCACAAACAGTGTCAAATTCTCTTTCTCTACTTTAAAATACGCTCGTAGCAGCATTGGCTTTAGATCAGTTAATATACTTGATTAAATATATAACATTGACTTGACATTAACTAATCACTGGTTCTCTAATCTGGTCCTGGGAGACCACCTGTCATGCCATTTTCTGAATTGAAGTAGGTGTGATAGAGCAGGGAAAACACTAAGGGTGTTTTCACATTAGGAAGAATTATGCCCCCTTCCCCATTTCACTGCTGGCCAGCCTTCACATTGTTCTTTGGTCTCCGTACTCAGGCACGCGTGCCTGTTTTTACCCTCCGATACAGCAGGTGGCAGTACTGTGTTTGATCAGTGACCGACCATTAAACACAAGAGAAGATGAGGACAAGGCAGTTAACTAAACAGCTATCAACTTCTGTTCTTCGGTAAGATTGACACCACATTCGACTCATGCCTGAGTACGCTGGATCGTTCCCGAGACCGCAGAACGATCGTGTTCTCACTTTTCTTGGAAGCGATCATGTTGTGAAAGCACCCTAAAATGTACAGGACAGAGGGGATGTTCCACTGGTTTAGACGTACCGGTTCGTAGCTAACAATCTGATGCTAGCTAACTTTTTGCTAATGGTATTGCTAATTCAGAACAACATGTTGCTAAGCGTTCAATGTAGTGGAACAGTATTTCTAGCCAATCAGGCATGTAAAGGTAAAAGTGCTGAAACGTGGCTTTGTTCGAGCTTGATCTGCATTTAGAACGCAAATACATGTTACAGACTTCACTCTGCATGGTGAAATTGGGAAATGACGTTATTACATGGAGTGAAAAAGGCCAGCCAAGCTGTCTATCCTCACACAGACACACATATACACAAACAAACACACACACACAGACAAATCTTGTGTATTTAACCTACACGTCGCACGGAAAAAAACCGAGGCTGAGCTGTCTGGACTGGCCTGGCCGTCTCGCCCCGCAGCACGCAGGTTATCTGATTGCGACTCTCTTAAGCACAGCTCACCTCTGAGGCACGACCTCGCCTTAACCACATAGCTCCCATTCCTGACGAGAAACCTTGCTCAGGTCCTGCGCAACCTTCTCAGGCACACACTTTTTCCAGCTTCAGCCCCTGCCGCTGAGACGGAGCCTCTGGCCACGGCCTGTAGATATCCATCAGGTTTTTTCGGCCACCGTCCGTCATTCCTGCTGCAGGTTTGTCGGCCGCTCTTCGTGCGAGCCTTTGATCCAGTCATGTCATTAACACTTATCTTATCTTAAGGGTTTTTAGACAACTTTCGCTTTTCAATCTGATGAGAACCTGTCCCGTATGATTTACAGTTCGCATGATGATTGCGTAACTGCGTTCACGAGCTCTGCTGATGGGACAGGTCAGTGCAAGACGTCTCCTTCCCTCTACACTTCATTCGTTCTACAAACGGCCTCATGATCTGGGTTTTAATATTAAGTCTTTTATCTAGACACACACGATTAGATGTGGTTGCTTTTCTCACTGTGAACTAACATGGAACAGATACAGTGTGAAAAGGAGCAAATGTTTAAAAATGTTATTATATACAATATATTTTACCACATAGGGAAAAAAATGTATCATATTTTGAGTTTCAACAAAGTAGAACATGCTAGAATACTACTTAGAAAAATGTGATTTCTTAAAAAAAAAAAAAAAACGCTGGTTTTGAAATTATGGTGAGAATTTATATATATATATATATTTCAATGTTTATACTCTCCAGTTTGTATATGTGGCCTGGTGTTGCAACTTTAAATGTGTTGCAACTTGGGCAAAATGAAGAAATAACGAACACCAGGCCTTCATCATTACAGGTCCCGAGACATGGATTCATCACTATGAGGCTGAAAGTAAACAGAATGTAGAGTGTATGGAATGGAAACATCCTCAATCACCGAACTTCAAAGGTCCACTATCAGCTGAAAAATTCATTAATGCTTACAGTTTTCTGGGATTCTCAAGGGCCAGTCATTGGAACATCATCAGGAAAAAGGTTCAACAATCAACAGCGCTCGTTACAGTGAGACGCGTATTGAAGAGCCGAAGCCCAAACTTCAGATTAAATGCAGAGAGCTGCTATCCTAGGATGTCATGATCTTGCATGATGATTGATCATGAAGTCTAGATCTCGCTTTTTCGGACTTTCACATGTTCGGTCCCCTGAAAATCACTCTACGAGGATGAAGCTTCACTTTTGATAAAGAGCTGAAGACAGCGGTGCATACGTGGCTCACAGCTCAGCCTTTAGTGAAAGCCCTTACACAAAGAAAATATATTTATCTATACTGTATCTTAAATGTCAATAAATTAGATAAGTTAGTGTTCTGATCTACTGGTAAACTGAAAAGATTTGATAATGTTAGTATTCCTTGTTGGTACACTAACTGATACTAACTAAGAATTAACAGAAAAAAAAGATATTCATATTCAAAAATATGTTCACAATACACAAAATAATATATTGTATTAATATGGTACAATATATTGAAAAATACATTTTGCAGCTTTACATATCTCGAGAAATATATTCAAACGTAGATCTTAATGTATATAATTTTATATTCAACAATATACTTCATAATATATTATATAATTATATCCATAATATCCATACATGGTCCATTCATATATTGCAATATATTAATAATTACAAGCATTTCCGTTCATAGTTTCCTATAAATGGAAATGTATAATTTAATATATTACAGTTTACAATATATTGCCATATTTCTTTTTATATATAATAATATAATATATAATTTTGTAATTTTCCACAAATTCTATAGCCAGAGTGTGGATACGTTTTGACTCAGCCTTGTATTTAGATATTTGGGGTTATTCCCTTGCTGCAGGATCATTCTATGGACATGTGTTAACCTTTTCGAAAGAGGCTGACAGTGTTCTGGTTTATGACGTCATCAATCTTCCCAGGAGCTCCTGAACTCAAACGGGCCACAGCCGTAAATCATCATTGATCTGTTATCATATTTTAAGGAGGTTTTGGGAGCTTTTTCTGGTTTTTCTGGTTCAATAAGAATAAGTGACCAGCTTGGATAGTTTTCATTAAAGTGCTTTAAAACTTGTTCAGGATTAAAACTTTCTCAGTTCTGTTGAAGGATCAGGAAGACAAGATATTTATCAATCGATTTCTTCGACAATTTGAAACTGACGATTTTATAAATTGCACTCCAGGTTTGGTTGTAGTGCAAAACTAACTTGTGGATGACGGGTCACAAATGCAGATGGTGTTTATGGTGTGACCACTACAGGCAATTCTGATGGTGATTCTAATAGCATAGCGAAATTCATTTGCTGCACTGAATTTAAATAAATGAATGTATCAAACAATGCTTATTGTAGAAATAACTAAATAAATACTAGTACTACTGCTAATAATAATAATGATAGTAATAATAATAATAATAAAGTCCAGACTAAAAGCAATAATCTGAATATTTTCTCGTCTTTAACGAAGTGATTTTATAAACAGACCTAGTTGTATTTTTAAACCTTGCTTTATGATGGGTTTATTGTCATGTTTTATTCATTTCATTACTTTTTATGTAAAGTACCTTGACATTTTATGGGAAATGAAAATGCGGTATAAGAAACTTTTATTACTGTCATAATTTATATGGTTACTTTTCCAGGAATCTGGTCACTTTTCTAAATACGATGTAGCACTCACAAACTGGCATGTCATACCAGTAGCCTGGGATGTGCATCCATTCTCAGTGTCCTTCAAGATCCATCCCTCATCATTATCATCATCATCATCATCATCATTGCAAGCGCTCCGATGCTGGATCTGCATGCTTGGGCTGTCACGCAAGCCTGCAGTACAGTTCAGCGGCAGGCTATTGTGAGTCAGGTCCGTTTTATATGGAACACATGTGTATTAATGACAGACACGGAGTGCGCGGCGGTTTTTGGCGGCCCGACGGCATTATGGGAATGATTACAGGGGACAGGGCTGGGGTGGGGCGCCTTGACATTAGCATTGCTTTTGATCACGCCGTTGAGTGAGGTGGCGCTGAGGAAACTCAGAGCTAACGCTGGCACGGCTTGAGACGCACCGAGCAGGCCAAACGAGCGGCGAAGGGAAATGAAGGCTCTTGAGCTCGTGGCTTTTCTCTTGCACAATATGAGATGTGGTCGGCGGCCAGCGGAGACGGGCCTTATTTCGGATCTGCGCTGCAGGAGCGAAATGAGCTGGTGCTACGAGGTTAGGCAGGGGAAAATGCGAGGTCACGACCAGTTCCTGTAGAACAATTTCGCGTCGGCGCATCTGGGTTTCATTCCGACATGCCATGCTGTGGAAACCGCTTTACGACGTGGATGAACAGCTTTGCTACCATGTCTTTGCTAGACTGGAAATATCGAGGCCTAGCAGTTTAGATGTAACAAAATGGTTTGGTAGATTCCACTTATGTCAGTGTAGCTATACATCAGAACTGTCAATGTATATATACTGTACAATACATTTTTCAGCAAAACATGCTCAGTAATGTACTTTGGTGCAGCTTTCATTTACTCTACCAGCACTCATTCAAATTTCATACCGACCACCACACATGCTCCATGGGTCAATGTTTCACTCGTCAAGTCATAATTTTAAAAACCTGAATACAAACGCACTTCTTTTACTAGATATGTTCAACATATTTGCTGTGGTATAGTTTCTTTGTAGGTGTAATGTAGGTCTCTGTCAACTCTTAGCCAATGACTACAAACATTAAGTTAGTTGTATAGATACTGTACATATAAAGAGGAAAGAAATTGTTAAAGCTTGTTTTTGTGGTGAAGCGGTGAAAGTTGAATTCAGGGGTTATGATTTTTGGTTATAAACTTTTAAATATGCTCACTGGGAGACATCCATGCTTGGACTACTGATTGCAAAAGTTACAGTAGGAGTTATCTAAGAATCTTAGACCCAAGCTTCTACTGGGAGGCACTTTTGTAGAGTCATTCGCCATCATCTGCTCAGCTCGATTCCAACTAACTTTGGATATATTATAAATAAATATTCACATATATATTATATTATATTATATTATATTATATTATATTATATTATATTATATTATATTATATTATATTATATTATATTATATTATATTATATTATATAAATAGTAGAAATACCAATAAACTGGCATCAGAATAAAAAAAAAGAGGTTTATTATTGTAATAAGCTTTTATTGAGAATTTCCACAAAACCCTATAACTGCTTCACTTTTAGAACGGTTTCCAAATTCAATTCATTCATTGATTCATTGGTTCATTTATCCATTGATTTATTCATGTATTCATTTGCTTGAGCCATTCCACCCTGGTCAGGGTTATGATGGTTGATTGGGCATGAGGTGGGAACACCACCAGTCCATCTCAGGGTTCAATTCACCATACCATTCCAGAAAATCAGAACCTAGAAAAAAGTTTCAACTCTCTTCCCCTTGTCCACATGGGCTTCCTCTGGGTTCTTCAGTTTTTTCACATTGTCTAACAACATGGTACTCGATGGATTGGCTAAGATAAATCATATCATCAGTAGGTGTGAAGTCCCCATACGCTCTGATGGACTGTGTCATGCCAGCATTCACAGAATACACTCTTATGGAGATGAAATGCTTATTAAAGTGAATGCAAACAACTTAGCAACCTAAAGTTAAATTTAATTCAATAATAATAATAATTAAAAAAAAATGTGTTCTACTTGTTAGCATAGCAAAACTAGTTTAGTTATTTAAAACTAGTTTACTTATTGTTAAAGTTATATATTTTCCTATTAGTTGCCTAGAATTTCCCTTGTATCATATTATAAATGATATAAACAAAATTACGAAAGTAAAAGGTGATAAATCTGCGATATCATTAGAAATGGGATACGTGGATTCTCATGGGCTCTCAGCTAAAAATGATTAGACTGATCCCAGATTAAGTGATGATTTGGCTTAGTGAATGT
>QMIH01000485.1:288712-290628 GCA_003987875.1 Clarias batrachus
TGCGTAGTCCTCTTTCTTGTCAAGGTCAGGTCTCTCCTTGACCCTTTCCTCAGTGCTTGGCTTGAAGGGAGATGCTGCTTGTGGAAGAGGACTACTCATTCCGACAGACATTTGCTCCTGGTGATCAAACTCTTGATCGCTCTCCGTGGAGTTTTTCTCATCTACGAGATTATAACAACAAAACCAAGATGTAAATAAGAATATGATGTTCCTTGGAGGCAGCTTCATAAATGCCTTTGACATTATACAACACAACTTTTTATACATACATTGAACTAAACTACACTCTACAGGTACTGCTTAAAGTTTAGTACCAATAATATCAAATAGCAAGGAAAAATCTAAATCTACCAACAGCATTTAATAAGCAATAGTTATTTAACAATTATTTTAAGAACTTGCATTAAAGGCTAAAAAAATATTATTAAAAAATGATCATTTCTACTCAAATCCACTTCCTTCCTTTCAACCTTCGTTCTTGCCAGGCATTGGCAGGAGGATTTGTTTCCCTCAGGTCCCAAAGACATGAAAAGCAAATATGCCAATGGGACATTCATTAACACCATTTAAAATGTGGCTTAGTTCAGATGTGCCTTTTAAGACCTGGGAATTAACTCTTGTAGTCGGCACTTAAAACCTGTGGCTGTGGTGGAATATTTTAAGAGACGTTTATTGAATTATTGCGTTGGTTTATATTTATATAGGTAAATTATCAATGTCTGAATCTTGTGACAAAAAAAGGAAAGAAAATCTTAACTTTGTACGCACAAAGCAAGTGTTTCTCATATCGAAATATCTGAAGTATAGCTATTGGTAGAGATATTTAGTTATCTGTTTATTTGTTTGTTTATCTATCTATCTATCTATCTATCTATCTATCTATCTATCTATCTATCTATCTATCTATTTATTAAATGTTGTGTTATAGTAGAGGAAGTCATAACTCACCATTACCATAGCTATTACATTTACGAGTTTGTTTTTAGTGAAGAAACAAAGTTATATAACCTTAATAACTTTGTAATAATAAAAGTGTTCTGTGAGTGCACAAGTTGGCCAAGTTTTAAAGAACATCATAATAAAATGTGTTCTGTGAGTGGAAAAAAAAATCAGTGTAGCACTGTTAAATTACCCATAAGGCATTTTGCACATTTAAATAAATGAGCACAGTAGCTGTATGTTTGGATTATATGCATAGAACCCAAAATTCTGTACATGGGAATTTTGTGGAATGTAATTTTCAGCTAAGGGGGTTTCTGGCTGGAATTTCTTGAGTGGCTAAGCTTGATGATTAAAAAAACGAAAAACAAATAAAATGAGTATTACGAATCTGTGTGTGTTTATAAATAAATCGAAAAAAGTAAACTGTAATATACAGATTTGCCAATGCAGACTTAAATGTATATAATGGATAAAATCAATGACAGCAACAACAACAGTTAATAACAATAGATGCAGATGATCTTCAAATTAAAATATATTCTTGAAAAACTATATTTAATTAGATAGAATAATAGATATGGCTCAAATTGTACAACAATATGGTTGTAGAAATTGAAAAATATATCGATGCACACACACCTCGACTGGACCTGTTGAATTTTATGGGGCTTGTTGATGATCCTAAAGGAGAGTCAATCGGCTCTCTAGTGCTCGGAGGGTCGCAAGATGAAGCGTCAGATTCCGCTCCGTCTCCTTTGGCGCACGCCTCGTCATACACACGCAGTGCCGGCAGACTTAACTGCTTCCTGAGTAGCACATCATCAAAACGAATACATTTATACAAGATCACCTCATTCTCAACCTATGCAGCATAAAAAATACAACCAGATTCTATATTTATATATAGAATATATACTAATTTGACATTTAAATACGGCCTTTAAAAAATCTTTAGTTCAACGCAAAATTCAACA
>QMIH01000485.1:290648-302616 GCA_003987875.1 Clarias batrachus
TATTATACTATATATATACCTTTTCTCTCTCCTGCCGTTGCCGGTGTCTCTGAATCCCTTGGCGAAAGGGTTGTTGTCGATTTTAAGCTGCGTGATCTATCAGAAATCAAGCAAAAAAACATGCTCAAAACGGTTTCTTGTAAAAACAAACAAACAAACAAACAAAAAACAAAGGCGCAAAATAACACAATAAACACACAATGTAAAACTAATAAATAAATAAATAAATAAATAAATAAATAAATAAAATAACAGGCTATTAAACCTGTTAGGTGCACACAGTAGTACCTATTCAACGGTTCCCAGGTTTCAGATTACTTTTATCCTTTTTTATTTTTTAAGTCCTGCAAATTTGGACACGTTTTTTTTTTTAAATTGGCGTTTTAATATTTTGTGTACACAACCTGCCCTGATAAGATTATAGTAAACACCCCTAACAGCTCACTTTTGGTTCCGTCATTGATTTGGCTTGTGATAATTAATAACGAATAATAATATATTTATTTATTATTAATACTAATATAAATACCATATTAATTAATTAATTAATAATAAAGAAATAGCGTTTGTAACTAGTGTATGTAGGATCAGTAACATTTCCACAAACCCACAGAAACGTGGGACGCTTCTAATTTAGTTGATGGCTTGTAAAAATCTACTCACCACGTGTTCGCGTTTTATAAAAAGCAAAGCCAAAACGTCGATCTTTCGGCTCAAAATCTAAACATCTGCGCTACATGTAAACATTTTCTACTTTGTCGAAAGCAAACCATCGTGTTTGAAGAAAAAAAAAACTGCTGACTTGCATTTAAAGACAGTAGCCACGATCAATAGAAAAAGCGAATATGATAAATGAATTGTTATATAGACAAATATAATTGACAAAGCCTTTTTTGCATGCCATAAAAAAAGAAATTCTTGTGGGAAAATGAGAATTCCATTGATTTTAATGGAAGAACAATTTCCTGTAGGCCATTCACTAATAATTGTAACTCACCTTGTCGTTTTGATAGGCTGTTACGGCAATGAAGTCAGTTTCTGGAAACACGTACGTCCTAAAAGTACTGTAGGGGAGCTTCAGGATGTCGTTGGCTCGAACAATATGAAACCTGGGTTGATATTTGTGCATCGAGTTTAGGATAGTCTGGAAAACAATAGGCTTTGGTTAGACATCTCTGGTTATTTCATATAGAGTTAAATAGAGTTAAATAGAGCAAAAGGTTGCTCACAGTTATTATTATTATTATTATTATTATTATTATTATTATTATTATAGCGTTATTTTCGGTGGTGTATTTATAACATTCCCAAGAATTGTTCACAATAATAAAATGGTCCAAGTGACAGGAACACAGTTCAAACAAACCACTCATTATCGATTGTCATTAATAATAATAATAATAATAATAATAATAATAATAATAATAATAATATGTTGTTGTTGTTGTTGTGCTTTGTAGCCACTACAAGGTGAAGCATGGGTTAACCCTCTGCCGCAGACTAGAAAGGCTGGCATGTGGAACGTGGTTTTCCTAGTACCCCATGGCATTTATTTTTAAAGCAATCACTCGGCAAGCTTTCCTCGCTAAATTGCACTTAAGGGGCCGGTGACTGAAAACACTTTGGGGATCTAACAGTTTCCTCTCGTGCCTCAGGATAATGAGATCCAAAAAGACGCCAAAGGTCGTCGTAAGAGGCCCATGGAACTCCTAATGAAGGAACATGACCAGGATCGCTGCGGTAACGCTTTTCTTCTTTATGTATTTATTCATTTTTGCTTGTTTTGTTTTCTTTATTAGTATTAACCCACAGTATGGCAATCGTGCGTTATTGTGGCATATACATGGAAACTCTTTTAAAGCATAAAAGAAGGGATGGACTGTATTAAAGATGGGATGTGGGTTAAACCTAGAAAACCTAAAGGCACGAGGCCAAATACAAATGCATTTAACAATAATCACGTACTAAGAGCAGCAGTAAAGAATGTTTGCTTTTGAAATTAATTAATATGTTGTTAATAGATTAGCAATACAAGGATCTACCAGGGTAGCTAATGTTATTAGCATTCGAATTGGGACAATGTTGTTGTAGATGACGTCAGAAAGCGTGAGTGTAACTGAGCCTGTAATTTCTAGATGAAAAGAGCACGAAATGATTATTACTTAATTTATCTCCTATAGATTAATGTCTATGTTTTTACTAATTCATTCACTGTTATTTCTATTTGAGAAAATGGAAAATGTTACTTCAGGACCAATACTTTTATATACATATAGACATAAAAAGACAAACATATAATAATAATAATAATAATAATAATAATAATAATAATAATATAGCCAGATGTCATAATTAAAAAACAAAAATGACAAAATTTTGTTATTGACTTATCAGCAACACGAAAGCACAAACTACTAGACATAGGATCAAAAACAGGCTTAAACCACACACACACACACACACACACACACACACACACACACACACACACACACACACACACACACAAAAGCCTTCACTTACGAATCCGTGCTTGTCGGAAATGTTGTTGGTGAGTTTGAGCTTGTGGAAGGTCACCGGTTTGGCCATCCACTGCTCTCCGGTGGCGGGGCTGTCCGGGTGAATATACATGCGCTTGGGCATCTCAGGGTCCGCTTTTCCCGCGACCATCCAACGAGAGTTGTGGAATTTGTAGCGACAGTCGTCCGCCGCAACGATGTCCATCAGCAGGATGTACTTGGCCTTCTTGTCCAGACCGTTCACGCGGACTTTATACGGAGGAAACATTCTCCTGCGCGCAGGGAGCACATACTTTTGAATCCAGGCAATCACATGAATAAAGCAGCAAAAATACGCATCCAAATTTTTGTAATTTACAATTTCAAAAACCAAGCAATGAAAATTAAACGCGCAAACAAGCGTTTAATAAAACCGTGGGCCTGTTATAATCTTTAATATAAACGGTGGCATATTACAGAAACTTCAGCTCTAACATTTGTTTTAAATACATCCAAAACAGTCTTCAACTCATTCAAAATATAACCAATCGTGGGCTTATTATAACACATATATATGTAATTTACAGAACCTACATGGAACGCAAAACCCGTTTAAAAGACTTCCTCAAAAATGTCCTCAAAATGACCCCATAAAAGAACTGACTCTGAAACCATGATTGATCTCATTTACAGTGCAAATAACACCTTAAACATCGTCGCGCATTTTTTTCACAATGATTATAACGTAGATGAGAGAGAGAGAGAGAGAGAGAGAGGGAGAGAGAGAGAGAGAGACCAAACAAACAAATGAACTAGCGAATAAAGTGTTTGCTAAGTGTATTATCATCCAGCACTGACCCATGTCATTTAAGTGGGCTATTTTGACCAAGCAACCAGTTCAGTTATCCTGAACTGGTTTGCTAAACAACTTAAACATTTACCTTTGTTTAGGCAGTTTTCGCTCTCTACAAAAGCAACGTCGCCACAATGTGAGAAAAAAAAACAGCAAAAAAAAAAACAAAATGTATATTCGAATGGTTTTATTATATTAGTATTTATTATTTGTTTCTTTTTTATTACAGTTCTCTGCATTTAACTGATAACAACACGAAAATAAATAATAATAATAATAATAATCTACTTGTTTAAAAAACATTTCCTAATGTTTTATCTGTTTTGAGCGTTTAAAATACACTATAAATAATAATAATAATTAAAAAACCTTTCCTTATTTTTGAATACACAGTCTTTGACCTTTATTCACAAAAATAAAACTGTTTAGTATATACATAGATTTTTGTTCTTCTCTTAAAATTTTCTTCACCATTTAGACAAAATTATGTAACGCTCACCTTCCCGATTTGGTGATGACCATTTCAGTGCCGAGTTTATGAAACTGATCCCAGAGCTCCTTGGCATCAAGCGTTACTTTAGGGTCGTCATCTACCTCCTCCTCTGGTTCGAGGCTCTTTAGGGCGCGGAGGTGCGCGGCAGCGGCTGCCTGCTGCTGCGGGTGAGAGTGGTGGTGATGGTGGCCGTGCAGGGCCGCGTGCAGGCCCGCCTCCGCGGCTCCGGACAGAGCGTGTTCAGTCAGTGGCTTGGGAAGAAGCCCGAGGCTCGGGAAAAAGGAGGCGGGCTGCGCCGCGGCAAGGAACGCCGACACGGGGAAGTCGGCGGGCCGGTGCGCGTGGAACGGGTGATAAGCCATAGCGCCGGTCCCCGTGAAAACCGGATCTCTCATCGGTGCATCCACTGGGAAGGAACGAGGCAAAGCTGTAAGAAGCGAGAATCAATTCGTGTATGTCCGGCTGACAAAAAGGAACAATAACCGGCTGATAAAAATCGCGCAAGAGTGCGCCGCCAAGAACTGAAGAGCAGACGTTTCCGCGGCAGAAGAAAAGAGGAAATGACCGGTCACAGGTTACTGTTAGTCCTGCTGATGCTCCAGTGCAGTGTTTAATATGTTATCATCCGTCAGACAAGCGACATTGACACTTCACGGATTTTCTCCCTCTTTCTCCAAGAAGCTTTTTTTTTTCGTCAAGACGTACCGGATAATAAAGCAACTCCAGGAACACCCCAAACTCATTCGGAGCTCAGCGTGAGGAAGGTTGCGTCTTCAACACTTGGGTGTCTTTTGCGCGTCCCTCCGCCTCTCTGCTCGCCCACACTAATGAGCCAAAGCGCCTTGATTGCCGATTTTACGCGTTCCGGACCAATCGCGGCGCGCGGTGGGCGTGACCTTCATAGATCGAGCCAAGGAGGCGGCGCCGAGGAAAAGGAGGAGGAGGAAGGGCAAAGGGAGGCGGAGAAGAAGAGGGGTTGGAGTCCGAAGGTGTCGGAAGCTTTTGCAGCGAGAAAACATGTCAACAGGATAAAATATTAACCAATGACATGGAGAAGATGTGGAAATCCCACCCATCCTCCTCCTTCACCCCCCCCCCCCAAAAAAAAAGGGCAGGCGAACAGCAGAGAGAGTGAGAGAGCCTTCTCAAAACACAAAACACACACACACACACACACACACACACACACACACACACACACTGTGAGAGAGAGAAAGTAATTTTGCACTTTTGGGATGCTAACAGACTCATTTAGTTTATGAAATAGTGACTTTTATGATTCAATTCTAATAACAAAATAATAATGGGGAAAAATATAGATATACGTGCGTGTATAAGGACATTACATCATTGATGATATATGATACTGTGTTTTGCGTATACGTTATAGTTATTGGTTATTGTGATATCATGGCGGTTTTTGAGAAAATATTTTACTAAAGAAAAAAAGCTTACGTTTTAAGACAAAACACACTTTTTTCATTATTTTGGTTCATGTGATATCAACAGGAAACCTTAATAATGGACAGTTATTAAACAATAATCAGTTATATTCTAACCAGAATGCACAAGGCTAATTCGTTTTCTTATATTTTGTGATCTATCACACTAGTTTCGTCGATTCACACGGAAACTGTCTAATCAAATCTACAAAATAAAACCAGACTCCCCCCCCCCCGGCTGCTCAGAAAGCTAAAGCGCGGCCCCTTTAAGGCGCTCCGTCAGCGCGCACTGATTAAGTGGGACTTCTCTATTTGTTAAAAGGGCGCTTGGCGCCAGTCGGCTGGGGTCCTACAATAAGAACCTGGCCCGTGTCACTTCATATTTACCCCCTGAGTCCTCAAACGGCGCGCACCCATCCGCTCAGTGCTCCCATCACCAAACAAATCCACTAAAACCACATTATCAGTGCGCGGCAGCCTAATTAACTTTAAAAACGTGTATTCGAGAAGTTTCACGTTTTGTTACCTTTTACACACTACACTGCGCGAGCAGCTAAGAATGCATGCACACTTGGATTAAAAAGCAGAGAATGAGTGCTGCAGGTGTTAATTCAACCCGAAAGATGTTTAATCTCAGATGTGCGTGGTGAGAAGTGGTTATTGGTACTTTACACAAGTGTGATGACTTTTTGCTCACCGCACAGCACAGACGTTCATTCATAAAGGTACATGACTTCATCCAGTACTCCCGAGAGAGAGAGAGAGAGAGAGAGAGAGAGAGAGAGAGAGATGGGGGGTGGAAAGGAGTGGGACTGTTGCAGGTTTTTTGCTGTTTTCCTGCTTCTCAAAACATTGACATTGTCTCTCGGGTTCAATCTTGAACATCATCAACGTTTTTCGCCCCCCTGTGGGTGTGAGTTTGTTTTTGTGGATGTTACACATCACGGATGAAGGAGCACCAAGGACCAAACTTGTGCATCAAAAAGCAGCGTGTTCAGCACTACATGGTAAGATGGAGCGTCGATAATCTATGCAACTTCCACAAAACGTGGCAGGTGGACTGTTTGCTTGGAGGTATTCCAGTAGGAATGTTTTGTGGACTGTGAAAACAAATAAAACATGCCAAAACAGAAAGATGACCATTTTTCTTCATTGCTTGTATACGAGTCAAATGATTGATCGTTTAATGAGCTATCAAGCAACTGTTCATAAATTACTATAAATTATTCGTATCAGACATCAAGATACGAGTGTTTACGAGCGCTTCTTTTCTAAAACCGATGCATTTTTTTCTTGCAAATGCTTAAAGTTAAATTAAGATTTTATTTATTTATTATTTTTTATTTAAATTGTATTATTAAAATGCAACATATGATCAGTCTTGTTTCAGAGAATGAGCCGAATTTGACCTAGCCTAAAATGAAATACATTTCCGTTTGTAAGCAACGCATTATTTATTTAATATTTAGCACAAGGAAGCACCGCCGGCGACTTTGCTGAGGCTGTCGGTTTTTAAAAAGCTCACTGAAAGCAAACGCATTAACCCCACACGAAGGAAGTTGATGATTTGCCGTGTATATGCTCATCGAGCTAATTATATAAACAGCAGTCAACACGGCGCTCGCGACTGTTTATTTGCACTGGGTAGAGTGCATGAAGCCCTGTAACTACTGCTGGATGAACACACCTACAGTGTTGCAGCAACACACATGCAGGGTGGAATTAACACACCTACAATGTTGAACCGGCGCTTAAAGTGTTTATCTGGAGCTAAAAGGAAATAAAGGCAGAGTGTTAATTCAGCTCCAGACACTTTTATATGTGTGAGGTCTTCCACTCATTCGATGTTGTAATCCTAGTCTAATCTCACCAGAGAAAGACTACTGGCAAATAAGTAAAAGCACTTTGTTATATTGTCAAGTACAAATATTGTTATGAAATATTTCGGCTTGTATCCCACCCCAGATTAACAGTGGCTTTGAAGGTCTAGACTCTTAGAAATTAAAGCTGCATATTTCTTTGGACTTGGAGTAATACTATCACCGGTGAATCTATTGAACCTTTCACAGCCAGCAAAATTCTCCGTGTTGACTTAAAACTCTAGAGTGTTTATATATGTCCAACTGGTGGACACAAAGTGATTTGGAAGTAGTAAATCAACACTCTGGGCGTTAATTCAACACTGAGGGTTTAATTCTTTTTGTGTATATTTATAATTTATAAGTCTAACCTGCACTATAAGGTGAATTGACTTTTTGAAGATAATTAAAGCTACACATAATGCACTTTCCCAGGTAAAAGATACACACCAAGGTAGAATCACAGAGGCAGACCCAGTAGAATCACAGAGACAAGGAAATGTAAAGGTATAATTTTATTTAAAAATATTCAAGTGCATAACCCTTCCCTTTGAAGTGCCTGATAATCTGAAGACACAATTTATTTTTTTATAAATCACCTTATCTGAGACTAGATGAACACTGCAGTCGATAATGGAACATCTTCCCAATTTCGCTTTCAGCAATTAACAAATGATGTGTTGTCACGACTAAGAATTAAATGTTTAACCTTTGGTACCTAATGCGTAATTCAATTTACACAAACAGAATCTGCAAATCTGTAACTTGACTTGACAAAGTTATATGAATAAATATTTTCAGGTGTGCCATTTATTATTATTATGATTGTGTTATTTGTGTTCATTTACCTCTTGTTTAGGTGTAGGCCTAGCTGCCTACGTTTTGGAAACAATGTCTATATAATACGTCTTTACAGAAATACCGATTTCAAGCAAAGCGTTCACAAAACACATAGGAACACAATAAAAGTGTTAATCAAACATAAATAAAGTGTTAATTGAAGCTTTATTTAATTTATTTTCATAAGTAATAATTCAACACGTTCTTTTTTAAAATGTGTATAAAGTGTCAAAAATTCTAGATGAAGGAGAAAGAAGACGTTTGCATATTTTTTTTTTTATCTTTATGCAAACGAAACTAATCACGACGCATTTATTACAAAACCTGTCATATTTTAATAGGTAATTAGTCTAACCTAATAGTTTTACATAAAAACACAAAACATCATCTTTGCTTTTTTTCGTTTGTGTAAAATTGAAGGAAGCCAAACAATCGAACACAAGACGCAAACCCAGCATGTTACACAAAATAACAACTACAGGTCCATCTAATTATGTAAAGTAAACCTTATTGCAAGGGATGAGCCTCATTACTAAGAGAACACTGATAATTAGTTATTAACACAGATTTATCAACAACTATGCATGCTTGTGTTTAACATCATCATAGATCATCATCATAGAAAAAAAAAGAAAAAGAAAAACGTGTAATTGTACTTATTGAAAAAGAATTGAACATTAAACTCCATGATGTATCTACGATACGTCACATGTTTGGCTTGATTCTAAGAACTCTTTGATCAGCAGTTCATGACCCAAGCTTCCACTCTCTAATGCAACAGGTTTCAGTTAATGCCTCCAAGTATCAAACAGTTACATTTCTAAAAAAAAAAAAAAAAAATGCAATAATGCGAAAGAAATACTACAGACAAAATGTACAAAACATAAAAAGTCCGGTGGTGCATTTTCATTCCTTTTTATCAACTCGGTGTCCTATAAGGAAATTACAGTTTATGCTACAGCGTCAATTACTTAGGGAAGTTTCTAAATACCTTTGGTTGTGTTTTCAGAACAACAAAAATAGTGGACATACTATACCAATATTGTGAAATAATAATAAAAAAACAAATAACGAATATTTGGAATGGATTGATTATTTGCACATAAATATTATTAAGCAAATAATTGCAAATGTTTACAGAATCATCAAGTAGCTCCAGGTTCATTGTGCCAGAAAGGATACTGACCACTTCTAAACCCACAGTCAAGCAAGACATATTCTCTCAGGAAATAAGCTCTGCTATTGGAAATTATATAGGCTGTAATAACAATGTACCAGTGTAATAGCAGCTTATAGTTACCGCAACCACCCACAAAACAGCTTTCATTGAACAGAGAGACGGAAATATTTACTGTGGAATAAAACTAAAATATTTTGTGGTTTGTCCTTATTCGAAAGTTTATTAAGTTTAAAATAACTCGAAATTTCATAATTTGATAAAAATGTATACAACAATTTTTAAAAGGTAGCGTTTAATTCGAATATTAATGCAATAATATTAACACCCTTAAGCTGTTTACATGTAAAAAAAAAAAAGGTTTGTCTGGAATTTCGGAATCCTAACAAGAGTCATGTAAAATTGTACAAGTTTCACCAAAATTAGCAAATTCAAATTTACAAGTAACAGCAAATTCATATCAAATATCAAATAAAACCACTCGTTTGTTTTAAATGTACATTTTCGAGAAAATAAAACCACAAACAGAATGAAACAGATATTGACTTTTGAGTAAAGTTACATCTTCTAAATAAAAAAAACAATATAACAAGGGTTATAAAAACATAACAAATGTGCATGTAAAAGTTTTGCAACGATACGAGTAATGAGTAACATAAAATAACGGAAAATTTGATAGAACAGCCCAAACGTAGATTGGTAAAATTGGTAAAAAAATAAAAATAAAAACTAAGATAATAACAATAATTATTGTTTAAAAAAGCTATTAAGATTAGTTTTTTTAAGAACGTTTGCGCCATTTAGCTTGTCTAACGCTAATATCATTTCTGTGTTTGTGTTTAATTGCGCCTAATTGACTTATTCTGCATTTCAATTCATTATTTTAAGTGTGGTATTTATTTGAAATTTTCAAATATTTTACGGTGTCATTAATATAATTAATGGTTATCTAGAACAGCAGCAGCAACAACAAAATCAACAACAACAAAAACAACAACAACAAAACCATCAAAAAGCTTAAATTGGTACTGGAGCTTGAAAACAGCATATCTTTTTAAAATCTTTGCTACATGAGTGCATCAATACACTAGAGTGTGTGTCCATGTCTGCCTGTATGTTTCCAATAAACCACACTAAAAGCGAACCGTAGGGGTTGAAGGCCCACTTTGTTTCGTTTTGTTCCGGCAACAAAAAGCCCAGATCTGGGGGTTTGTTTTGTCTAATGGCATTGTTTTTGGTTAGAAAAATGCCTTTCGTCTTCAAAAAATTGCCCTCGCCTTGAGTGAAGGTAAAACCTCAATCCATTCCTGTTACCCTAGAAAATTGATCAGGTCAGAATGCTGCAATAAATTTTCTTTACAGACCTTACAGAAAAATATATAGTAATCTTAATTATATTTTAAAGACAATAACTAATAAAGCCTACAAATAAAATACTGTAAATTTAGAAACTTAATTTAGAATTCAATTATGGAATAACATGTAATAGTTGCTATGTACGCAGTGTGTACAGCATTCTTTGTAGGTAAGTGGCGAGAGTAACATGAATAAAATAATAGGCAGACAAGGTGTCCTATTAAGTCATTTAATATTTCATGCTTTTAAATGTTTCATAAGCACAATGCATCTTACAAGGTTTCTTAATATTTGTGTAATAAAAAATATTTTATTTAAAAGTCTATACAGCCAATGTTTGCACAAAAGTGTCTTTGTATCCATACAGTTTAGTGAGAAAATTAACTGTAAAAAAAAAACTAAAAGGGTCAGCTACTTGGATATTGGAGATTTAATCCATTTTATATCCTGCAGAACCATAAACATTTGGTTCAACATTTAACCAAAGATTGCCTTTCATATAAAATGCTGCACAACTGTGTATTGGTGTTAAATGTCCTTTTCAGTGCTCCCAATATACATGAATGTGGCCCGAAATGTTTGAGATGCCTTAAAAAGGTCACCCATCCATCCCGCTTCACTGGGTCGATCCACCACTGATCAAAGGCAGCCAGAGGCGCTGGGGGTTCAGCTTTACTTGTATTAACTTCACAGGTCATTCTCTCTGCACATCTACCTTGCATTTTTTAGAGAAAAAATCTTTAGGTAATCTTGAAAAATCAAGATCATATGGTGGTTCCATGTGGGAGGAAGCATCATTAGACTTGGACAGTTAACACACATGCACAGGTATTTAAATCCAGACTGGAGCAACTAGATACCTGTCCAAAAAAGAGCAACTAACTTTTACATGGTCTTGTTCTGACCTTCCCTTTTTGATTTTTATGCACAACTGATAAAGGCGAGGATGATACCAATAAAGGAAACCAACAATGAATAAAGTTATGGATATCTGTTTTGCCGGATGCTCAAACAAACAGTGAAGGAGGAGGGGCAGAGAGGGAGAGATGGGGTTGCAGCGGTATGACAGTGCAGGCCTGAGTGAGGAAGTGAGCTCAGCGCTCCCACACAAGACGAATGGCTCCCCAGTTAACAGGGGTAATAACTTGTAATCAAAGCCATAAGACAAGCCAAGTTTTGGGCTTGGGTGGAGGGGTTTGAAGGGGTATTACTTTCTCTTCTCTTCACTTCTCTTCTCTTCTCTTCTCTTCTCTTCTCTTCTCTTCACTTCTCTTCTCTTCTCTTCTCTTCTCTTCACTTCTCTTCTCTTCTCTTCTCTTCTCTTCTCTTCTCTTCTCTTCTCTTCTCTTCTCTTCTCTTCTCTTCTCTTCTCTTCTCTTCTCTTCTCTTCACTTCTCTTCTCTTCTCTTCACTTCTCTTCTCTTCTCTTCACTTCTCTTCTCTTCTCTTC
>QMIH01000485.1:305751-323763 GCA_003987875.1 Clarias batrachus
TTTTATCTGGGTGTTCACTTGACGTTCACAGCTAAAAAAAAGAGGTGTGTTTACAAACCTGTGATTGGTCGTACTTGAATCTTCAGTACGGTATTTAGTGTAAACACTACCTGAGCATTATGCTAAGGAGGGCTTTGTACAGTAAGAGCTTCATGACGTGATCTCGGCATTATTAAACCCAAATCAGTAGTAATTCAGCAGTGTACCTAAATAACCAGTAAAACATATAATTGGACACATTTTGCACAAGTTTTCCTGAACCTACCAAAAAGTAAAGTTAAATTACCATGAGTAAATGCTAGTCTTTAGTTAAAACCTTTTTGGCTTGTACATAAAAATGCTTCCAGAATTTGAAAACAAAACCTCACAAATAAAATTTAATAAGATACACATGGATAAAACATCATATTTAGAGAAATTAGCCATTACCAAATGCATGCAAATGATTCCATTATTAGTCTGAAAATTACTTTGAGATTAGGCTCAAGACCAGAAGCTCTGCAGCTGCCTCTAAAAATTGTGAAGGAAAACAAAAGTAGCAATTTTTTTAACATAAGATTTATGATATCTTATAAGTATGATTGTAATATTCGATAGTGTGTCAAACCTAGAATGGACTCCAAAGTTGTAGAATTGGTCTTGGATTCACTCTAATAACCAGATGTGGCATCAGTACGCAATACTCAAGTAAAAGTACAAGCACTTGCCTAAAAATGTACTCCACAACAAGTAGAGTTTTACACATGAAGAAGTACTAAGGTACATGCTCTACAATGTATTTTGAGTACAAAAATCCAAGAAATCCACAAACAAACATATTTTTCTGTATGAATGTGTGATTCAACGATATATATATACTTGTAACCTTGCCTTTACAAGTTCACTTGTCAAGACGCTTGAAAAAAGATTCACAGCCCAGAGACCGAGGGCGGGATTGTTGCCCAGGTAAACCATCAATTATTTCGGTGCTCTAACAAGTCTGTGCTTTCATAATGACCTGCCAGTCATTTCTGTCAAGTTTGACTCATGGAATTGTTTCTTTCCTCCTCCTATTGGGGTAGCTTAGGTCATACACTCATGTCGCTCATATGAGTGACAACATAAACGCTCATGTTTAGATTAGAAAATCCATGCACTGTACGTTATCACCATCTATAAAGTAACAAGTCTCTATTTAGGGAGTAAACGTACAGGTTTCAGAAGTAGGAGTAGAAGTAGAAGTTTAGGACTAGAAGTAAAAACTATCACAAATAAAAAATACGCAAAGTACAGATACAGAAGAAAATCGCAAGTACTGTAATAAATAATTTACTTGCCACCTCCGCCAGGAAAGGAAATTACCTCAGATTGGGATAAAATGTCTTCAAATGTTGTATTCAAATATGTATAAAAATCCACAAAAGGCATTTTAACCCTTAATTGGGTGAAAAACCACATTTGGTAACTTAGTTTTAGTACCTAAAAAAAGAAAAAAAAACAGATTTGTTGATTTTTTTTGCACACGTTTATGTTTAAATACATGTGTTTTAGCTTTACCCTTTATATACATGCGTCTTGTCTATTTTTTTTTTTTTCTTGGAAGAATTATCACCCTAGATGGGCGAGGAACCAAATATGGTAACTTCCTGACCTTGAGTTGCAACATAAAAAATACAACAATGAAAATGAAAAGAAAAAAACAGTTAAATAAATAAATAAATAAATAAATAAATAATAATATTGGAAAAAACTTTTGAAATATTTCAATTTTTCAGAAATGTTACTCTTTTAACTTTTCTGAGTTAACTCTTTGCAATATAACATTGTTTTATATAGTTTTACCTAATACAACCATACACTCCATTCACTTTTTTTTTTTTTTAATGTAACCCTTCTGGTTTTCAGAACAACAAAATTAAACTTAAAAAGCATGAAAGCAGAGTGTGCAAAAATTTAAAAGACATTAATTATAGCAATAAATTAGAGTAACCCTTTTTAAATGTACAAACTAACAGACTCTTGCACTGTACAGATCTTCAGCACAGGAATCGTCATAAAAGAATGTGGGGCCTCCAGCTCTTCCTGAGATTATCTCATGTGGACAGCTACCCTCAGAGAATCCTGGCCATCCCCTGGACAGAGTGAGCTGGAACCATCTGCTACCATTCGGCTGTCCACACGAGATGAATTCAGGAATGAATCCTGAGACATGTTTATAATAGTAATAATATTAATGCTACTATACACTGGGGGGTTATGTTCAGGGTAACACACAGGTGTTGGGATCCATTTAAATGAAGGCTACCGAAAGAACAAGAGCGACGAAAACAAAAAATGAATCGTTAGTCTTCTTTTAAATGGAAATGAAGTATAGTGGTATTGCTGCTGACCCAAAATGGAGTCCATTTTCTTTTTCCATTCACCTTGCTCCTCCGCATTTCTTCCTCTCGATCCTTCCTCGCAGGCTGAGCTCTGTCCATGTCTGTGACCTCAACCCTAATGCGATCCATAATGAATTTTGTGTTAGATTAGGTCCATAGAAATGGAGGCACAAGCACAGCGTACAAGTGTCTGGGAGTCTATGCTGTAATCGAATGACGGACCGAGTAAAGACAGAATTTTCAATTAGTGGGAAGGCGAGCGAGCCAGCGTGGGTCCCCGCTGCTCGGCCTGCAAATGAATAGGGCCAAATCGAATCACAGCCTAATAGACGCAGTGCACGAGAGGAGGGAGGGGGTCCAGTCGATGCTAAATGCATTAAAGCCTTGTGACCTTCTATTTCTCTGTGTATCCTCCTGTGCTAAAAAAAAAACAAACAAAAAAAAAAAACAGTTCAATGAAACTAGAAGGTTGTTTACAGAAAATTTTGACGTCTACATATTTATTATTATTATTATTATTATTATTATTACTACTCTTGTTGATGTTGTTTATAGTCAAAACGCAGAAGGTCCTAGAATCCTATTGTTTTTTCTTTCTTTCTAGAATCCTATAAGTAATAGAGATATCAAATTCAGTCAATATTTCTTCCCGCTACTCAGAAACATGAGCTAAGTTTATCCAGTTTATCTAAAGGTAACTCTATAGCACACAAACGCTAATATGGCTAATATCCTAAAAAGTATTAAACAAACATGATCATAAATCTCAGACGGATTATTCTGAACATGTTCATTACATTTAAATCTTTAGCAGCTAAACAAGTAAAATGCATTATTATAATAATAAAAATAACATCGCTGTAAGTCAAACTATTATGCAAATTTGGCGAACAAATGTGTCCTTTATGGTCTGAGTCAGACACTCAAAAACAGGCTTGTATTTAGTTCATTTGGCCTTTGTGTAATAGTGTAATGCACTACAGTATAGGCAGTACAATGGCGAAGCTGAGAGGGTAGGAAAAAAATATGAGGGAGCTTCCTGGGCTGCTTTCTAGTTCATACATAAACAAAAGATATTTAAGCAATTTATCACCCACAAAGCCTGTTTTAATGGTTTATAATTAGACATTCAAAACATAAAACATTTCGATCTACAGCAAAGACATCTCGAGAGCTTCCATGAAAAGAAATCATCTGATTTACAGCAGCCGAGGCCTTTGAAAAGAACGCTACTTTTCCAGCTTTACTTTGCAGTGAAATCATTTTACAAAATGATTAAGAGGAAAGACACCGGTTTATCTTTTCATGTTTAAAAGAGGGAAGAAATAAAAGGAAAGTAAGATAAAGTAGTGCATAAATTCAAAGCAACATTGTGTTTAAAGTATGAGCTAACTGAAGGAAAGAATTGTGCCTGAAGCACGATCAAAGATCTGGGCCTTTCTTTAACCTCCTAAGACACAGACCCATCTGTTTTTTTACACTGCATTTTCTCCTCACTGTTTCTTTTTAGTAGCACCTGATAACTATATACTGAGTCAATTACTTAAAAAAATTAAAGATTATTGGCAAAGGAATTATAACTAACTAACCATCATCATACAAGGATCAAACAAATACTAATAGACCGTGTAGTTGGGATATTGTACCCCCAGGAGGTTTATATGTTCTCCCCGTGCTTGGTGGGTTTCCTCCAGGTGCTCCAGTTTCCTCCCACAGTCCAAAGACCTGCAGATCAGGCTAATTGGTGTTCCCAAATTGCCCGTAGTGTGTCAATGAGCATTTGTGCATGTGTGTGGTCCAAGGTATACCCCGCCTTGTTCCCTATTTTTCCTGGGATAGACTCCAGGTCCAAGCATAAAGAGATATAGACAATGAGTGAGTGAGTCTCAAGAAGTAAGGACATGAAGGATGGCAGTCCAATATCACTACCGTAGTTGGTGTTGCATACCTTTTCTGTAGGAGTTGCCTTATGACTCTCTAATGATCAAGAATTCAAATCCCATCTTTGAAGCACAGGGCATTATGTGAGAACACACCCTGGATGGGAAGCCAGTCCACAATGTACACTTATATTCACATAAACATTCACACCTAGGGGTAATTGAGCATAGTGCGATGCGAGTAGGTGGAAGTGCCCAGAGAAAACCCAATGTAAGGAGCATGCACAATGATGCAGAAGAAGAAGAAGAAAAGGATGCTTCTTGGTCCAGCTCGCCTAAGTTGCTACCTCTGGCAAAGAGGTGCTCATCACACCACCATAATCTGGTGAGAGAATTACTCTGCCTCCCTGTCCATCAGACTATTACCCCACCTTCCTGCCTTGTGGAGAACATTGCTTTGCCTCCATAATCACCTGTGAGTGTTGCCCAGACGCCCTCCCCCAAGACTGTCGCTAAGTCTCCCTGCCCATTGGAAAACAATGCTCAGCCTCCTTGACTCCTGAGAACATAGCTCAGCCTGCCTGACCTACTGTCAAATTCAATCATTTCTTTACTTTCTTGCTCTCTCCTCTTGCCATATACAGTACATGTGCTGTGGGGGAATATGAACCCTAGTCCTTAAATTTGGCTTGGGAAATACTTCTCATAAAAAAAAAAAAAACAGAAACATATGACCATCATATGAATCTGCTGATGTCGGGAGAATCCTGAGAAACCTGACTTTCATGACTGCTACATTGTGATTTAAGAAAATCTTTATTTTGGAACGGTCATTTTTTCTAAGGTTTGGTTTTGCAGGGGAAGAGGCATGTGTTATGATAAAAACGAGGTTAAAAACAGAGAAAGAAAAAGTAAGTCTGGTTCCTTAGAACTCACAAAGCCCAAACAGACTTCAGAGATAGCAGTGTACAGGCTTCGGATGTCGGGGGAGTAGGGCGATGTACTCAGCGGACAGATAGCTCACGCATGAAATGCTATGGAGGTTATCAGTATAAGCTTTGATCTGGAGCCCAGTGGCTATCTAGCCCTGCGCCTGGACTCTGCACTCCTTCAGCCACACGCTGGAGCCTCTGACAGCTGCTAATACGCTGGTCACCTCCCTCTCTAAACCTCCACTGATGCCGGTGTCCAAAGGATGGAAAAACCAGTCGTATATTCTCATAATCTTGGTGACTTGACTTCACAGTTTCTCAATGGTGGAAATCCCATCCCCATTTGAATGGCTTTCCATTATCAGTATGTGTGAAATTCATAGAAGTAATTCATCCAAAAGCTCAGATAAACCAAATATAATATATATACAGTGGAACCTCGGATTGCGAGTAACGTGGTTTACGAGTGTTCCACAAACCGAGCAAAGATTTTTAATAAATTTTTAATCGGAAACCGAGCAAGTATTAGTTTACGAGCGCCGAGTATCATGTATCACGCATGCGACTCTTATTTTGACACTGAGCGTCACTCTCTCACCTTTTCACACACACACACAGCGCCTGCAAGCGCCAAAGGAAAGACTTATCTGTCAGGATTTATTTGTACTTTTTTTTAAAGATAAAGTGCAGATTAATTTGTTTTATTTTCATTTTATATATTGTATTAATAATTTTTATGTATTTATTTTTTGGGGGCTGTGGAACGAATAATTTGAGTTTTCATTATTTCTTATGGGAAATTATGATTTGGTTTAAGAGTGTTTTGGAACACGAGTCCAGTTCCGGAACGAATTATGCTCGTAATCCAAGGTTCCACTGTATATATACTTAGTAATGAAATTTGTGGACATGTGGTATCATATGTGACACTGTGTAGAAAAAAAAAAATATATATACAAAATTTGTGCACAAATGACCAATATGTCTAGGTCCGGAAGCTTCTAGCTCATAGTAAATACTCAGCCAAGCGGAAATGTGATAACCAAAGATAAACTTTATAATGCTCTAGCTGGCTAATTTCCACCTGCCATTGAGCCATCTATCCAAGATATGGCCATCAAATAAGTGTGTGTTAATTTTCATCTTCTTCTTCTTTTTTTTTTGGATTATATAAACATGTGTTCAACATACACAACATGCAGTACCAGTCAAAAGTTTGGACAAATTACCTCCTTCACTGCTTTTGTTTGGTATTTAATTTTCTACATGCTGGAGATTTCAAAACTATGAAATAATACATGTTACATTAAGTAATTATGTAACAACAGCAACAGTCAATTGTTATTTTAAGACGCAAAGATCAGTTGTTTTGGAGCAGTTTTTGCAAGAACAGTATAGTCAAGTGCAAACCCCATCAAGAACCACGATGAAGCTGGCTCTCACAAAGACCAGTCAAAAGTTTGGACATACCTTCTAATTCCATGACCTTGATTTCTTTTTACTTTGTAAAACAATACTGAAGGCGCCCAAAATATGCAATAATCTCCTTTGAGCAGTTGATGATGATATGTGTTTGCTAATTATGCCTTGTAAATCCTTCATAACGACTCTAATCTGAGGTGCTGTTTGTTACTTGGTGATTTCTGAGGCTGGTACTGTAACTCTAAATGCAGAGGTAGGTTTTGGACTTGATTTATTGGGAAGGTTTTCATGAGAGACAGTTTCATCATGGTGCTTGATGGGTTTTGCAAATGCACTTGACACAATAGTGTTTCTTGCAAGAACTGCTCCAGAAACGCTGACCTCCGTGTCTTAAAATAATAAAAACTTTTTCAGAATTGTTTTACAATATAGAAAGAAATTAGGTTAAAAAAGATCATTGAATTAGGTGTGTGTATGTGTGTATGCATGTATGTATGGTTTATGTTATGTTCCAACATTCAAGAGATCTATGCTGACAATCTGCTGCATTTGTAGGCCTAAATTCTATCACAACTGGTGCTATTTCAGGTCCAGGATTCGGAGTAACAGCAATAAATTGTCCAGGTCTCGGTCAAGGGAACTGGCTTCTCCTGTGGAAAAAAAAGAAGAAAAAAAAGACATGCACTCTTCTCCTCAACTGTCTGACAGTCTGCATACCAAAGCTTTCCCACCCAGCTTTTAAAATGGCACCATGAAATAATAATGTCTCTCTAGAGTTCACAAGGGAGAACAAATGAGAGCGATAGAGAGAGAGAGAGTGAGAAAAATAGTGAGAGAGAAACAAAGAGTGAGGAATGGACATGGACTTAATCCTTGCATGCACGTCGAACCACACTACCCTATGTTTGCAGGCTTTGCAAGCATAACAGTGATTTTTATCATTCTGAAAAATGAAGAAAAAAAAAAAAAGAGTGTGCAAGAGATTATGGCTGGCGCAGCTGCTCGCCAGCAAGCCGGGGCTTATCGCACAGCGCTGAAAATTTCCACAGAGATCTAATCGGCTCATTCACAACAACAAAAAATGCTTAGGAGACTTTTAAAAATGTGTTCGTGTCCTAGTGCACCCTGAACTGGCTCGCTGTCGTGCTCTTGAGACCCAGCGTTCACAAACATGCTCTTGAGAAAGAGACGTGATAAGATTGTCTCATTCCAACGCCAGTTTTAAAAAGGCAAAAGATCCACACAGATCAACTCTGTTGCTGTTCCAAGCAGAGATCGGGTGTTTTCCTTTCGATAAAACCGTCGTGCTCGATGCTCTTGGCCATGTAGGCCATCGTTTTCACACTCAAGACGCTCAGACACGGATGAAGGCAAATAGTGTCAAATTGAGACATTGTGAAAAAAAAAAAAACAACTAAAAAAAACATCCTACTCCTGCAGAAATACAAATCACCCAAGGGTAGGGAGGCGTGTGCTCTTGTTAAATTATGTTTATCAGCTTGAAATAACATCACTAAATCGTAAAAATGGGAATGGAATTGCTCAATAGGCCACTGTAGACAAGTTGCTTCCTCCTTCATGCGCAGATACCATCTGTGGGGAAAAATGGAAAAGAGCCCAGAGCTGGACATATAAGCAAGTGTACATACTTTCTCAAGATAATGTGCGCACGTTTGATTCCTGCTTTTATCTTGAATTTGTGCTTAAACTCAAAAGCCAGAAAGTGACTGGCAACAATTTATTTTCCATTTAAGTTCATAGCGCACGATGAAAACCACAAGATTCAAGTATTTGTCACAGCACAGCGAGATTATTTTTCTCCATGTCCCAGTTAGGAAGCTGGGGTCTGAGTCGGGACATGGTGCCTATGGAGCAGATTAAGGCTTAAGGCCCTTCCTGAGGGGCTCAACAGTGGCAGCTCGCCGGCACTGGGGATCGATCCCCAGACCTTCCCATCAGTAACCCAGTATCCCACACGCTTAACCATTTCAGCCACCACTGCTCATAAACAATGTGCCCTGCCCGGGAAACAAACCTGGGCCACGGCGGTGAGAGCACTGAATCCTAACCACTGGATCACCATGAGGGTTTTATGAAAAATAATAATCAATTCTTCTTCTAAAGTGTACACCGTGCACAGGGTGCCAATCTATTGCAGGGCACACATGCACACAACACATACTCACACGCTTATTCACACACTAAGGGGGATTTTAGGAACGCCAATGAACCTAATCTGCCTGTCTTTGGAATATAGGATAAAACCAGAGTACCTGGAGGAAACGCACCAAGCATGGGGAGAACATGCAAAGTGTATGCACACAGACCCCAAGACAGGAATCAAACCCCTGACCCTGGAAGTTTGAGAAAAGAGTGCTAACCACTGTGCCACCTCATCACTGAATTCTTTATTAAATCAGTAATAGTTAATCATTGGTGAATTGCTTTAATACAGGAGAAGGAACACTCACTCACCATCTATACTGCTTAATCCTGTATTCAGGGTCACGGGGGGCCTGGAGCCTATCCCAGGAGACTTAGGGCACATGGCAGGGTACACCCTGGACAGGGTGCCAATACATCGCAGGGCTCAGACACACACACATACACTTACTTATTCACACACTACGGGCAATTTGGGAATGCCAAGTAGCCTAACTTACATGTCTTTGGACTACCAAGCACGGGGAGAACATGCAAACTCCATGCACTCAGAGACGGGAATCGAACCTGGCCGGGGATCGAACCCGGACCCTGGCGGTGCAAGGCGACAGTGCTAATCACTACACCACCATGCCGCCACAGGAGAAGGAACAGTTTTAGAAAAATAATTGACTTTCAGATGGTAACACCAATGCAGTGCTTCATTGTTGATTATTTTCCCATTGGACCCATCATGCCTTGCCATGATACAATGTAGATTTCTACGTAGAACCCTAAAGCAGACGGTTTTTCCTTTATAAAAGGGAATCAGGAAAGCTAGAACCACTTACTCACTCATCATTTGTACCACTTTATCCTGTATTCAAGGTCACTCGGGGGTACGAGGTGGGGCACATTGCAGAGCACACACATACACACATTCACACACTACAGGGAATTTGGGAAGGCCAAGTAGCCTATTCTGCAGGGTTTTGGAAACCGGAATACACAGAGGGAGCCCACCAAACATGGGGAGAACATGCAAACTTCATGCACACAGAGACAGGAAGCGAGCCCGGACCCTGGAGATGCATGGCAACTGTCGGCTAAGCCAGAACCACTAAACTGAAAAACCAAATAACCTGTAAAATAGGTCTCACAGTACTCCAGCAGCCATGATCATGGTCACTCATCATCATCATCATCATCATCATCATTCCAGCTCCTGTCCTGGTCTCAGTCTCAACATGGCTTCTATTCACTGCTTCTATTCACAGTTGCCACAGCCATGATGAGTTCCTCATGAATGTCGGAAAGTTAATGGAGATATAGACGCTCTGGATTAGTCGCCTGACCCGCAACCTGCTTCATCATCTTTCTCTCCATGTGCGGAGTGTGTTGACTGATAAATCGTTTTCTCCCTCACTGTGCCCTTCCACACATGCTTTCTAAGTGTGTGTAATCACATCGGCAAAGTATGTGGTTCTTTCTTCACACTCTCATTCACTCAATCTACCTGCCGGCCAAATGCACAAGCACGCAGACATACAGTACCTCAATAGGCATGTTCTGGGAAAAGGGAGCAATTTTTCAATACGACTAAGTCTACACTGGATTTTAAAAGCCGTTCTTCACACCTGGATGCTTCATAGACATGACCAAAAGCTCCTGAAAGAGATAAAAAACAAAACAAAAGACTAATTCGAGTAGATTAACCTTTGTCAACACCTTCGTAAACTGGGCCCGGACCAGGAATTACTCGCTCGCTCACTCATGGTCTACAATATCCTGTGTATAGGGTCACGGAGGACCAGGAGCCTATTCCAGGAGACTTAGGGAACAAGGCAGGGTGCAAGTCCATCACAGGGCACACACACATACAGACACTCACACGCTCATACAGGCAATCTGGGAACTCCAGTTAGCCTAATCTGCATGTCTTTTAGACTGTAGGAGGAAACCAGAGTACCCGGAGGAAAGCCACTAAGCATGAGGAGAACATGCACACAGACCCCAGGCGGGAATCAAACCTGGAACCTGAAGGTGCGAGGTGACAGCGCATAGCACTTAGCCTGGTTAGCACTGTCGCCTAGCGCCTCCAGGGTCCGGGTTCGATTCCCAGCCAGGTACGATTCCCGTCTCTGTGAGCAAGGAGTTTGTCATGTAGGTTAGGTTAACTGGCATTCCCATATTGGTCATAGTGTGTGAGTGTGTGTATGTCCAGAGTGTACCGCGCCTTGTGCCCCAAGTCTCCTGCGATAGGCTCCAGGCCCTCCGTGACCCTGAGTTCAGGATGAAGTGAAGAGAATTTGGTAATTCATGGCTTCAATTCAAATGAAAGAAGTGTGAAGAACGACGAGCTAATGTGAAGAAAAAAAAAAATTAAACGTGAGGCTGTGATTGCAGGCAAAGTGGAAAAAAGACCTTCGAAACGTAAAAACGTCAAAGATCATGACTTTAATACACCGTGAACCCTTTTCAACCGAGCGCTTTAAATGAATGAATCCCACACAGCTCCCCTTTCCGACTTCCTGTGTTATGAATGAGGTGGTGAGGACATATGTAAACAGTGTATTACCCTACAACATTAATAACAAGCGGCCGCGAGCACGGCATGATCCCTCTTCCTCTCACTCTGGCAGGCATTAATGGCTTGAGTAGCGTTACGCCAAACGCTAACGAAGAAACGCGGTGTTTACACTGAGCTGTTAATGTGCTTACCACCCACTTCGGGAAGAGGGAACGGACAGGCGTTGGAGCTTAGCCTGTGCACGTTGATTAGGACACGAGAGATCGTTTGCTCTTCATGACAACAAATACGCATGATATATTGATGATCACTGTAAACAAGCGCTGGTGTGCGTTTTCGAGCACATAGGGTTGCCACCTGTCTCGGGTTTACTCAGGAAAAAAAACGACGGCATTTCCTAGAACACACACTGTACTGATTTTATATGGTTGGTTAATACGAGGGTGAGTCAAAAATGATCAGCACTATTTAATCAGCACTTTTTATTTAAGGTCTACTGTCTAGGTGTGAACGCGTGCAATCAGTTTATTTGAAACTGCCATGCGAGCAAAACGAAAGAAGTCAAGTCAAGGCAATTTTATTTATATAGCGCTTTTAACAATTGACATTGTCGCAAAGCAGCTTTACACAATAAAAAGAAGTAAGTTTGTATACAATGTGTGTGAATCAAAATGATAAGATCGTCCCTGATGAGCAAGCCGAGGGCGACGGTGGCAAGGAAAAACTCCCTGAGATGGTAATAGGAAGAAACCTTGAGAGGAACCAGACTCAACAGGGAACCCATCCTCATCTGGGTGATAACGGATAGCAGGCATTGATCAGCATAATAATGTGTACTGGAAGTTCAGTGTAACAGGAGATGTGTTAAAATTAAAATTAAAAGAAGTCCAGTTTGTTCCCGGAGGCTCAGGTAGACTGTAGGGGATTCCGGTCCTGAGCTATCGAACAACTGAAGTCACAGGTCCCCAGAGCATCAATCGATGATAGGACAGTCTTAATGGAAACGATCCCCAGCCACCATACGAATCCAGGCAGACCACACGGGGCATCCATGCGACGAGATCTCCAACCAGAAGCAGGACTCCAGGACGGGTTAGACGGCTCCAGAAGGCAGAGGGGTCTGGATCACTGGCAACTCAGGAGTGAAACATGTATAGCTCGACAGAGAGAAGAGCAGGGTTAAGAAGAGCAAGATTGCAAAGACAATTTGGACTGATACTCTTAGGAAGGTGAAAGTTTCTTACAGAGAATCTTTACTGGTGACGAGACACGGATTCAGTATGGAACGGAAACATCCTCAATCGCTGACAGAGCCTAAATTTTGGGACTGCTATCAAGGGTGTTTTCTTTATCCTGCTTGACGTTGCACGTCCGCACACTTCTGTGCACACACTGTCAACGCGCTGCAAAAACGTCGATCTGAGATGTTTAAGCATCCTCTCTGGTTGACTTGTACCTGTTTGGTCGCCTGAAAGCAGCCCTTCGAGGATAAACATTCACCTCTGATGAAGAAGTGAAGACAGCGGTGCATTCATGGCTCGCAGCTCAGCTTACATTTTTTAAATATTTTTTTTTTTTAATGAGGCAATACAAAAGCTTGTCGACAGATTATGTGCAACAATTATGTATCGTCTAAAACTTAATTCGAATGAATTCCGCAGCCAGAGTGCGGATAATTTTTGACTCGCCCTTGTATATTGCGTAACGACTGACGTAGCGGAAACTATACAGAATTGATTGTCAATGACGGTAAACATGACAAAGCCCAGATTCTTGCATAATTAGATCTCTAAGGGTCGGTCGGTCTTTTTTGTTTGTCAGACAGACGGTTTTGTCAAGACAAAGGACGCAACCCCACACACACACACACACACACACACATGTGGTGGCAGATCTCCCATCTGGCTACACATTTATTTCTGACTCTAAACATATCGTTTAGGAGGCATAAAAAGCTGAACACGGCATTAAAGAGATGCATGTGAGACCTGGTTCATTTATCATTTGACCTATCGCTGCTAGTAACGTTTGTCACGCTAGCACCTAGCGTGTACCGCTTGTGCACGATTAATGGCCGGGTTAGTTTATGTCCACGACGCTGGAACTGACTTTGGCTGTTTATATTCTGTCAACACAGCCGAATATAACAAACCATCAATTTCAACGGGACTGCTGAAAGTCGCTAGAGGCTAACACACGAACGCTTGAGACTGATTTGCATCAGCAGGGTTCCCAGCCTGTACGACTGCAGCACGCTGGCCGTGTTTACTGCTGAAAAACTCAGCTAAACCACAAAATGTTTCACGTTTCGCAGTATGTCTAGATGCGGAGCACGCTTGCGTTTGTAACAGGTCACGGCATTGTTTACTGTCACTTTAAGGAACATGCAATCCACCGCCACACATGCATTTAATCTGACATGCATGCACACAGCAATGTGAAGGAAATCCAAGAGCATTAGACATATAAAGCATGATCTCATTCTGCAAGTGTGTGTGTGTCTGTGTGTGTGTGTGTATGTGAAGATGTGGAGAATGGGAGAATAAAAGGCAGGAAATGTAGTAATATGCATCATTTTCCCAACTCACGAAGAGCGTGCTTACAGTTTAGCCAACACCAAACACTGCAAGACAGACGTCAAGTGCTGCCATTTTCCATAAATTAGAAAGCTAGAAGCAATATCTTAGGGAAAAAAAAAATATATATATATATATATTTCACATGCTGATCAGATGTGAATGATATGCAGTCACGTGAAAAATAATAAAAACGCATTGCAGTACGCTAGGCGGCATGGTGGCATAGCGGTTAGCACTGTTGCCTCGCACCTCCAGGGTCCGGGTTCGATTCCCTCCTCAGGTTCGTGTGCATGTTCTCCCTGTGCTTGGTAGGTTCCCTCCGTGTACTCTGGTTTCCTCACACAGTCCAAAGACTTGCAGATTAAGCTAATTAGTGTGTGAATGATCATGTGTGTGTGTCTAGACGTAGGTATAGATGTGCAGAACACCTTTGAAAAACAATGATGTATGAATATAACACCTTGGAACAAAATTCTCTGTGATTACAGTTAAATGTATAAAATTCACATATGACCGTAAATCTCACGTGACAACTCTGTAGCGGCGAGCATGCTCTGGCCATGTGGAACCAGCACTCTCCCTCAGTCCCTCACCCGCTCTCTGTGTCAGGGTGCACTGTGGGTGTTTGCGTGTTTGTGCACACTCCCAGTCCTGTCACGCTGAATTATCTATCATCCAGCTGAAGGCTGCCATGGCGTGCGCTCAGCAGGGGAAAGTGATATGATTGATTGGAGCTCGAGCTCTACCTGACTTCTGCTTGCTCATGGAAAAAACACTCTGCACACTGCAATCTTCGTCTGCACTGGCATGCATTTATCTTGTCTTTGACCAAACTAACCTGTTTAAAAAAAAAAATAAATAAAAAATCTGTAATTGGACTGAAGTTCAATAACAATTTACTTTTCTTTATTAAATCATATTTTATTATGCTTTTTTTTTACTCTGTAAATAACATGAAGAAATACAGTATGTCGATGATATGTGGTCATAAACGTGCAGATTTGTACATTTAATTCCAAATTATTATTTAAAAAAAATATATAATTAATTTTTTTTATTGCCAATTCTTTCTTCAGTTTAATTGTATTCTTCTAATGTAATTTTCTTTTTATTGCAGTGAATTTCTTTTCTATTCTATTCTATATTTCTATTTTAGTTGTATAAGTATTTCACTGCATATCATACTGTGTACGTGACAAATAATAAAAAAAATTAAAAATGCATTGCAATATGCCTTTGTATGAATATGAAAAAATAAAATAAATTACATTTGCATATATACAATTCTTCTAAATGTAAATTTTATATGACATTTCTGTAATTTCATGCATCTGCTTTACTTCTACTTTAATTGATTTACTTTATTCAATCATATTTTATTACAGCACAGGTTTTTATTTTCACTGTGTGAATAATATGAGGGAATAAAAGAGTTTGTTTATATGAAACAAGCAATGCCTTAATTTAATCTCTGTCAATTCAATTTAATTCAATTCAGTTTTATTTATTTAGTGCTTTTGACAGTGGTCATTGTCGCAAAGCAACTTTACAGAATCCAAAAGAATATTAAGGAAATGTTTTTGAAACGTGTGAGGAAAATGTAATATGAATCGAAATTTTCATAGCGTCTATGGGAGTCATGTGAGAAAAGAACAAACGATTCGGACCAGAAGATATGAGAGGTGAGCTGGTCATTCTGTTTATCATAATATGTCGTTAGCTGCATGTGAGGTCTGTTTTGGTTGTCTATGTGTTGGGGATTTGTTTATTGAAAATGCAACATTTTATCTTTTATCCCTAAATAACTCAAAAAAAGATTCAAAGAAGATTCAAAGAACCGAGTCACTAAAACTTCCCATCACTAATGGATAGCAGGAGTTGTTTTGCAGTCATACTGTGTTTCACACTCCTTTCATTTTCTCATTTACACTCATGATCATGCAGGTCTACAAAAACCGGCACTGTTATAAAAATTATATTTATTGGTGACATGAAGATCACAACCACCCCAAAGTCATATATGTACAGCAGCCTGGGAAAACCTTTTACATGGTCCATGTATTCAACTGAAGTCAACTGATGATTCAAATTCAACTCCAATGCCAAATCATCATGGCTGTTTCGCTATGACATCACCAGCGTGATCCAATTGAACCGTTCACCATGTGAGGAAGCATCAGATTCAGTATAATCTGGTATGTTTTTGTTCTCTTTTAACAGGTTTCAGAATGCTGATGTTGCGATTATTATTGGCACTTCACAATGATTTTGTTTCCAAATCTACAAAACAAATTTTCTTCCATAGCTGTAGGCTGGTTGTGGCTTGGAAAGACAATAAATTGTCGGTGGTGAAAATGTTTTTTACAGTTGCGATTCTATAAATAATTCAGCTTAAGTAGTAAAGAATGTTGATTTGTTGATGTTGACCGGAACATCTGTCCAGTTCTTTTTTTTTTTTTTGTTCAAATCTGAAAAAGGAAATAAGGAAAATGTATGCAGGAATTCTCAGTAAGATTCCAAAAAACGCTTGCATCTGTGTTTCTGCGTGTGTGTTAAGCACTGACACAAAATGACAGTGACAGCGGAGGTGTTCGATGCCTCACAGGCCTCACGGTGCTGCCCGCTTGACTGGGCTGTCTGCAGTCTCACCTTAATCCAAACAGAAATGATGCACACAGCGTAACGCCTCCAGAGTCAAAGGCAAATAATTTAACAAGTTCAACAGCGTGCTTATGTAGCGATTCTAAAGTTGGATTGTTTTTTAATTAAGCAGATATAATGTGTAAAGCCTGATCGCTGATGTACCTGAACGTTCGATGTTCAGTGTGTGATGATGCTCATCAATGGAAACCTATGTGAACTTCTTCAATGTACACAGAATGATCCTAAAGCACATAGTAAAGTTAGAACACAGTCAAGTCTTCAGGCTGTCTTTGATGTGTGCTCGTAAAGGTAAGGTTATAAGTTTAAGTCCCGCACTGTAACCTTTTGATAAAAGCGCTTAACCTCAATTACCGCTGTAAAAATGTCAAGGAGTCCCAGTGAGATGTGCCAAATAATGACGATAAAAGAGAGGAAAGGGAATGAACTTACAGGCTTTAAGAGCCAGAGGACGGGATAAAGCAAGATCATCATCTTGCCATTATGAAAGGGGAGTGGCATGTTGTTGACACGATCAAGGATTGTGTTCTTCCATGGTCTGTTTTTATTTAGACCCAGCCACAACCTAAATGCTACAGAAATCATGGACTGAGTGGACATGGTTAATGATTATGATTAAGATATCATTATGGTTTATTTTTTGCTAAGTTAAATCCATGTTGCATTAAGCTATTTAAGAGTTTGTAAGCGCAGCACAATGCTGGAACAATACTAAGTATAATACAAAGCATTATACATAATGATAACAACAACAACAACAACAACAATAATAATAATAATACTTATTATTATTATTATTATTATTATTATTTATAATGAGGTATAATATAAATTCCAAATTCCAAAAATTCCAAACCAGTTTGAGACAAATCAATCAATCAATCAATTAATCAATCAATCAATAAATATTATTATTATTATTATTATTATTATTATTATTTGGTATCATATTTGGAGCATCATGGTCTTCCACAAACAACTCAATTTATACGAAAAAAATCATGTTTTTCTTTATCAACTACATTTTATTTTAATATTTTATCAATGATTTAATTGATCAGCTACTGTATAACAGCTATAAACATCCATCCCCTCATCAGCAGCCATTTTACAAAGAAACCACAAAGTCAGCGCTGATTTTATGGAAATTGAATTCTGGCCAATCAATATGTATAATCAATAATTATATATGGAAATAATGCCATAAAATGAAGATTTATCTTGGGCAGGAATATTACTAATGGCAGGTCAAACAATGGCAGATTCGGCCAACACACTGAAAACAAACAAACATAAAACAAATCAACATTTTTTTTTTCTTTCCTCTAAAAATCTGATTCTTTGCTGTTTTTAAAACAGAAAGTATGGACATGTTTTTTTCTCAACCCAACTGTTCTGTCAGGTTGAAAGACAAATGTTTTTCTTATTGCTGTGGTCATCTTCTGTGACTGCGACACTATACATAAATATTTATAACTTCCAAAAATGAACAGGATATATATATAT
>QMIH01000485.1:341127-368578 GCA_003987875.1 Clarias batrachus
TATATGTATTTTACGTATATGTGTGTACAGTATGAGGTCCTGAGGACAGAAGGCCATGTGCTTCTATATTACCTGTAATGTTAAATAAATGTTGTTATACAGTACACTGTATGCTTATCGTGTCTGCATTTGTATTTTGTACAAAATTTCATTATTTGCAAACATAACTTAACAAACGTAACGATTAAATAACATTGTCACCAGAGGAACTCAGTTCAACAGCTGATTTTACAATGTACCAATAAAACTGCACAAATCTATATCTAACACTACTGATTATTGTCAGACCAACATTTTCACATCAAATATATTGGCAGTGTTTATTTGATTACTCTTTATAGAAGTTTGTTTTGTGCAGAAATGTTTGCAAAAGCATATTTTCTCATGGCATTTTTTTTTTTTGCACTGTACTGTAAGTAAAACCGCTGCTAGGTTTTACTGAGCATGCCAGAAAATATGCCAGAGTACGTCTGCTAACTTTATCACACTTGCTATTTTCTATTTTTATGCAAAACCCGCTTTTTATGTTTCTATTTAAAAACTGAAAAAGAAAAAAAAAAAAAAAAAGAAATCACATAATTTATTCACGGGCCAGATATGTTTGAAAATAGTGAATGGTTTTAGGTATAGTAATACAGACATGATAGACATACTGTATACAGTATAACAATATTTGTATTAAAGACAATACGGTGGCTAAGACATTTGCACTGTACTGTATGTAGATGAATTCTTGTTTTTTTGTCCTGCGCTTGACATAATTTACACCTGTGTTCATTCAACAATTTTAATGAAATGGAAAAAAACACTTTGCTACCTAGATGTTTTGACAAAGAATAAATAAATAAATAAATAAATAAATAAAAAGCTGCCAGACTTCCCTATAGCTACAGCATGTCTGAGTAAGGATTATAGCATACAGTATTTCATAATATTGAATTTGTAAGCAAATCCATTTTCTTTCCATTTCTGATTGTCTATACGATTATTTGAAAGTGATCAAATCAGATTTGATTCTGTTCAGACTGGCAGCACAAATCTAAAAAAATTGTTGACCTCTCTGCATTGGTTGCTCTGGTAAGGACACCGGAGGCGTGAGGACACTGTGGCACGTGTGCTGTGTGACATCAAATGCTGGCAACTTCTAAAAACACAGATAACAAGACAGTTAAGAATGGAGATATCACCAGATCTCCATTCTTCAGATCCCGTCGCAGTCTAGTCATAGTGCACAACAACTCTAGACAATATCAGGGTTCTCACTCATTTTTCCATCATGCATTATGTCCATACCGAGTCATCTCGTGAACGTAAACTTCCACGTCACGTTGCAAGTGATGTAACAGACCGTCTGAAATCCAAATTGAGTGGGTAGATCCGGACTGGGACATATCTTTAGAAATACTGTTTGAATCTCTTGATGTGGTTCAAATGCGATTTGCAAAAAATCAGATTCAATGTGTTTTTATTTACTGTTCAGACTACATGAAAGCAATCTGATTCCAAACTGATTCCGATCTCGATATGCCGAAAATTGGATTTAGGCTAGCGGTTTGAACAAGGCACTGCAGCAGATATGGTCTGAAATGTAAGTTGTACAATTGCCTTGGGGAAAAGTCTTTCACTCGTTCTTTTGTCCTTGCTTGACACGTCGTTTCCTTATTAAATTGTGATAATCGTTTTACTGTTTAGATGCGCTTCAGTGTGGAAAAAGTAGCATTTAACTACAATCCGAGTTATAGTTATATGAACACTTCGGAGAAGAGTCGGGGACGGGCCTTCAGATGAAACAGGACATAATCACAGCTACTTCAGAATGGACCACAAACCTTCTTTTAAAGACAGAAAATAACTTCTAGCACATTGTAACACAAAATTTATACTGCACTATTGATCAATTATGTTCTTTTGTTCTTAGATAGACAAAGCAGGTATTTTAGTACCAGAGCTTTCATTTGTATTGTGATATTCTCAACAATTTAATCTTTACAACCAAACCTTTGTTCATGACTAACATTAGTTAGCTAACTGGTCTATATGTTGGTTTACATTTCTTTAAATATTTTTAAATTTCTTTAAATATTTTTTATGTATTCATGTACACTGGCCATTTTATCAGGTACACCTTGCTAGTACTGGTTGGACCCCCTTTTGCCTTCACAACTGCCTTAATTCTTCATGTCATACTGTAGATTCAATGAGGTGCTAGGTCCATATTGAAATGCTAGCAATAGACAGTTGCTGCAGATTTGTCAGTGATGCGTATCTCCTGTTCCACCACATCCCAAAGCCGCTTTATTGGCTTGAGATCCAGTGACATTGGAGGCCATTTGAGTAAAGTGACCTCACTGTCATGTTCAGCTTGCTATGATTTTGGTTTTGTGACATGACATGTTATTCTACGAACATATTCTACAACATAAGTGGACCTGGTCAAATAGGCTGGTTCTTGGCCCAAAGTAGGCCAAGAAATGGCCCACAACATTACACTACCCCTCACATAATTACACTACCGCCACCACCAGCCTTAGAAGGCGAGATGGATCCATGCTTTCATGCTAATTCTGACCCTAGCATCCCAATGTCGCAACAGAAATCGTGACACATCAGACCAATCAACATGGTTTCCAATCTTCTGTTGTCCAACTTTGGCGAATCCATGCAAATTGTAGCCTCCCGTTTCCTGTTCTTCTACTTCTATAGTCCTGCAAAGTTCAACTTGTTGTATGTTCAGAGATGCCCTCACTGAATATTTGCTCTTTTAAAAAAAAATCTTTTTTTACACCATTCTCTCTTAACGCTAAAGATTGTTGTGCATAAAAATTTGCAGTTCCGGAAACAGTAAGATCAGCCCATCAACCCACATTCTTTCTTTATTGATCGTGTATAATAATCTCTCTAGCAGTGTTTTTACTGCACTACACTTGGGTAGTGCAGCCTATTCATAACTCAGCACTACCTGAACAAATACTTACTGCAGACATAAGACAGGCCCAAAAGACATTAACATTGTTAGCATTCATAACGATAACACAAGGTGCCATTAACGTTCCTCCACATATAAATGATGTTGTTACTGTAAGACATGTGGTGGAGTGGCTAACACTAGCACACATTTATCTTATTCGAGAGTATTAGCATGTGCCTCCCACACTGATACTGTATCTGCAGACTCGCTTGGCTTTTGTTTGATCTGCTGAGCCACAATCTCATTCATCCTGTGTGTGTTTGTGTGTGTGTGTACAAGCATGTCTGTGCTGAGTGGTAATAATATTAAAAAAAAAAAAAAGATCACTGTTTGTTTCTTTTCCTGCAATCCTTGGGAGCCATATATGGGAGGTAAACAGCAAACCTGATGTGATCTCTGCGAGAATTCAGAATAATATAATATTCATTCACTGCTCATTCTTATTAGCAGCTAGCATACACCACGCTTACTTTGAAGTGCTTTTGTAAAAGTAAATTGTATAGGATTTTATCCACTTCATGTTATTGCTAGCAAGCAGGCTAAGCTGACCTAAGATGTGCTAACCTGGCTCAGAGTTACAGATTACTAAAGTATAAATATATTTATTTTTATTTTTATTGAAAAGTTTATAGACAGTAGCTAGCCAACTTACACTAATCTGACATATTTTATTAGTGCTTTGTAACGTTTTTTTTTTTTTTCTTCTTCTTTTTCTTCTTAGTAATACTGCTAATGCTAGCTACATGGTGGAATGAAGATTATCAATATAAATAAAGGAAAGGTTTTGTCTGTACATTGGTCGGTACTTTTTCAATGATATCTTTACATTTAATACATTGGGGGATCTAAAATCAGTCTAAGAAAAAAAAAAATCTGTCTGTATATCTGTATGTCTGTCCAGCCGGATTTCGTCATAGAAGACCTTCAGTATTTCTCTGAAGTTGAACATGCGCCACAAATGAAATCAAAATGCTGAGTAGAAGTGACGTTATGAGCAGTTATGTGCCACATTATGAACCACAAATTGTGACAGCGTGGTGGCTCAGAGGGCTAAGGCACTGATCGGAAGATCGGTGGTTCGATTCCCAGCTCAGCCAGGTTGCCATTGTTGGGCCCTTGAGCAACGCCCTTAACCCTCTCTGCTCCAAGGGCGCTGTACCATGGCTGACCCTGCGCTCTGGTCCCAGTTACACTGGGATATGCGAAGAAGGAATTTCACTGTGCTATAACGTATATGTGACAAATAAAGGCTTAACTTTACTTTTACTTTACTTTACATAAGTACCAAACTGTGGGCGTGTCTTAAATCAGCCACTGGACAGAATTTAATGAAACCTTTGTGGTACTCAATGTAGATATCTGACTATAGTTTAACCTGCACCAGTAAATGCAGTTTACGTGGAAGTTTGACTTATGCATAAAACATGTTGAGTAAACGTGATGTTATGTGCTGGATTTAATGACCAAATTTAAAATAAGCGACTAATAAACTACTTGTCCGATGTAAACAAACACCTGCACCAACAGATGTTCATTAGAAAAGCTAAACTGAATACTTTTACTGGGATTAGTTCATATTTTTCACTGCTGAAATAACAGCGCTGAAGTGGTATAAGTGAATTTCGTTTTTAATCTAATTGTTTTAAGAAAAAACTCAATCTTCATCCTGATCTATTTTTTTTTTAAATCTCTCATCTGTGATTTACTTTCTGAGAACCGAACAGAGAGTGTATTTCGCTGGTGACGAAAGGAGGACAACTTCGAGCAAACATAAAACCTTTTCTATATCCTCTATTTCCCATTGATTAATAAGAGGAAATGACAGTAGCCTCAAAAGCTTGGATACAATTTCCATATATATTTAGCCCCCAATCCATTATACACCAATACCATATAATGTTGTGAAATTACAGTAACTATTTCTACTTTTCTCATCAACGACGGGGACTTACACTAGTATATTGGTATATATGTAATATTCAGAGCTAACCTGACAAGTTTGTGGGAATTTTCATGCATTACTACATAGGTATCTATAAGTATGCCAACCTGACACTATTAAAATGTATTAAAAATATGATTAATACAAATTTTCCAAAATATTACAATTTTGCATTATTCCATTCTGAAAGTCCTGATCGTGGGTATAATGGCATACCAGAGACTTCATCCGGGTCCTAGGAATGTAAATCATTGAGCCTTATGAGGAACCACAGGCCCATTAGCACTTGAACTGGTGTCTGCATATGTGTGCATGTGTTGTATATGATAGTTGGCTCATCTGTCTTCTTTAATGCTCAGTGTCAAAGCTAGGAACCATTATCTCCTCAGCTCTGTGTAAACACATGAGGCCACACAGCTGTGCGTGCACACACACACACACACACACACACACACACACACACACACACACACACACACACACACACACACACACACACACACACACACACACACACACACACACACACACACACACATTAATATGGACTCATGTAGACACTTGCATGTTCACATCGGTAATCATGGCCTTAGCACACACTCAAGAACTTTCACATTTTTCAGAAAAACAATCAGAAGAACAAATCCACATATATAAATAGGCAACTTATTAATGCCAAGAAAAACATGCAGTTGTGACGCTGACTGACTTGATTTTTCTCACGAGCTTATACTCATGAAAGCAACCCATACCCCCCACACACACACACATACACACTACAGTTGCACGCAAACTCCATTGCTATTTCTGGTAGATGTGAAACACTGTGTTTGTCCATCTATGTGCATATATGTATATGTTCACAAAGTAGAAGTCCTAAACAAGCATCGCCAAACATGGCTGATAGCTTTATTTGTATTGAAAACCCAATTCGGATTAGTCAAACTCTGATGTGAGCCTACTGTATACATGTTAGTGGTGGTGGGAAGCAAGCAAAGCCCTCTGACCTTTCACGACCCATCACACCCCCTCTGGGAAGTCCAGACTTCAGACTGGCAGCACGTCTACATTCCCAGGACCACTACTTTCCCTACAAATTCTCCCCTCTATCAGGGCCTGGGAGAGCCAACATGAAGTTTGAGGTCCATGGTTCTGCTGGGGTCATGTCTTATTTGGCTGTGCTGTAACCTGCTAAGGTGAGAGAATATTCTCGCATGGTGTTACATGGATTATTCGTCGCTCTATTAAGAGTTCTGTTAGACATGTACGATTGTTATGTAACATACATAGCATTTGACGTAGTCTCACAAGCCTGGACTAACAAGTTCTTATTCGTAGTTGCCTACAATAGGTGGACATGTTGATTGAGTAGGCCACTAATCTGTCAGGAGTGGCTGGACTGAAACAAACAAACAAACAAACAAACAAACAAACAAACAAACAAAAAAAATAAATAAAAAAATCACTCTCTATTATCACAATCAAAGGTTTTGGCACACCTTTGAATTCAATGATTTTGTGATTTATTTTCTACATTCTATAACAACCTGCGATTTCTGAGGCTGGTGACTCGGATGAACTTCTCCTCCGCAGCAGAGGTGACTCTTGGTCTTCCTTTCCTGGGGCGGTCCGCATGTCAGCCAGTTTCTTTGTAGCTCTTGATGGTTTTTGTGACTGCAATGGGGACACTTTCAACGTTTTCCCAATTTTTTCGGACTGACTGACCTTCATTTCTTAAAGTAATGATGGCCACTCGTTTTTTTTCTTTTAGGCTGCTTTTTTCTTGCCATAATACAAATTCAACCTCTTTCAATGAGAAGGTGTGTCCAAACTTTTGGTCTGTACTGTACATGAAGGTCAGTTGTTCGAAAGCATTATTGTGTCAAGTGCATTTGCAAAACCAATCAAGCACCATGTATATAACTGGCTCTCATGAAGACCATCCCAGGAAAGTGAGACCAAAACCTAAATCTGCTGCAGAGGAGAAGTTCATTTAGAGTTATTGTTGTTGGTCTTTTGGCTGCTTCAGTTGAGGGCTTGCCACAGCGGACAGATCTGCTTTGGCACAGACTTTGGCACAGGATTTTACTCTGTATGTCCTTCCTGATGCAACCACCCCATTATATCTTGGGACTTGGGACTGGCGCTGCGTCCAATGGCAGGGGTTGGCCATTGGGTTGGAATTAAACCCAGGCCTTCTACATGGCAATCGAGAAACCTACCACTGAACCACCAAGGCTCCAAGGCCATTTAGCATCACCAGCCTCAGAAATCATCAATTAGCAAACAACACCTCAGATTAGAGCCGTTATGAAGGCTATAAGTGGTCTCGATATCAACTGTTTAGAGGAGATTATTACATATTTTAGATGCATTCATGCATTGTTTTAAAGAAATGTAGAAAGAAACAAAGATCAGGAGAGCGCACAGAATTAGAAGGTATGTCCGAGCGTTTTACTGTTAGTGTATGTTTATGCTTACTGTGCTTCATGGTGGTGTAACCTCAATGATGTAACTACAGGGTGGATGCACTAGTCATGCAGCGTCTGAAATACAACAAACATCAGAGCAGGAGGCATGCGGTTGTAGGCGAAAATGATTTTAAATAATAATAATAAGTTGAATATTAACCTGTAAACTGATTTGTAAATTATTTAAGTAAATGTATGTTGTTGACTTTTTTGTTTGTTGAAGACATAAACCAATTAAATTAAACTAAACTACCCATCTACTACCTACTACTTTTTTTTTTCCCCAGTCAATTATGTTTCCACTCAAGCACAACACGGACACACACACTATACAGTAGATTTTACTTGCACATTGGATTTGCCGATACAGGGGGAGAAAATTTTTTTATTTTTCCCCCCCTGTATGAACATACAAAGGTAGGAAACAAGGACACCCCATGTGAACACGCGTCACATCTCGCTTCTCTGTGTTTAGTATAAAACCTTTCGTCAATGGAGCAGAAACACACGGTTCCCACGCTTCACATATTTATCCAAAGCTATTTTAAAATCGGTACGGAGCTGTGTGAAAATCTCTCGTTCTGTCTTCCTGTGCTAACTGTACTTTGAATGTTGGGAAAATAAATATGAGAGAACAAACTAAGGAAGACACTGTTCCAAAAAACATGTCTTCAAAATCCGAGGGAATGATGTTCCCTCCAGCGGGAAGCACCAGTGGAAATGATTCAGGAAAAGAAAAAAAAAAAGAAAAAAAAAGAAAAAAAAGAAAAGATAAAAAAAGAAAAAAAGAAAAGAAAAAAAAAACATAATGGACATAATGGGCTATTAACACCATTCATAATGAACTAATTAAATATTTCATAAATAATAAATTCATATATAAAATGTAATATATTGCATGAAAAAAATGAAATAAAAAATGTTTGCACGCAATTTAAATACAATATAAAACAAAATGTAAAAAAAAGCCTAAATTAGTGCATTTAATAAACGATAACATCAGTTAATTTAAACAATTAAAAAATTTAAAACAATTTTAAAGATTTTTTTTTATTTCATTTATTTTGGTTACAAAATAAATTCAACAACAACAAAAAAATCTAATTAATTTGATTTATTATAATTATAATTTTTACTTTGTTTATGTACAGTAGGTATGTATAGTAGGACCAGTACACCGCCTACTCCAGAAATGTACAGAAATCAGCACAAAAGAAAAAACAAATGAAAAAAAAAAAACTAAAACAGAGGAAGGAAAAGAAGAAGAAAAAAAGAACGCCATGTATCTGTAAAGCCTGTCCTCCCTCATGCCAGCCAGTCATGACAAAGTGCTTTGAACTGATTAAACGAGATTAAACAGTGTCATTTATTTGCTTTCTGAAATGCCACATCAAGGGCGCCTTAAGGTCGAACGCCTTGTTACTCAATTTAGTCAGAGTGAAAGAGCAGCGTGAATCTGAGATCAGACCGCGGAGGGACAAGGGTCACGGCCAGTTCAGCGCAGCTGTCTCCAGAGAAAGGTCTTCCTTCATTTTTAGGGCCTAACTTACACAAGATCAAACAAACGCTGCCTTTCTCTGCACCACGGGGCCGAGCGAGAACGAGAGAGAGACAGACCAAGCGGGCGCCTGTAACTGGAGCCAGGTCCAAGCAATTATCTCTGATAATTAGATCGCAAACCCAAAAGCGCGCACACACACACACACACACACACGCACACGCGCACAAACACACACACACTAGCAGGCTCTTGGCCTGCCCCAGCATGGCAGCTCAAGGACCTCTAATTCAGTCTAGCAGGGGACATTCAAACATCGGGCCCAATTAGGAGGCCAAGGAGGGCACGCAAACAGCTGGCCTTGGGTTCCGGAATGCACCCACTTCAGTTCATCTAATACCTCCATAATAGAGAGCTGACCTCAACCGTGCGAGTGTGCGTGTGTGTTTGTTTTCCGAGAGAGCCACTTGTGTTTCCTGGTCCAACTAGAATGGAGGAAAGCTGCAATAGCCAGAGCCTATATCGGGCCTGCAATTAATTCCCGCGGCCGAATAATAAAAGACTCAAACATGTCTATCATTCTGTCCTGAGGACAAGAAAAGAGACGCGAGAGAAAAGGACGAAGGCTGAGTAAGTCCATTCATCCGACGGGCTGAAACAAAGAATTGTAAAAACATGCACGGAAGCGTTCAATACTGTATGTTAGCTTTGCTTCAATACTGGGCTCTTTCTTTCTTTTTTTTTTTTGTTTCCTTGTTTTTTACCTGGCAGGAAAGGACAGACAGATGAGCAGCTGTAGGTTTGTGTCATTCATTGGTCATTAATGTCCTCTTAGAGCTATCTCTCTTCATTTTCTCTCTTTCCTTCTGCACTCCCACCCCCCCAGTCTATGTATCCATCATTCTTGCCTCTCTCTCTCTCTCTCTCTCTCTCTCTCTCTCTCTGTCTCTCTCCTTCATCCTGGAAATGCATTAGCCTGGCCTGAGTCTTGTTGCTCGCCATCTGCTTTCACGCTCACTTACTCCGAGTGAGGGAATCGCAAGAGAACAAACAGCACGAAATCACAGCAGAGCAAAATGTACAACTGTCATTATACATACAGTACAGCATCCTGTCATTACGCTGTAAGAAAGAAAGAAAAAAAAACTGTGCCAGTAGGCGTCTGTGTGTTTGTGTGCACATATAAACATGCACACACACACACACACACACACTCTGAAATAAACAGCTCAGCAGGAGGTCACAATGCGCCGATGTGGGCAATCCCAGCTTTTCCTGGCCAGGCTACAGAAGACTGGACAGGCCGCAGCTTTATGAGGCCGCACACAAACACAAACACACACCCAAGGCACGGACAGATGTGTGTCGCCAGCTGTTGAGATATGAACAGAGTGGGAGGCTGTTTTTTTTCCTTTTTCTTTCTCAGTTTCAGAGAGGCAATTTGTTGTAACGCTGTTTGTGTAGAAACTACTGCCTACTTTTGAAACTAAAAAAGGTCCTTTTTTTTTTCTTTTTCTTAATGACTATTTATAATACTATGACTCTTTGTCTGTAAAACAGCTGTGAGGGTGAAGACTCTGGGTCGACGGAAGAGCGTGAGCTACTGTGTCATTTCAAACTACCGCAGCGTCAAAGAGCATCTGAGGATGACGGAGGAAATGAGTCGACTCGTATTATGAATTCATACTCGTATTCATCAGAATATAATTACAAATTCCTCAGAATTCAATTACAAATTCAATAGAATTCAAAAACAAATTAATCGGAATTCAAATACAAATTCAATAGAATTAAAAAAAACTAATTAATCAGATTTCAAAAACAGATTAATCAGCATACAATTACAAATTTATTCAAATTCAAATAGAAATTCAATAGAATTCAAAAACAAATTAATCAGAATTTAAGTACAAATTCAACAGAATTCAATTACAAATTCACTCACTCACTGACTCAGCATCTGCACCGCTTTATCCTTTATATTCAGGATTGGGGGGGGGAGTAGTTTGTGTAGAAACTACTGCCTACTTTTGAAACTAAAAAAGGGCCTTTTTTTTCTTTTTTTTTCTTAATGACTATTTATAATACTCAGCTATTGAATAAATGACTATTTATAATACTCAGCTGTGAGGGTGAAGACTCTGGGTCGACGGAAGAGCGTGAGCAACTGTGTCATTTCAAACTACCGCAGCGTCAAAGAGTGTCTGAGGATGATGGAAGAAATGAGTCGACTCGTATTATGAATGGCGATGTACAGTACCGGTCAAAGGTTTGGACGCACCTTCTGATTCAGTGTATTAACACATTGGCTAAATAATGACGTTAAGTCACAACAACAGATGGCAGTGGCTTAGTGGTTGGTGCTGTCGCGTTTTAACCTCCAGGTTCCGGGTTCGATTCCCGGCTTGAGTCTGTGTGCATGGAGTTCTCCACATGCTTGGTGGGTTTCCTCTGGGTACACCAGTTTCCTCCCATTGCTCAAAGACATGCAGATGAGGCTGAGTGGCATTCCCAAATTGCTCGTAGTGTGCTCTAAGATGGATTGGCATCCTGTCCAGGTTGTCCTAAGTCTCCAGGGATACTCTTCAGGCCCCCCACAAACCCGTATGCAGGATAAAACGGTATAGGCGATGAGTGAGTGAGTAAACTGGACCAGTTACATTTCAGCTAGAAGTCATACTATTGTTGCAAATTTGTAGTTTAATTTCCATTCAATTGTTTCCAGTAAATTGGTTTATTCATGCTACTGTTGATGTACATTTTATTTACATTATGTGCGGACTAGCTTTATTGTGTGGAAATAAACTTCTAGTTGAAGTTAAACGCAAGTCGAAATTCCAAACTTCGAACTTATCTCTAGGCTTTTACTTTACTGTACCAGTTGGAGATTCCCATGTTGGTCAGCCTGTGAAAAGTCGGAGCAGGTGAACTATTCTGATCACGTCCACTTGCTACAGTGAGTGTATGATGAGCCCCAAGCTCTCAACAGCTGTACAGCTGTTCTTCAAGTTTGTTTAACGCGTATCTACGAGTATAACTGAGCCGGTATAGTGGTTGATGGACTAAACTGTCACTCTAAAGTTCTAATGAACAAAGTGCTGCTGCTGGACATCGAACAAGATAATTACTTCATTGATGTGTTTATTTTATATAAGCGTGAAACATACTCACATGCTCACATCACCCTCCCGACTGTTTTGACCCTTTTACCTTTCACCTCCACTTGAACTGCTGCTGCTGCCGGTGGTGGTGGTGTGTGTGTGTGTGTGTGTGTGTGTGTGTGTGCATGATTGTACTCACGTGTGTGAGTGCCAGTGGTTAACATCATCAGCATCTACACTGCTGCTGTGTCTTGCTGCACAAAACCTGAGCTCTATCTAGTCACATGGGCCAACACACACACTGAGAGAGAGAGAGAGAGAGAGAGAGAGAGAGAGAGAGAGAACTGTCAGTGGAAAACTCTTTTGAGGAGTCCCATAGAGAAGACTGGAGCTCTGATCAAAGCATGGCTTCAGTTGTTGCCCCGACCCTGCCCCCTCCTTCCTTTTCTGCTCCTCATATGCAGACAGGCGTGATAACAGCACCCTGTGGGCCAGCCTGGAGGTTCATACACACACACACACACACACACACACACACACACACACACACACACACACACACACACACACATAGAGACCAGTATAAAAAACTCACAGCTTAAACCTAGATACCCGCACTAATCATGCCTCGTCTAACAAAACAGTTTTGGAGTAAAAAATAATGCTCATTATCTGAAGTGTATATGGTAAACACCAGGGAGACCCGGACAGTGGAAAAGTAGAAACGTGCCCACTTGGTAATGGACAAAATAGGCGTCGACGAATTTTGTAAAAAAGTCATGGCACGAGATAGATAAAGAGACAGAGGATCTGAAAGTGTGAATAGTTGAAATGCTTTGTGTCAAACAGGTCCAAATAATCCCTGGCCCTTAATGGTAAAATAACCAGGAGGGGGAAAGGGAATCTATGGAGTTTTATTATTTATTTATTTATTTTTAGATTTGTTTGGCAACACCAGGAACATGTTTCCTCTGTGAAAGGATGTCGACCATTAATGTTTTTACAAAGAAATGACAATTCATCCAAATTCAATTACAAACTCACAACGATTCAGTTACAAAATTCAACAGAATTCAAATACATATTCAATAGAATTCAAAAACAAATGAATCAGAATTCAAAAACAGATTAATCAGAATACAATTACAAATTTATTCAAATTCAAATAGAAATTCAATTGAATTCAAATACAAATTCATCAGAATTTAAATACATATTCAACAGGATTCATTTACAGATTCATCAGAATACAAATTCAATAGAATTCAAAACAAATAAATCATAATTCAAATACAAATTCAATAGAATTCAAAAACAAATTAATCAGAATTCAAATACACATTCAACAGAATTCAACTACAAATTATGCAGGATTCAAGTACAAATTCAATAGAATTCAAATACAAATTAATCAGAATACAATTACAAATTTATTCAAATTCAAATAGAAATTCAATAGAATTCAATCACAAATTCAGTAGAATTCAATTACAAATTCACTCACTCACTGACTCAGCATCTGCACGGCTTTATCCTTTATATTCAGGATTGGGGGGGGGGGCTGAAGTGTATCCCAGGAAACTTAAGGCACAAGGCGGGGTATACCCTGCCCATAATTCACAAACTATGGGCAATTTGGGAATGCCAATTAGTCTAATCTGCATGTCTTTGGGCTGTGGGAGGAAACTGGGTATCCAGAGAAAGCCCACCAAACATGGGGAGAACATGCAACCGTAAACACAGAAGTGGGAATCGAACCTCACTGGAAATCGAACCCGGATCCTGGAGATGCACCGCAACAGTATTCACCACTAAGCCATTGTGCTCAACAGAACTCAATAACAAATTCTGCAGTTTCATTCATTTTTCTACATATTTACCCATTTCAACCATTTGGTTAAAAAAATCATGTGAGTCAGATGCACTGATGCTATTTTCTGTAAGTTGCCATGATGCAAAAATCAAAAGGTTGAAGGTTGTAATTCGCTGCTCTTAGCCGTGCGATTGGAAATTGCCTTAACTTTAGAACGCGGTGACACAATGATGTTTGTGGAGTAAGATAATGCCATTGGATTGCAAAAGAAAACAGAAAAACACAGATCTAACATCTGGTCTTTAGAAGTTATATTCAAAAGTGAAGCAGTTACAAACAAGATAATCTCAACCTTTTGAAGGCAGGCTACAGGAAAACGTCTGCGATACTGACGGAGACCAGACCAAGCTAGAACAGTGGCCTGCAAAACTATGCAAAGAGTAACCGCATCAAACCTTCCACAGAGATGAAAAGCCGTATCAGGCGAGCAAGAAGCACATAACCTAAATTATGTCCACTAAAGCAAAACTAATAGAGTGATCACGGAACAGAAAATGACAAATCGTCCAGAGAAAAGTCAAATCCAAACCGACATTCTAATGAAAATCATAATCAGTTATATTATCGCGATCCCTGCTCGGTTCATGGCAATGCTTGTTGTAATTCTACGCGTCAATAGCTTTTTCAAATAACCAAGAAACTTTTTTTGCATTCATCTTATTCAAATAATTAAGTGAAAGATACTAAGGAGGATAATGCACCATGGAACCATTTCCTTCTGCTCTCCTTTCCAGAACATTTCCAAACCATTTGCTAACTTTCTGCCACCAACCACATCGAATTATACCGGAATTCTAACATGAGAAATAAACACATTATATAAGTACAAAATATACTATAGTGTAGTTTATGTGAGCAAAATAACTCTTTGTCAGGCACGATTGGCCAGCAGCCAAGACAAGGTGATTGCATAAACTAAATCTGATTGCATGCTGGCTCGCGGATCTGCGCTGGCTAGCATGACCGGCTCCTGTCTCACCCTGCCTTGTGTTCTTCATCAAGTCAATCATGCACATCTGATTAGCGTCCGACTCTTCCTGCATGTTGGGTCAGCTTACTCTACTGGTTTAACACCACTCTGAAGACTTCTAAACACAAGACCCGCCGATTAACACAGGACTCCTGAGCACTGATTGGTGGCCAGGTGGGGTTATACGAGGTCAGTAATCATAATCAGTCTTATAGGGCGAATCAGTGAGGAAGCCTGGGTTTTACCCTGCGGCATGGAAAATCAGACATACTCTAGTCGGACACCACAGCATCGTCTGCTCCGAGTTAGCGCTTTTTTATTATTGTGTTTAGTGTGATAGTTAGTGCACTGATTAATTGCCAATCATAAAAGGAGCAGCAGGAAGCGAGACCGCTTGGAGAAAACTGGATACTTCAAACTGAACATTCCTTAATCAATGTCATCACGGCAGATACTTATTAGTTACGCGGAATCCGGGTTTAGCTTTGCATGCCAGAGTATCAGTAATTAAATCGGCATGGAGCTGCTATGTTATTTCATCAGAGCCTGCATGCTAGGCTTCGGGAAGAATGATAAGCAAAAAAATCTAACACTCCCTATTGGTTAAGGATATGATTTCCCTATACCGGGATATACATGATAACCCTGTTACTTGTTGATTGAGTTATATCCATCCATTCATGCCTTCATCTAGGAAACTTTGTAGTCCAAATAAGAACTGTGGAGGCAAATGGTGACCATTTCTTATGACTGTGGTAGGACCTCCGGTCAACATTTACATGCTCAATTTGGGAACAGCAACAGAAGAGACACATTGAATAATGGAATGGAGAAACTAGTTGGGCTTGAACTTCTGACTTATGGCCTCTTTGGTTGCTTTCTCTGGCCAATCAGTCCTGGTGGCCTTCCTGCATTTCACCCCTGCTTAAATTGGAGCTGATGGGTCCCATCCGGCGTGTCTTCATTCAATAAGAGCGGTGCTTTAAAACATTTAGCATGTGACCATTATGCTAGAGGAAGAGGAAGCCTAACGAAGTAGTTCAGAGGGCGTAATAGGTCTTGTTACGCATCATAACTCTGTTTGTGGGTTTTGAAACAGGATGGGAGGAAGCAAAACCACTATGATACAGACCTTATCAATGTAATTATACCAGTACATAGAAACGTCTGATATAAAAATAGACTAAGTGATAGAATAAAATAGAATAATAGTGCAGCTTTGGCAAGTTATTTAGGCAGCATTTTAATTAGAAGACAGGACAGGTAGCAGCTATAGCAATTTCTGGCAGCCTTCATAAACATTTATCAGTCTATCAGCTAGGGTCAACTTCTGTAAAGTTTTATTATGACTCTGTCATTTTTACAATCAACCACCCTAAGCATGATCCCACTCACTCACTCACTCACTCACTCACTCACTCACTCACTCATTCATTGTCTATACAATGCTTTATCCTGTATACAGGGTTGCGGGGTGCCTGGACCCAGCTTGGATGGGGTACCAATCCATCGCAGGGCACACACACGCAAAGGGACAATTTGGGAACACCAATCTTTGGACTGTGGGAGGAAACTGAAGTATTTGGAGGAAACCCACCAAGCATGTAGAGAGAATGCAACCTTCATACACACAGAGGTGGGAATCAAACCTGGCCAGGACCCTGGAGGTGCAAGGCAACTATGCCACCGGGCACTAAGATAAGCGCTTATTCTTTTTCTTTTTTTTTTTCTTCTTCCACGCAAACATTGTCAAGTAACTAGTCCTGTACCATTTGTTGTAGACCCATAAAAGAGGTATCAAATTGTGTGGCCACAGAGGGCAATTTACCGGCTAAAAAAAATACTATACACTTACTGTAACATTGAGACTAACTTTGATGAAAGTTGGAATTTGCAAGAATATTGTAGAAATATGAATTTTGCCACATTTGAAGAGGCTTGCCTGAGGGTTACCCATTGAAACAGGAAGTACCCACAGTTGCATCCCTTGGTGACATTGAAACTGAACCTAACTGTGGATATCACTGGGCTCATTTTACTCAGGCAACCAATCAGTTTCGCAGGATCATTGTTAAGCTGTCAAGCCCTGCCCTTCCAACTGCTTTAGAGCACCTTAGCAACTGATCCCTCACGGCAAGCACCACTCACATTTTCTTTTAAAAAATGTACCTGTCTAGTTACAAAGGTGTGAAGAGGAGAATGTCTATTACCGTCACGCTCAACGGCGCGACAAAACGACAGCGGCCAAAATAAATCAGCCGCATTTCAAAGTAATTAGTGAAAAGTGACCGCCAGGTGGCGCAAAGTGACATTTTCCCGTCGTCTCGGTTTTAAAATATAATTAAGTCATAAAAAAGTCAAAACAATATGCTGTATCGACGAAATACTACAGTAATAGTAATTTCCACATCTGTGTATTTTATACAACAAGCATGAAAAATCTGAATTAGAGCTATTGATATTTGCTGTACAATAATGAGTAAAAAAAAACACATTGAAGTTGAACATTAAAACAAGTACAGTACACTGTAAGCCCTAATGCTCAAAGTAATTAAACCATTATTATAGACTTAGCTGAAATACAGGACGCTACAAAGTTAAAAGTTTGATCACACCATCTAATTCCGTATTTCCTGATTTTTATTTCTTCCGACATTGTAAAGCAATGCTGAAGGCAATTATTTCCAAAATATACAATAATCTGTTTAACCTTTGAACAGTTTATATTGAGATGAATCTGCTACGTATGCTCTGTAACGTCTTCGTAACGGCTCTTATCCAAGGTGCTGTTGTGGCTGGTAACTCCAAATGAACTTTAAAACTTTCCAGCATTTCCTTTAGCCAGTTTCATCATGCTTGATGCTTGATGGGTTTTGCAAATGCACTTGACAATACAGTTCTTGTAGGAACTTATCCAGAAAAGCTGAACTTTGTGTCTTAAAGTAACAAGTGACTGTTCTTGTTGTTGTTGTTACTTAAGTCCTAATTTCATAGATCCAGTTTAATATTCTTCTGAAAATATTTTAAAAATGAGTATACATTTGTATCCAAACGTTTGCCAGGTGAGGTAGCCAGTAAGAAGTACTCTGCAGCATGATAAAACCTCTTGGAATGAAGCTTTAGAAACACTAATGCTTACATACTTCTCACAACAAGCTTATATAGCTTGCATGAAGCTTTATAACAACCATCCTTAAGTAGTGTTTGAATTCTTCTTTCTTAACTCAATAATGTTACGTTTTCCTGCATATTCGAAATCACCCTGCAATATACTGTAGATAAAATCCATATTAACAGAGATAGAGTTTTCTAAGCTGTCTACATGTTAAACTAAGATGGCGAACTAAAGGATAAGTAGGTGGCTTGTTGCGTGTGTGCATGTAAGTGTCTAAGTGTGAGGATGTAAGTGGTGCATTAGTATCTAGAGTGTGAATGCTTGAACACACACACACACACACACACACACACACACACACACACACACACACACTTTAGAGATGATACATCGTGGTAGATTACTTACACCCTTTGCACAGGAGTTCCAGAGAGACAGTGAAATGACTTCTCACCTCAGTGTGTGTGTGTGTGTGTGTGTGTGTGTTCTACAGAATGTGTAAAAGTCTTCTTTATATGTGTGCTGACATTTGGCCAAGACATAAGAGTTTTGTATTAAAATGCATAAAACATGTTTAAAAGAAAGTACCAATGGCAGCAACTTCACGTGAGCAGATTTTACCGATTCTTTTCTAGCCTAGCCATGTCTGCTTTGTCTCTTTGAGTACTAGCTTGGGGTGTCCGATCAATGCGTTGGAATAAAACCTTGCACTTGTTTCCAAATCCATATGAGTCTGGCAAAGTCGCAGTCCTGGATCTTAATTAAAACCGCTTCAATTCGCAAAGTCTAACATTTTTCGGGGGGAAAAAAAAAGTTTAATGCGATTCTGCAGTAACAATTTATCTGACATGAAGTATAATGATCAAATAAAAATGCTTGCATATACTGTAGCATTCAAGTACCAGAAATAAAACCAGACAGGATGCTTACAAGCATACCCACAATCCTCTGCATGGAGAGAGAGCGAGAGAGCAAAAAATGTTGTCACGCTGATTACACATGTATGTGAGAAAAGCGGGACATGTCAGTTTCCATTAGAGGGATATGAATTTCGCGCTCCTGTCTCGAAAATTTGTGCCGAAAAACCCATTAATGTCCTGTTAAAACACTTCTGGTCTTGTCGACTGAGAGATAGAGAGAGAGAGAGGGGGGAAGTGAGAGGCCGAGAGTAAAAGAGAGCTTTTCTGCCAGCACTTTCGCTGCGGCTCTCGCCAGCTGAGGTGTCGGATCAACGCGCACTTAAATCGCACCATCAAACTTTAATGTAGGCATTAGAGGCCAGAGAGTTTGGCTCCGACGTTCCCATCGAATACTTACACGGAGCATGTGTAGGGTGTAAGGTGTACGGTGCAGAATCCTACGCTTTGCATTGCCATTTTTTTTCCCTCCTCCACTGCCAGGTGGAGTTTGTTGGAATTCTTCTGCCAATAATGTGTGCAAGAACATTTCATTCATTAATGGCGGCGGCACAATGGCATAGAGTCGCCTTGCACCTCCAGGGTCTGTGTGCATGGATATTCTCCTCGTACTTGGTGGCTTTTCCTCCAAAAACATGCAGATTAGGCTAATTGGAGTTCCCAAATTGTGTGTGTGTGTGCCCTTGTGCCATAAGTCTCCTGGGATAGGCTCCCCTCTCACGACCCTGTATACAGGTCAAAGCGGTATAGACAATTAGTGGTGTGAGTGCGAATACTATTACTACTACTAATAATAATACTTATGCGTGACGAAATATGAAATATAAAAATAATATGTAGACCCAGGCCGATCTAAGGTTGTTTGCATGGAGACGAGTATAGCTTAAAGACAACATTGATACACAAACTTCATGCGTGCAACTGTATGCCTCTTTACAACCATCTAACACCACCACTTTGCATTTGTATGTGTGTGTGTAGGTGTGTGTGTGTGTTTTTCTCACGTTCTCTCAGCTCCCTACTGGCTCACTGTGTCAGGCTTGGGTTGGATTGGCTGTGCCGCTTCCGCCTGATTGGCTAATCTAGAATGACAAGGCATCTCCAGTGAGATGGCTGGGCAGACGGTGCACTAAAATATTTAACACAGCACTCACTGGTCATGGATCAGCTGCGCTGTAAAAAAGAAAGATAGAGATAGGGGGAAAAAAACCACACCTTTTGAAACTTTAAGGTCAAAAACAGAAGAACATTGGCGAACTAACACAGGCTAATGGACATTTGTAAAGAATAAGACACAATGGGACATGCTGGCAAAGGAAAAACCATCAACCGCGGGGAAGTGTGAAGCAAAGTTCTGGCTGCATGTGTGTTTGACAGTTTGGCTTTCACTACTATATCCGTCGTGTACTGTACACGAGAATCATCATTAGCTTCCGTACTGGTAGAGTGATCAGGCCTAATCTTTTGTCCCACTTAAATTCCCCAGTTCAAAAATGATATCATAAAACATAACTAATATTTAGATCGGCTCCGGAGCAAAGCGCCCGCTGTAAGGGAGAGAACCGAAGGAGAAAAAGATCCTCTTTAAGTGCTTTTCTGGCAGCGTTGTTAGTCCTCCACTGTGCACTTAGATGTCAAATATTTGGAATAAGAGCCGCCGTCGTTCTCACCCAGCTTTGCTGCTTACACTCCGGTGCTGTGTACGGGCTCCTTTCGAGTCCCAGATCAGCTCGGAGCAAATAAACAGCTGCGGATTTTGGCCGAGTGAGTGAAAAAGAGACTCAGTAAACAGACAGTGCGTCAAGCTGGATATCAGTTGCCAAAGATTCCAACGCCAGGAACTCACTCACTCACTCACTCACTCACCATCTATACCCATTTATTTTGTATAGAGGGTCATGGGGGGCCTGGAGCCTATCCCAGGAGTGTTAGGGCATGAGGTGGGGTACACCTTTCACACACTACAGGCAATTTGGGAACACCAATTAGCCTAATATACATGCCATTGAACTGTGGGATGAAAAGGGAGAACCCGGAGGAAACCACTAAGCCACAGTGCCACCTACAACATGAACTGGTTTGTTATTTTTTTTTTTTTTAATGTGATCTCATTGGCAAACATCTGTTATCATGGATTTAAGTAATTATTTTATTTATATTCCTCATAACTTTTACACTTTAATATACAGTACAGACCAAAAGTTTGGACACCCCTTCTCATTCAGCGAGTTTTCTTTATTGTGTTCTTTATCGTGTTCTTTAGCCCAAACGCGTCTCTTCTGCTTGTTGCCTGTCCTTAGCAGTGGTTTCCTAGCAGATATTCTAGCATGAAGGTCTGATTCACAAAGTCTCCTCTTAACAGTTGTTCTAGAGATGTGTCTGCTGCTAGAACTCTGTGTGGCATTGACCTGCTCTCTGATCTGAGCTGCTGTTAACCGCCGATTTCTGAGGCTGGTGACTCGGATGAACTTCTCCTCCGCAGCAGAGGTGACTCTTGGTCTTCCTTTCCTGGGGCGGTCCGCATGTCAGCCAGTTTCTTTGTAGCGCTTGATGTTTTTTGTGACTGCACTTGGGGACACTTTCAAAGTTTTCCTAATTTTTCGGACTGACTGACTTTCATTTCTTAAAGTAATGATGGCCGCTCGTTTATCTTCACTTAGCTGCTTTTTTCTTGCCATAACACAAATTCAACCTCTTTGAATGAGAAGGTGTGTCCAAACTTTTGGTCTGTACTGTACATTCTTGTTTAGCATTGCACTAGTAATTTGTTCAGCTCTTACATTTAAATTGTGTCCATCTGCCTTTGTGTTACTGTCCTAATTAGAAGAAGACTGAACAAGTATGGTTTGTTCGGAAGGGTTGCCAGAAGAAAGCCTTGACTGAGGTTTGCAAAACTGTAACAAAGTTCCACAAGGCTATTGGAACAAATGAGACCAAAGTGGAGTTGTTTGGCATTAATGGCCAACACCATGTTTGGGGAAAACTGAACGGCATTTCATCAGAAACACATCATATCCCATATCAAGCACGGTGGAAAAGGGGTGATAATTTTGGGCTTGTTTTGCAGCCGCAGTCATTCAGTCGACCTTGAACTCCTCTGAGTGTTCTACAGGCTATTGCGAGACCATCTGTCCAACAGCTAAAACTTGGTCAAAACTGGGTGTATAACAGGACAATAATCTGAAGTACACTTGTAAATTTATATCAGCATGACTAGAAAATAAAAGAATCAAGGTTTGGGAACGGGTGAGTCAAAGTCCAGTTCCTCAACCCAATTAAAATGCTGTGGCTGGACCTTAAGAGAGCTGTGCATGAGCGAATGCCCCCAAAAATTCAATGAATCTATCTATCTATCTATCTATCTATCTATCTATCTATCTATCTATCTATCTATCTATCTATCTATCTATCTATCTATCTATCATTAGGATTTAATTCACCACATTCAAGATCTGGTATGAATTGGTTTGAACTGCTGGACAATTACCCATTTCCCCCAATAACATGCCTGAAATTTCTAACTATGGAGCCACTCTCCTCCAACACGAGGTCACAACCCCTGGGCAGCAGAGGATGACGCTAACACCCAGGGGGCATTGTGGGTAGGTAGTGTCAGATTTCCTTGTTTGTCCCATTTCCTGCTGTAATTAGTCCGATTTCTCTGGGCAACACATAAAGAGCAGGCACAAAGGATGCTCCAAGTGCACTATCATAAGGAAGGCACTGTCTGATGTCAGCGATTCCCCTCTTCTTTGGGCAAAAAAAGAAAAAAAGAAAAAAAAAATTGGGCTTAGAAAGCCTTTATACTGTAAGAGAGACTGTATGCTTTATTATGTGCTTCCGAGCCTTCACAATGAGGCACTATGTAAAAGCAACCATTGATATATCAGACTTGTCTTTGCATCTTATGCGGTGTTCACTATTTAACACTCCTTTATTTGACCTTAATGCATCTATAGTGTATGATAATTACCTAATATTATGAATATTTGTTTCACTTATTAGCAATACAGAACAGTTGTGTGCTAGTCGTCACATGCTTTGATGTTTTCTGCTCATTGAAATATTGCAACATGTTTCTCTTTTTAGTTTTTGAAAGTGTGGTTAAAAGTTAAAAAGAGAAAAAAAAAATGCGTTTCTCAGTTTCTCATCACAAACCGAACCCGTAACACGAGCGAGAAATGAACACCGGCGTGCATCTTGAGATTCGCTTTCTCGAAGCTCACCGCTGCAGAATGAACGACTGGCGAAGATCAGGAAAGAGAAAGCCAAACTTGTGGCCTAGCAATCCTCAATATATCACCATTAATACACAGGCGCAGGCTTCGTGAGGCTTGGCTGTTCCGGTGTAGTGTGACACGATGCTTGGCAAGGCTACAAACAGAGTCCCGGGCTGGACTGAGCTCGGCATTACAACCTTGATTTCCTCATCATACATCTTAGTCTGAATCTTTACATATCAAATCCTGAAAATCTAACTCAGGAGTAATACGATCGTGGTATTAAAGTTTGCGGTGGCTCCACGGTAAGCCGCCTAGTGCTTTACAAACGGAGAAGTATAGAGGAGCCAGAGCCATGTTTCGTTCACACTGGTCGCGAATAAGTAATATGATTTTGATTAATTCTATTTCTATGAAAAATTTACCAAGTGATCAACAAATATACCAAATATTTCTAGATGAAGTTTACGATTTCTTAACCTGAATTTCTTGTTTTATTGGGAAATAATTATGACCTTTCAAAAATTTAATGCGTAAAATTAGCAAAACTATCTGCTAATAGAAGAGCTAAGAAAGCTATTTGTAAAAAAAATTAGTAAAACTTGTCTAAAACTAGAAACTTAATGATTTTATCTCAGCATACGAAATTAAGTTTTTTTCTAAAAAAAAAGGCTTTCTTAAGGCAAAATTTTGTATTGTAAAACCAATTTTCCCATAGTAAATAATGTAAATGCAGTTAATCCGTTCCAGCCACCCAAAAATATTACCAATATTACGCATTTCCAACACTATAATTATATTTTTGTATATAAAAACAATCAAAACACGCGGGGAAAACATAGATAAATAAATAGATATTAAACCTCATTTAACTCAATTCTAATTTGCGATTCCTCTAGGAATCAGTGGCGGCCGGTCAATACGGGGCGGGGCGCAGGGGCTCCGCCCCCCTTAAAGTTAGGCAAAGAAGAATGCTCCTTTAACATGTAATTATTTAAAATAATAATTATTTATTTTAATAATGAAATAAAGTCATTTAGTCACAATATTCCGCTGTATTTCTTAATATAATTTATTTGCAGTTAAAAAAAATCTAAACTGTATTACGTTCATTTGTGTTCGTGTACGCGGGGCGCCGGACAAACGAGTGTCTACTGTATGTAGGAACGTACACTTCAATCATCCTTGGGGCGGAGCTCTGTGCGCACTGAACCCTCCCACTTTTGTTCTTAGCGAATCAATATTGTTTTTAAATATTTGGGCTCATGTGATTGGACCATTCTCAACGAGTCTTCCAGCACTTCTTATGGCAAGCGGAGTTGCTGACTGGATGCAATGTGAGTCAGGCCTTTATTGTATACTAGTAGTAATGATGCGCAATCACCTGATAAATGCCTATTTACAGGCCAGTATTAAAAGCTTTCATTTTGTTTGCGTCCCCCATAACAATTTTTGCACCAGCTGCCACTGCTAGGAATCACTTGTAAGTGGCTGCCTTTTCTTCTTGATGCCGTCCTTGCTAATATTTTTGGGAGCCATGGTGCTACTGTATGTCCTCCTTAAATCTTGCACAAAATGCAAAAAAAAAAAAAAAGAAAATGCAAAATATGCAAACTCATATTACTTGGCTTTCCATTGATGCCACCACATTTTGAACGTCTCCTGGACGCATGCATGATTTAGCTGGTGCTCGGTTTGGCTCGTTTTGTTGGTGCAAGCGCTCTATGCTGAAAATGCTTTTGTATGCCGAGGCAAATTTCTTGCAAAATTATATGGTGAAAATTCTTAAGGTTTTCTTTTTTTATGCCGAGGTGCTGCTGCAATATGTGCATGGTTTGCTGTAATCTTCAATTAAGACACTTTATATATATAATTGACTTGATTCAAGATATCATTTTGGCACTGCATCATAATAATAATAATAATAATAAATCATTAAACGCAGTAGGGATACAATATGGACTACAATATCTGATTTCATATCAGGTTTATCTAGGAAGAAACAAGAATTCTTAAACAGTGCCTTGAGAGCAGGGTTTCCAAGAATGCATGAGGAAACTGGCTAAATAATTAGCCATAGTTTAATAGAAAAATGTGGTATTTTACGTAGTTCATATTTGTATTCCTATTTTGTGGATTTAAATTGTATGAGTGATATCTATTTAGATCATTTATAAAGATTGTTTTAATTAAAGCAACAAAAAAAAAATTTTGCATCGTTATCTCTGTAGGTCATCCTATTACTCAGAAGGAATAGAAATGATCGAATCTATCCACGATTGCTTGTTTCCTCATTCGGCAGAAATCTTGCGCCATGTTAGCCATTAGCCTGAATGCTAATTGCTAACCAAATCCATCTGGTGAGGGTGAGTCCACATCCAGCTGGTCCTCAGGATACAGATAGGATCCTGTTATACAGCAGTGAGTGCGTGCGTGTGTGTGTGTGTGTGTGTGTGTGTGTGTGTGTAGGCATATATATCCTCCAGCAGCTGCTGACCCTCACCTTAAAAACACACACACACACGTACACACAAGTAACAGTCTGCGTCTGGTTTCTATTTGGGTGTCAGGAGGGCGTGCTGTGCCGCACACACCCAACGGCTCTAGGCGTCAAAGCTGTGACATGGCACGCACACACCTTCTCAATTTAGTCCAAATGAAGCCTGACCATTAGCGCTCCAGAGCCAAACCTCAACGCACCACGCCGGCGCTCGGAACACCATCGATCTTTCGAATAGCAGGAGCTCAGCCTGTGTTGTGAGACTGACATGACCAGTGGGAAAAATATTACAACCGTAATAACACCTACCATTAGCTCATCACAAGTTCAATTTTTTTTTGTAAGTAGCATTTACCATTATTTGGAATTTATTGCAGACGAGGTGTAAAAATACCCTTTTTGCATGACACACAGGCAGGAAACCTCATAATCCTTCTCTGAACTCACCCATTCTGCCAACCTTTGGTCTTGTACTGTGCACAAAAATACAACTCTTTTTTACACCTTCTAACCTTGTGCTACGGTGAGATCTTATCACTTGCACTCTGCCCTCATTGTTGCACTGTTTGTATCTGTGTCACCTGCACTGTTACATTTTGTGCTGCCCATCTGCAATATGTGCACGAGTTCTGACAATCTGACGCCATGTTTATTCACGTCTGCACGGTCAGCAAAGTGCGAGTCGAAAACGAGCCTGTAGAATTTATTTTAATTAACTTTCAGAAAAAATACAGATACATAATTTGATACATAATTAGTCTCCTCGCTTTTCAATACACTTTGTATTCCCTCATTACAGATAAGGTATTTTAGGCTGAGCTGTGAGCCACGAATGCACCGCTGTCCTCACTTCTTCATCAGTAGTCAGTCTTTGTCCTGCTTTCAGGAGACCAAACGGGTGACAGTCTGATGGAGCGAGATCAGGACGCTTTAACACATCAAAAGACCGTTTGATGTGCATCGTCGTGCATTTAAGGCTTCGGCGCTTCAATAAGAGTCTCGCTGTAACAAGCGCTGTTGATTGCTGAACCTTTGTCCTGATTCCGTTACAATACTTCTGGCCCTCGAGAACCCCAGAAAACTGTCAGCATTAACGAATTTTATCGTCTTTTTCTCAGTCTGCGATTGCGGGTGTTTCCGCTCCATACTCTCAGGCTCACGGTTATGAAGCCGTGTCTCATCACCAGTAATGATTCTCTTTAAAAAAGAAACGTCCACTTTCTTTTTTAAAGCAAAAAGAAATTTGTTTGAAGATATCTAAGCGCTTTCTCCATACTGCGCACACTGTCTGTGATAAATAACGACATCGGGTACACCCTCAGACCACAAAAAAAAAAAAGATTCACTGCATGCTGCTGTCCTCGTGCGCAAATCGCAAGTGGGGCATCTGTTTTAGCTCGCACCGCAGTTACAAATAAACTGATGTAACACATTGACACCTGCACAGCAGTGCGAGACGGTGGCCTTGAACGGAAAGCGATCATAAGACCAGCAGGAGTTTTAATATAACCAGAGTGCGGATAATTTTAGATTCACCCTAAGTAGTAATTCTAATTCAGTACGTATTGTTTTTTTTTTTTTTTTTGGTTACTGGGAAAATTTACAGCACATTCTATCAGACAGCACATTTGATCCCCTCAGGGTGTTTTCCTGATGATAATTAAAATTCATACAAAAATGTCAAAAGTTGCAGAAATGTTTAGGCCAAAAAATAAAACAAAACAAAACAAAAAAAAAACCCTGTTATACAAAACATCTCACTCAACTGTCAACACTCAAACCAGAACAAATATAAATACAGAACTCTGTGTGTGTGTGTGTGTGTGTGGGGTGGGTTTGTGTGTGTGTGTGTGTGTGTGTGGGGGGGTTTGTGTGT
>QMIH01000485.1:368872-385889 GCA_003987875.1 Clarias batrachus
GTTTGTGTGTGTGGGGGGGGTGTGTGTGTGCGCGTGTGGTGTGTGCGCGTGTGGTGTGTGCACGTGTGGTGTGTGCGCGTGTGAGGTGCGCGCGCGCGTGTGTGTGTGTGTGTTAGTGGGGTGTGTGTGTGGTGTGTGTGGGGTGGGAGGTGTGCATTGCATCTTGAAGCGGATGTAGACTTTTATGGTTTGTATTAGTCAAAAGCAAGATGCAAAGTTGAATGATAGACATTTATTTATTTATTTATTTTACTGTTATTAAACATTGTGTTTAAAGTTTGATTTAACCACCTTTTGATTGATTGATTGATTGATTTTAGTGTCTGCTTTAAACCCTTGTGCTTCTCTTCCTGTACTGGATAAATCCCAGTTGGAACACTATTTTAAACCTCAAAATAAGGACGTGGACGGGAACCGGAGGACGTCCAGTTACCCGAGCAATTGTCCAATTTCGTAGTAGGATACGAAGGCTGGAAATCTACATTTTCAAATTCAGCATAAACACTCTGACAGATTCCTGGAAGTCTGTGGAAGCTGTATTTTTTTCTTCCTTTTTTTCCCCCCTATGGCTCTACTATTTTTCTCTACTATATATAACTGGACGTTACAAGACAACATAAGCAAAATACGCCGGCCACGTTATGCTTCTATGAGTTGATTACACATTTCTAAATTTAAAATAGCGTACACAATCCATGGGCACCAAAATGAGCCGGTGAGAGCGCATCCATATGTGGGATGGTGTCCAAGAACTCTCAACAGTTACGCCTAAATCTTCTGAACTCAACCCACATGTGGGCTCTACTTCACTGGGTTTTCCCAAAACAGACCTTCCCTGGTGTTTGTGTGTTCATGCACATGTGAATGTGTGTGTGTATGAGAGAGAGAGAGAGAGAGAGAGAGAAAAGAGTTTAAGCCTATCATTAGACTTAATGCCCGGATTGCAACTTGTTCTTGGTATTTTTTGACAACTAAAATCGCTGTAATATTTCCTTTTTGCAGCCGTGCCCTACAGTATATGAATCTACTGCCAGCGCCTTTGGCAAGGATGTACTGAGTTTCTATAATCAGGTCAGACGATTTAAAGGACCTTCTGCTTGATCAGCGTGTTTTTTTAGCAAATCTGAAAACTCTTTCGCTAAAGATGTAACTTGTTGCACATTTCATTTTTCTAAACCCCTTAGGTTTAGGCTGTAAGGTTACTTATTAAGTTTTATCCTTGACCTTAACTTATGACGTCCCTAAGTGACATCTAATGAACATCCTCTTGCAGTCATGTGACGGTGTGTCAGGGTAGCACATGTGACTGAACTAGCTCATTTTTAAAAGCTTGTTTTTTTTATTACTGAAAGTAAGATTCATCCTATTTAACAACTCTAACGATTTACTAACATCTCATATTCGACTGCATATTTATCATTTTCTGAAGAAATTGATATAAACCAATTCCATCCATTCGTCTAGGAACCTCTGTAGTCCAACTAGGAGCCGTGGAGGCCAATGGTGGCACTTGTATTTCTATTTTTTACACTACCATTTACACTACAGGCAATTTGCGAACACCAATTACTCTAAGTTGCATGTCTTTGGACTGTGGGAGGAAACCGGAGAACCCAGAGGAAACCACGGGGGCAACAAGCACGGGGAGAACATGCAAACTCCATGCAGACTCGAGATGGGAAGCGAACCCTCAACTCTTAGCCACCATAAAACAAGTTAAGAAAATATTACAGTGATGTACATCACATATGACTTTTAACCAAAAAATCTTTAAAAGTAAAATGACGTGACATCTTTAAAAATCTGTTCCACACAGTATGTTGTGCTCCCTTCCTATCCTGGTGTGGGACCAGCACTACATCCACTAGCTGATGTTTGGGGGATGAATGTGGGAATTGAACCGAGACCTTCCACAAGGCAACCACTGATCCACCTACACCCCCTTCCAGCCCCCTTGTAGTCTGTGCTATTGGTCTGGGCTCTTATAGGCTAATAACAGTCACATGACCTGTGCTCCATGTTACTGTATAGCATCACATTTTTGTTTGCCATTTAACAAATGATCTTTTGTAGACTTAAGTCAAGTCTTCATATATTCACAGTATACAGCAATACAATCCTAAATTTAATACTTTCATGAAATACACTCCTAACCGTCCTTGATGATGCAGAGGTATCTGGTGCTGATTCACTGCTCTGATTCTATTCTCATATCTGTCAACATCTGGCCATTGTGGGTAGGCCTGTCTGTGTCTAGACAAAAATAAATAAATAAATAAAACAAACAAAAAATGGCACTGCCACCGGTACAGCAACAGCTTTAAACCACATCAGAATGCACCACCCACCTACCCAATCACTGACTACAAAACATTCCTGCCCACCAGGACAGACGACTCTCTGCCCGACTCTGACTGCCCCAGTGTGCCAACCCAAGGTGTGCTTGTCTAAGATGAAGGTTGTATCATGTAGTCTGTATGGGATAAGAGCGCAAAAGAAAAACCTTAACCAAAAGTAAAACAATGCAATCATTATTGAGGTTGATTTATAGAATTAATTCAAAATTTATTTGTTAAATTCCAAGATCAGTTTGGCTTTTAAGCATATATTTGAAACAAATATTTATTTTTCCATTTCTAAGAGCTATAATGTGAGATAAAAATAGAATGGAATTATAGATCTACGTTATAAGTTAGACCTGTCGCCTTGGACCTCCAGGGTGTGGGATCGATTCCTGTCTTTGTTCTCCCTGTGTTTGGTGGGTTTCCTCCTGGTACGCTGGTTTCCTCACACAGTCCAAAGACATGCAGGTTAGGCGTTCCCAAATTGCCTGTAATGTGCGATGGATTGGTAGCCTATCCAGACGTTTCCTGGCATAGGCTCCAGGCCCTCTGCGACCCTCTATACAGGATTAAGCAGTAGGGATGATGAGTGATCTCAAAGGACTTTGTCAAAAATATTTTTTGTTTGTTTTAAAGAAATCCAAGAATGGCACCCTATTTTAATAATAATTTAAAAATCATGTTACACTGCATACCCCATATTGACACAAACCTCTAACACTGGAGATCTTTTTATTATATTGGGATTGATTAAATGATTTGGTGTGAATGAGGTGTGTGTGTGTGTGTGTGTGTTTGTGCTGATATACTGTAGTGTGATGATGGCATTTTGTGTACAAGGTTGTTATGTTAAAAGAGAGATTTTGTAAGGTGATTACAGTACAGACCAAAAGGTTTGGACACACCTTCTCATTCAAAGAGTTTGAATTTGTATTATGGCAAGAAAAAAGCAGCTAAGTGAAGAAAAAAACAAGCGGCCATCATTACTTTAAGAAATGAACGTCAGTCAGTCGGAAAAATTGGGAAAACTTTGAAAGTGTCCCCAAGTGCAGTCACAAAAACCATCAAGCGCTACAAAGAAACTGGCTGACATGCGGACCGCCCCAGGAAAGGAAGACCAAGAGTCACCTCTGCTGCGGAGGAGAAGTTCATCCGAGTCACCAGCCTCAGAAATCGGCGGTTAACAGCAGCTCAGATCAGAGAGCAGGTCAATGCCACACAGAGTTCTAGCAGCAGACACATCTCTAGAACAACTGTTAAGAGGAGACTGTGTGAATCAGGCCTTCATGCTAGAATATCTGCTAGGAAACCACTGCTAAGGACAGACAACAAGCAGAAGAGACGCGTTTGGGCTAAAGAACACAATAAAGAACACAATAAAGAAAACTTGCTGAATGAGAAGGTGTGTCCAAACTTTTGATTTGAATTACTGGTGAGCTAACGGAAGATCAGATCCCCTTAAAGGAAACAAGCTCTCTTAAAACATGTACTTGTATATGGTGCTCTAAAAATTGTCCACATTTGTGCTATAGGTTTTTTCCCCATAAATTTCTGAAATAAAACAAATAATAGTATAAAATGTCAATGTTGTGTGTTTATTCATTTATTTCATTCCATTTACCAAACATCGGTCTCCTATAATTAAGACAATTCTGTAACTGTAACTGTTATAGTCTATGCTGAATTTACTGTACAGTATATGCATGTGTGTGGTAGTGCTCCAAACGCCACTATGTATTCCAAACCCTGAGGGAAACACTAAACATTTTGATATTGAATTATATCCAGGGGAAGACAAATCACTAGCAAAAGTCCAGATATAGGATATAAGCTGTTATGAATGTTTCTTATTCATATGTGCCTGCCAGATGTTGCAATGACCAGAAAAAATAAAATAAAATAAAAAAATACTCCCTATTTAACATTGCAAAACAAAACTTTTCATTCATCTACACTTACTTTTAATTCTTCTCAATGCTGCATTTGATGTATAGTCACCATGTGAAACTCACTACACACATCAGCCACAATGTGGTTTGACTGACTGGTAGAAAGGTTGTACTGTTGGATGATTTTGTTGATTTTTGTGGCCTTGCAGGTTTTTCTCAAGGGCCAAACACAGTGTGATAGATGAACAGCTGTACATCTAGGAACATCTGTAATTCAACTAGGGACTGTGGAGGCCAATGGAGGCCAATGTATTTATTCCCATTTTATGACCGTGCTAGGATCTCCAGTCCACAATCATACACTATGGGCAATTTGGAAACGGCAATAAGCCTAAACTGCATGTGTTTGGACAGCGGGAGAACATGCAAACTCTATGCACACAGACCCTGAGGCGGGAATCAAACCCAGACCCTGGAGGTGCAAGTGCTAACCGCTAAGCCACCATGCCACCTGAGAGATGAACATATTTGTGCTCATTTCCATTATTCTGTATTAATGCACTTCACTACAGTAGTAACATATCTTGCGCTATATTATATTACATTACCTATGCTTTTATACATTACATCTTTCACTACCTTTCACCTTTCACCCTGACATACAAGCAGAAGAATGGTATCCATATAAACATATACAGTATGCATACACCTACACCACACCTTGAAGTCTCTTTCCAGGTATTTCCATGGCAAGAAAGGTGAAACATTAGGTCTTACAGGAGGTTTTTTTTAAAAAAAGGAAGTGAATACAAAGTCACTGGAGCTTGTACTATTACCTATTAAACAGCTACCTTGTACTTATTTCTCGTCCGTGTTGTAATTGCTCAAGTTCAGCTGTGACTTTCTGAGAATGCAAGTGATCCTTGGAAACCTTCCTGAAAGTGCTCAAAGTTACACACATAATGTGAATTACGGGATTGTCAGGTTTGCAATGAAAAAAGAAAATATATCAAATTTCATCTCATAATAATAATAATAATAATAACAACAAAGCTGTACCAATAAAAATTGCTTGGTGATACTTTCTGGAAATCTGATTGAACACGTTGTACAAGTAGTTAATTAGCCTTATCATATTTCATAGAAGTATGTCTGTCCTTAAACATAGTCTATGTAGTGTATGCTACAGGAATGTTAATGTATCTGCAATGCGACACATTCCAGTGTATTTGGTAAGTAAGATAATACGCTGTAAGACACTTAATTCCCTGATACTATCAGGGACTTTCAAAAGACTTCAAAGAATTGTTCATGTTTCAACTCATTAACAAGCCTATAACCAGGATGCTGAGCTCTGCCCTGGAGGCTTTAACTTATAAATGAGAAAAAGCTTTTTACTGTGTAATATACCGGGGGGAAAAAAACTCCTGTAAATACTGAAGAGTTTGGAATGTATGGGAAAAATGCAGTATATTCTATTCCATGCCAGTAGACTTTTGAAAAGTGGCTTAGTCCAGGTTCAGTTCCGACCTCTAGGTCTGTGTGCATGGAGTTTGCATGTTCTCTCGGTGCTTGGTGGGTTTCCTCCCACCCTCAAAAAACATAAGGATTAGGCTAATTGCCATTCCCAAATTGCCTGTAGTGCATGACCTATCACTGTTTAAAAACAGGAATAATTACAATATTCACCGCTGGCCTCCAGAGTCTCTTGTTGGACTACTGAGGTTCCTGGATAAATGGATGGATGGATGGATGGATTATGCCTAGTGATGGATCTGTAGAATGGTATCTCTGAATCTAATGTTCTGTAATGTGGGTATGATGCCCATGATGTTGGATTTCGGATAGTGGGAGTTAAAAGATTAGTCTGATAATGCGGTGACATTTGCGGATTAGTATGATATTTAGCAGAGGTGTTTAAGAGAGAAAAAAAACAAATGGAGCATGTTATCTTGTTAAAGTCTTGCCATATATTAATTAAAAATCTATTTTCCCATAAAATGCAGAAATATATGGATAGGGAGATGCTAGAAATGGTCAACTCTGATGTAAATAATAAAGCTGCAAAATATAACAATTTTGTTATAACAATTAAACTCTCTCAACCCAAAATTCGGAACTTCTTTTAGGTTTTATCGTATGGATAAAACGGTATTGGTTTTCCAAGGTGTGAGAGCCATTATAATTATTTAGTGCAGTAGCATGCAGTTTAATACAATGCCCTAGCATTAATGTACACTTGCTGTACAATTTCCGCATTAACTCTCTCTCATTGTCTGTACCGCAGGGGGCCTTGAGCCTATCCCAGGAGACTTAAGGCACGAGACAGGGAACACCCTGGACAGGGTGCCAATCCATCACAGGGCACACACACTCACTTATTCACACACTACGGGCAACTTGGAAACGCCAATTAGCCTGATCTGCATGTCTTTGGACTGTTGGAGGAAACCTGAGTACCAGGAGGAAACCCACCAACCACAGGGAGAACATGTATGATGCGGTATAACCTCAATTCAATATAACAATTGAAATGTAATATTTTACCTCGATTATGTTTCATGAATTATTTTTTCTTTTTGTTTTGTTTGCTTGCTTTGTATTTTGCCCTCATAGCATGATTAAATAACTATTAAGGCATATTTTTTATAGTTAATAAGGATATATTTTTTAAACTAAAGAGGTTAATCCTCCATGCTGCTTCCATTTCACAGACAGTTCAAGCCAAATCATAGACATATGTTTTTAAGGGGACAAAACTATATATTTACAACATGTAAATAAAAGACATGAGCTAGATGAGAGGTTCTATCTCTCTCTCTTTCTCTTTATGATAATGCCTTGTTAGATTTTTACCACTCCCCCCCCCCTTTTTTATTTTGCACTTTAGCTTTAAAATCATCTGTTGTTGTAGCGCTTGATCGCGGACACCACTAGCCACTCAATTAGAAAATCTGACCCTCTTACACCGCTCCACCTCCCATTTCATTTCTCTCGCCCTCACCCTACACGAAGCAAAATTAATCTGCAGTCTGTGGAAAGGAGGTCACACCAGTGAGAGAAAGGGTTTCCGACCTAGCAGATGCCTCTTTGTGACCTGATGCATTGAATGCTAATGCCGACTCACAACCTGTCTGCATAATAAGCAGTGAATAATCGTCCTGCATAGTTATTATAAATAATCCGGTAAGTCCCTATACACACATTAAGAGAGCATTCATTTCTGTGCATGTCCTGTTTGAACTAGCTTCCATCACTGTATAGCGTTACTATATTTATGTTCAGCCTGTCTAGAACATTTAGAGCTATATGATGATGATAAATGATTGGCTGGGTTATGCTAATTATCAAATCAGGTAAACTTCTAGTTAAAAAAGCAACCTTTAGTGGATGAACAGTGCTTTCAACCAACCAACAGCAAAGACAAAACCATATGATTTAAAAATCTGATGTCACAAGACTACTTTTAAACAAAACTATGTGATGTATCTATCAGGTTAGGGTTAGGGTTATTCCTAACCCAAACCCTACACTCTAAAAAATGCTGGATAAATATTGGACCAACTACATGCTGGGTTAATTTAACCCAGCAAAATGGGTTATTTATTTAACCCAGCAAGATGAGTAAATATTCAGTCCAAAGTCTAGGTCATATTTAACTATAATGCTGAGTTAATTCTACCTCACAAATAGGTTATTATTATTTTTATGTTTTACATGTCTATGGTTAAAACAGTTTAAACAGTTTAATTACTTTGATATACTGGTCTATTACAAAAGAAAACACCAAGTTTTGCAAACCATACATATATGCAATAAACAAAACCAAATTAATTGTATAAAACATAGAAAAATATTTATTTTTCAAAAGCACAAGATCAGATAATACAAAACAAGTTCAACAGCGACATCATTACGATACTATTACTGAGAAGCACTAATGCCTGTGAGCAGTGCTGGTCATTATCTCCCAACATCAGGATGTAGGTGTACGGCATCGACTGACAGATATTCCACAGTGTTGGTTCCAACCTTAGAAAGAAAGTAAAAGTTTATGGTAAAAAATCGAGAGGGTTGGCTAGTATGCATATTTGTAAGAAGATTAGTGTTTTGTAACACCTCAGCTATTTTATATTTTATATGTTTGCTAACGCTAGCAACCTAGCTAAATGCTAGCGTCATGCTGGCCCTACAGTTAACAGTTTAGCTTTCATTCATCACTTCACCACCTTCATACACCCTGCAAGCATTTTACAAAGAAAGCTAAAAAGCTCAGACATTTTTGCTGTTTCTTTCATACACAGGTGGGGTTCTTTGGTTTGGCTAGTTAGCAGCCATTGTCAGRTAAACTAGCATGCTATAGCACTGACCAGGCTGAAAGTTTGACACGGTAACAGTAATAAATGTTACATACAGTGAACAAATTCAGTCATAGGTGAGTGAAAGTGTGTATACAGACCTTATATTCAACGTTTACATTTCCTCTTAAATGCGTGAGGAGGAAGAAAAAAAGACACGAAGCTGACACAGCCACTGAATACACCGGTGAAGTTCGGGGGAGGGGCGGTGTGATCTGTGATGTTAGCTGTCGCTAGCTAACCCAACTCCAACCCAGCAAGCTGGGATAAACAAAAAGTACCCAATTCACTGTAAATAACCCAGAAATATTACCCAACAGAGGCAACCCAGCGTTTGGGTAGTACAAACAACCCAGCATTTTTTAGTGTGTAGGAATCTCATTCCTCACAGGCCTTGATGATGAGAAAAGTGTAGAAAGGCTGACATTACAGACTTGGGCTGATCTGGACTAGGAACCTACCCTTCCACACATAGAACACAAAGTGTGATTCTACACACGGGCAAAACCAAGAATGGTGTCTGGAGGGTGCAGAGTATGGAAAATTTTCATGGAGTAGCAGGTTTTATATGCCCTAGGGAATGAAAGGGTGCAACTACAGTAAATGACAATACCTGCATCTGTTAAGCTCCAAATTTCAAAAAGAAAAAAATGTGTGAAGATAGTAATGAGGTTGTCTCTGATGAGCAAGCCAATGGTGTCGGCAATGGTGGCAAGGAAAAACTCCCTTCAAAAGATGCCAATGGGAAGAAACCTTGAGAGGAACCAGGTTCAACAGGGAACCCATCCTCATTTTGGGTGAAAATGGATAACAGGGATTATATAATGACATCAGGTGTGTTAGGCTGCTGGAAGTTCAGTATAACAGAAGTTGTCTAAGTTATCATGGAGTCCAGTTCAGCACAGGGATGAGTCATCAGGTGCAGAGGGCAGAGGGGGGTCTGGATCACTGGGAGCTTAGGAGCAGCGTGTGTAGATCCAAACCATTATGAAGCAGAATCCAACTGGAGGTGGTTCTTCTCTGGATGCCTCAGGATCCTCGTAGGGTTGTCCTCCACCTACTAGAGCTGGCACAATCTCCAGATGCCTCCGGATGGGTAGAGAAAGAAAGAACAGGTGGAAAAGAAAGAACAGGCTCATATTTCCATACTTTTTCCATACCATTTTCAGATTTTTACTCATTTTGGCAAATTATTATGATGTGGCACAAAAACTTTGTCGATAACAACAAGGTTACTTTGAAAATTACTATAGAAACCTATGTTAGTAGCTTTGAACTTCCATGTTTTAGGCAAACCATGGCATATGGGGGCCACTTTTTTATTTTATTTTTTATTAAAAGTTGTACCTGCACTGTATTGGGTAATTAGAACCTTATGGGACCCCAGGCATACTGTATGTCAGAAAATGCACAAATAGATGTTAAAGTTTAAAAGTTGAAGTTCAGCTTTTATTCATCATATATAAACTGTACAGCAAAATTCTGTATTATTTGCATAGTCCAGCATTTTGTTAGCAGGCTGGGGTCAGAGCACAGGGTCAGCCATTACATGGTGCCCCAAGAGCAGACATGGTTAAGGGCCTTGCTCAAGGGCCCAACAGTGGCAACCTGGCAGAGCTGGGGCTCTGCACTGCTGACCTTCTGATCAGTAACTCAGAGCCTTAACACACTGAGCCACCACTTCCCCCAACACAGCCCCACATGGTGCATAATATACCTGTGCTATGAAAAAGTGCTGTGGTCAACCATTGAAGTCAAACTAAAAGTGCTAGATGAAGAGGCTGATGATGCTGTAAACATTTCTTTTGGATTATTTATGTCTTTCATGATCTTTAAGAAGATTTTGTGTGCAGCCACTACTTGCCGTTTGACTCACTACAAAATCACAATCAAAGCACAATATAGAGTTTGCTATATTTTAATTGAAACTAAACCAGCATATTATTGACAATAAATGACTATAAACATACAGTAACTGCAGGCTGATGTATCCACTGTAACAAAGCTGTGGGTGAAGGACTTACAGTTTTTTTTCTCTCCAAAAATTCACTCTTATATAACCAATACATTTTTGACTAAATATGTTGCTGTTTGCTGTTGCTGACATGTATCACAAACAAGCTGAGAATGGATGCAGTTGCTGTGGAACTTCTGTCAAAGGTATGTGGCATGCTTCTTGGATATAATTATCCATGGCATGCTGTTTGGTGATGGAGAACAGGTTGATGGTATTGTCGGAGGGAGTGGTATCATGCTTTTGCATCCAAGGGAAACCCAGGATAATGGGATCTTTGGCCATTATGGTGATTAGGAATAAAATGGTTTCCTGGTGTTGACAGGAAATCACTGAATTGTTGTTATGAATTTGACGTGGCTATCCCCAATGCATGGACAAGTTGCTGTAGGTAAGTTAGTTGCATGGAGATGTTTGGTTTCTTTGGTGTAACTTGGTCCTTGAAGATGCCAGAATCAGGTTGTTTTAGAAATGAAGACATAAATGTATCAATGCATAGGAATTTGTGGCTGCTTATACTTGGAACTTGGAATGGACTAGTCACCTTGACATTTGGTTCAAGAGAAGGTTATCTAGTCAAATAGCTAGATCGATTAAAGAGTCGAGTGCCCCTTAAACTATTCCACCTTCTGCCCGCCTTGATGGTTTAGAACTCCATAATATATTCAGCTACTCTGTACTGACTGTACTGGACACCTCGTCTGGTTACTTTGCCTCACGCTTGGTTGAACATGTACTGGTGTTCTTTGAAGCGATTGAAGGAGGACAGTTGTTCTCCTCCTTAAACCACCCTGTGGTCATTCAGGTCAGTGCTTGAAGGTCCTCAAAAGTTCTTTGTAATTAAAAAAGATTCAAACCTCAAAACTTTTTTCTTCACTATAAAAACATTTTGAAAAACTGTAGGAGGGGGATATGTAGCGATTTGCAAAAAAAAAAAAGAAAAAAAAAAGAGAATTGGGAATTGTAGTCATGGGCAGCCATGTTTGGTGACCACAACATGTGCTGGGACCCGAGTCCTTGGACAAATATGGTGTTTCGTTGATAAAGCAGAGGACATCAATTCAAATTTTAACTTTATTTGTCACATACACAACCATACACAGTTTGATATGCAGTGAAATTCTTACACAACCTAAAAAAAGAGGATAGAAAATATTTTTTACTAGATTTTAATAAAATAACAATTGCACTGTAAAATTGACATTTTTAAATGAAAAAAAATAGAAATGTAATAAATAAGACATAAAACAAGCTTGTTGTAAGACGCACTAGTTGTAACACCGTAATGTTTAGCATTTTTAACTGACAATAACCAACCAAGCACAATCAGTCTTTAATCCTAATCCTCCCTAATACACACAACACACTCCCATCACTGAGCCCACTCTCTCCTAAATTACAGATGAGCCCCCTGTTAGCACAACTGCTGTCAGGTCCAAAGTGAAGGAGACACTCTTAACCCATTTGCTCCACAACAGGTTGGACAATCGCACAAATAGTGACTTCCTCTCTAATTTTTTTTTTGCCGCACCACCGCTGGCAAACAAACACAACAATGGCGACAGGAGGCCCTCGAAAGCCAAAGACAGTCTGGGTAAACACAGAGGCCCTTCTCACGGAGGCAGGCGCCATTGAGAGCACATCGCCTTCGAGCCGTCGTAAGAGGGAATTTCCACTTAACCGCGACAAAGTGTGTTTGACGTCTGCCGAGTATTATTTATGTTTATTTTCCACTTGCATGGATGTTCGAAAATTGCCCTAAGATCAAGGGGGATTCGAGCCGAAAAGGGCAAGTCGCGAAAACGATTCACGCAAAGTTTTCATTTTTGTGGTGTAACATAAGAACAGCGCTCTGCAACCTAAAATGGATGTGAAATAATTATAACAGAAGGCACTGTACTGTATACAGTGTGTGTGTGAAGTGGCTCGCTGCTGTATTGCCCTCTTGAAAAAAAGAAAAAAAAAATGGGATGGTGTGTCAAAGAAAGCTGCGCTGAAGATGTGTGTGTGTGTGTGTGTGTGTGTGTAGGAGTGACTAGTACTGGGTGTGTGTTGTGAGATATAATTAACAGGTCAGCTACCATGAATGCAGCCCTCTCCTTTTGCGCGTCATTAATCCGGCCTAGCGGATGGATGGATGGATGGCGTTCCTGTTTATGGCTTTAGTTTAGGGATTTTCACAGAATTAATAACAAATGACATGCCGCTGGCGCCACGCTCAGCACATCAGGCATCTGTCGCAATGCTAAAATCATATCAGTAATGACAGCTATTCGTTCGCTTCTGTGAATACCTGTAGCACATCAATCAATACAGCTGTAACTCGATCCTTTCTTCCTCTAGAGTCTGTTTCTTTTTCCTTTCTCTCCATATTTCACGCTGTCTTTTCCTCCATCCATCTCTCTCTCTCTCTCTCTCTCTCTCTCTCTCTCTCTCTCTCTCGGTCTTGCCCTCTCTCCCCTCCTGAAATCCTGACTCTGTCTTTCATGAAGCTCATTTTGAAATAAATCTCGCAAGCAATCAGCACATGGGCATTTGTGTTATGGAAGAATCGCTCCCATATGGTATTAGATCGCTCCGGCTTTACAGTGTCCTCAAAGTACAATATTTAAGATCTGGCATGATAGACATTAATATGGTATAGCATTATTAACATGACAATTGTGGGTTCACTGTCATTTTTAAATGACGATATTTATGTTGGATCAGTGATGCCACACTCATGCAAAAAAAAAAAAAAGACACCAAGTCTGATGTGCAGATATGATCAGATTATTTGGTCTGATTGATTATATAGTTAAAATTATATAGTTCAGTCATTTGTACCACCAGAACAGAATGTTCACACCTTGGGGTAATAGCCATCAATCTAGGAACATTCTCTAGCCCAACTAGGGACCATGGAGACCAATTGTGACCATTGTATTTATTCCCATTTTTACAACCATGGTTGGACCTCCAGTCAATACTCACACACACATTTACACACTACGAGCAATTTGGGAACACCAATTAGCCTAATCTCCATGTTGGGAGGAAGCTGGAGAACCTCATCCACCTTGTCCCATGAGGTCCCTGGGATGAACCCCAAATGGCCATATAATACAGGATATGAAAAAATGAATAAGAAATGATTTCTGGTTTGACTCATAAATATGCTGTATTACCCTACTATTCCTGTCATGTGATTTTTCTCTTGTGGTCAACATATTGGAAACCAAGCCTCTGTCTTTTATGTTCAATTCGAACATAAATAAAGGTTGACGATGGTTAAAATCACCCTGATGTACTTTGACAACCTGATAAAACAGGCCATGATCCCCGTTTATTGATTCCACTCGACTGGCAGAAAAGCAATTTCATGATTGATTTATATACTTCTCACACACAATCCTTCTTCTTACTCTGGAGTGAGTCTCAAAGCGTTGAAGAACGCAGAAACCTCCTCACATCCAGGTCTTTTTAAGATTTTGACCTGCTAACTTATGTTAATTTTAGTTATATTTGCTGCTAAGATCTAATTTTTTCCTTTTTATTTTGATATCTATAATACTTATTAGGAAGATAAAGAATCCAAGTATTGGTATTCTGAGAAACTTGGATCAGAGATCAATATCATACTAACTTTAGCTGTGGAGTGGATGAAATATCACGATTCACTAATCTTACCCATTCTCTTACACCATGATGCTTTTATGTATCTGTTTTTTTTTTTGAATAAGTGCTTACTCTTTACAAGTCAGTAAAAAAAGTAAAGTCATGAATTCTTTGAGAGAAGAAAGGATTGTTAGTTACTTGCTAAGATACTAGCTAAGGGAAGGTGGCATTCCTCTTTTGAACTACTGTAGGCTTTTACTATCAAACTAAACAAAAACAAAATTGTGCCAATAATGTAGTGTAATTATTGTTTTATTGTTATATTACCTCCTATCTTAGGCAGGGTGTTGGGTGATGGGGATTTCTTGCTGTGCACACCAGGTCATTAAAGGTGCATTAACCAGGTTGTTAATGTAACATACGTTACTGACAGGTTGGGGTGTGCATTGTGATGCTAATACTAATAGTTTAGCCGGCAGAATGGCAAGGCAGCAGACGAAGGGAGATTGGAAATATCATGAAATAGCAGAATTCTACATCTTCTCGTCATCTAAGCAATCTGCAGAATAAAAAAAAAACCTTATACAGTGGAACCTTGGATTATGAGCACAATTCATTCTGGAAGTGGGCTTGTGTTCCAAAACACTCGTAAACCAAATCATAATTTCCCATAAGAAATAATGTAAACTCTAATTATTCGTTCCACAGCCCCCAAAAGTAAATACATAAAAATAATTAATACAATCTATAAAATGAAAATAAAACAAATTAATCTGCACTTTACCTTTTAAAAAAAGTACAAATAAATCCAGACAGATAAGTGTTTGCGTTGGTGCGTGCAGGCACCGTGTGTGTGTGTGTGTGTGTGTGTGTGTGTGTGTGTGTGTGTGTGTGTGTTTGTTGTGAAACTTAAAAAGCGAGGTGGGGAGAGGGAGGAGGAGTGTTAAACGAGATGAGGGAAGGGGCTAATTCCACANAGGAGGAGTGTTACTGTGCAAAACGAGGTGAGGGAAGGGGCTAATTCCACACACACACACACACACACACACACACACACACACACACACACACACACACACACACACACACACGGTGAGGGAATGACGCTCAGTGTCAAAATAATAGTCACATTCGTGGTACATGATACTCGGCGCTAGTAAACTAATATTTGCTCGGTTTCCGATTAAAAATGTATTAAAAATCTTTGCTCGGTTTGCGGAACACTCGTAAACCACGTTACTTGCAATCCGAGGTTCCACTGTACATTGTTGAGTTTGCTTCCAAAATGATTCTGCTTGGGCAGTTCTTTATCTAGCATAGCGACATCTTCTTCTTTCTTTCTGAAACAGCTTCCAAAACACAGAGTAAACCTCATCCACCAATGATGATGCTGACGCATACATGTAAATGCACATGTGACGATGACGTGTGATGTCAACCCTTAAAGCTCTACTGATGTCTGGAGAGGAGGCCTGGCATGCAGTCTTCATCCCAATTCCTCCCAAAGGTAGGAATAATTGAGAAGTAGACCATTTGAATTTTTCCAAAGTAAACTTGGCAAACTATATCTTTATGCTCGTTGATTTGTGCACAAGAATAGTGTGATGCTATAACAGGTTTGGGGCTCTTAGTTCCAGTTGAATACAATCTTCAAGCTAGAACATATACAACATACACTTACACCACCACAATAGAGTGATTCCAGATTTTGGGCACAGTTCTTGGAGCCATACTTGGTGCGATGGTCTGGTTTTCACAGATTTTTACATACTGTATATAGCTACAGTATATAGTGTACATATTATGTGGCAAACATTGTGCAGTGGAAGAAGATAATAATGTCAGCCTGATATACTGTATGTATGTAAATATATGAATTTATGATACAGTATATACAGAATAAATATGAGCGGAATATACAGTAGCGCAATGATAAATATAAATTACAGATGGTGCAAAGATGCATTTTGGATGAAGCAGTGCAGTACAGACGGGAAGTGACAGTACAGTAGTGTATTTGTTGATATTCCAAGACTGTATCTGTCACTGTTTCTTCTCACTGCTCTGCTGGTGATGATCAGTGCATACTGTATCTCAGTGAGAACGTTCTTCCCTGTAGTGTTAGTAATTGTAACCACCTCAGTACTGTACATGCCTGGCTCTTATATTTCGGGAAGCAATGATCTTTGACTGTCATGAGACTGATGCATCGTCTGGCAGACCCTCAAACAACTTTACTTGACAACTTTATGCAATGTCACTACATCTACAGTATTTACAGTACACCCAGAGTTGCATTCATTTTTAGCCGAGATGAGAGGAGAGTTGAACCACTCCACGAACCCTTGTCTAACACATCCAATAGACTTTGAACAGGCGTAAGGTGGTCAATTCATGTATACTAGTGGGATACAAGTTTCACTATTAAACATAACTAGGGATTCTAACGTCAATAAAACTTTACCAAGTCATTAAGTCATTGCCGATCATGACTTTTTATAATTTCTTTTATGACCACACTTCTTCTGCACAATTGAGGGTCAGATTTCAGTCATTTCCTTAGTGATTTCCTTTGTTTGGTGCAAGCCAATGATTTGACCTTTCTGAAAGACAGCAACATCTTTTCTACTGTATGAGCACAGATACCTTTTTTGACTGGTCATTAAAGCAATGAGAAGCTACTAACTTCATCAGTTACAGTTAATACAATGGTTCCCGGATTAAATCTATTAATTAGTGCAGCAATTATCTATTCAAAGGTAATATATATTCTTATTTCTCATTATAATATTTATATTATATCATATATTATAGAGA